>LR738714.1:544319656-544406504 GCA_902687465.1 Secale cereale
CACCAGGGCTCCAGGCGCCCTGGCGACGCGCCCCCCCTGGGCCGCACCGGGGGGGCGCCTGGGCCCCCCGAAGCTTCCCCGATGCCCCCCTTTGGCATATATTTAAAGCGTCCTCCGAAACCCTCAGAACAGGAACTCTTTTCGCGATCCCATCTCTGTTCCGCCGCCGCCGCTTCCAAGATCGGAAGCACCAGGAGAACTCTTCCCGGCACCCTGCCGGAGGGGAGGATCACCACCGGGAGCTTCTCCACCACCATGGACGCCTCCCGGATGACTCGTGAGTAGTCTCCCTTGGACCATGAGTCCATGACCAGTAGCTATGTGATGTTCTCCTCCCGTTCTTGTGCTTCACTAATTAGTCCTCGTGAGCTGCCCTACATGATCGAGGCACATATGTAATCCTTATGCTGTTGCTATGTTGAGTTTGCTGGGATCCGATGGATTATGAGATTATGTTCAGATTGGTCTTGAGTAATATATTTGATCTACCTGTTTTATATTTATGTTCATAAGTAATTCTTGCATGTTCTCCGTTGTTATTTATTGCTTTGGCCAAGTAGTAGGTAGTGACTCCAAGAGGGAACGTTATGCTTGATTGTGGGTTCATGCCCCTCGATGACTAGCTTGAGTGACAGAAACATGAGTCTAGGGGATGTGCTGTTGCCACAAGGGGGAAAACAACGGTGCTTGTGCCCGCGGGTGCAAGGATTGTTTACTTTACGCAAAGTTCTTTTAATGCAGTTGTCTGTTGCTTTGAGTATACACTATGGGTGGGACTCGCAACTTAATACCAGCGAGAAGTTCTGGATAGATATCTCAAGGTGGATGATTAGTAGTAGATATTGATGGATTTCGGTCTACTTACTTTGGCGTACCGCCCATGCTTTGAACCTCAACCTTTCTTGCAATGTAATCAGCATTGGTTTGCGCTCGTGGGTCCTGTCAATTGCCCAGCTGTAATTCGTTTACCTCACATAGCTGTTTTATCGTCTTTTGGGAGAGAGACATCACTAGTGAACATCATGAGACTCCGGTCCATATTACCATCATTGATCACATCCGCTATTTACTTTTCGCTTTTACTTACTATTGCAAAAACTATTTATCACTACTATCATTTGCTTTTAATCCTTTGTGAACTACAAGGCCGGAGGGATTGACAACCTCTCTGTACTCGTTGGGAGCAAAGTTATTTGTATCTGTGTGCAGGTCCACGTTGATTGCTAATATCTGGCGCCGTTAGCAGTAGACACCTACTTGTTGAACCTAGGAGTCTCTGGGGATTCGATCCTTGGCATCTTTGCTAAGGGAAAAACTTCCACAACACTGCATCTTACACCTTCCACTTGGGGTAACCAACGAGGGGTTAGAGGCCCATCAAGGAGTTTTTCTGGCTCCGTTGCCGGGGACTCCACTCTTCAGGATAGGGGAGTTGCATGCTATCTTTTACCTTTGCTTTTTAGTCTTGTTAGTTTACCTTTCAGTTTTTGCTTTAGTACCTTTTATCGAAAATCACAAAAATAGTTATCTTGCTTGCTTGCTACTATGGGTTCCACCGAGAACACCAAGTTGTGTGACTTCACTAGTCACAACAACGATGACTTTATCAGCACACCTATCACTACACCTGCCACTTCAGCACCTTCATATGAAATTAAACCTGCTTTACTGAACTTAGTTATGAAAGAACAATTCTCCGGTGCTGGAGATGATGCTGCTTTACACTTGAACAACTTTGTTGAACTTTGTGATATGCAAAAGTACCACGAAATAGATGGTAATATTGTTAAGCTTAAGCTTTTTCCTTTCTCCTTGAGAGGAGGAGCTAAAATTTGGTTTCAGTCTTTGCCTAGAAATAGCATAGATTCATGGGACAAGTGCAAAGATGCTTTTATCGGAAAATACTATCCACCTGCTAAAATTATCCAACTTAGAAGTAACATAATGAATTTTAAACAATTGGATAATGAACACGTTGCCCAAGCTTGGGAACGTATGAAATCTCTTATCAAGAACTGCCCTACTCATGGTTTGACTACTTGGATGGTTATCCAAACTTTTTATGCAGGCTTGAACTTTACCTCGCGGAACTTGTTAGATTCGGCCGGGGGAGGAACTTTTATGTCAACTGCACTTGGTGCTGCCACAAAGCTTCTCGATGAGATGATGACCAACTATTCCCAATGGCACACCGAACGCGCTCCAACAGGTAGGAAGGTAAACTCTGTCGAGGAGATTTCCTCCCTTAATGAAAAAGCTGACTTGATCATGTCTCTACTTTCGAAGCAATCTACTGTTGATCCTCGTTATGATCCTTTAGATTCTGTGATAGCTGATGCTTATAGGAGTAACGTTGGTAGTAATCCTAGACCATTCCCCTCTAATTCCTATGGGAACAACAATGCTTATCCTAGCACCAAGAACTCCATCCAAAAAGATAGAGATTTGCCTGGCTATGAGAAACTGCTAGAAATAGAGAAGGCCACTAAGAATTACATGCACACCCAATATGAACAAAACAAAACCTTCTCGAGGCAATTAAATGAGCATACTGCTATCTTGCAAGACATTAGTAGACGATTAGAGAACATAAATATTGAGATTTCTAACCTCCAGACTAGACTCACTATCACTGAAACCCAAGTTTCCAATATGTCCCACACACAAGCCACTTTGATAAACCAAATGGCAGCTAAACCCGAAGTGGTTGCATCCCTAAGGGAGGAAGAAGATAGAATTAAGAGCCTTCCTACCCACCACACTGTTGCTACTATCCAAGTTGTTGAGGATGTTCAAACTCTTAGCACCCAATGTACTCCTGGTCCCAATGGACCTATTAATGGTGATGCTATGACTATAGAAACTACCAAACAAGTGAACCTAAAGGACACCACTACCACTTTACTTGATGCTCGTGACCTTGATTTTGATAATTGCACTCTTACCGAAGTTATTGATTTCCTTCACAAGATGTCTAGAGACCCCCACACTAGCACGCTTAACCTTGCCTTCACAGAACATATCACTAATGCTCTCATCAAAGCTAGGGAGGAGAAACTTAGAGTAGAAGCCTCCATACCTAGAAAGCTAGAAGATGGTTGGGATCCTATGATAAAAATTAAATTGAATGACTTCTCTTGTTATGCATTATGTGATGTTGGTGCTAGTACCTCTGTTATGCCCAAAAGAATATATGATATGCTTAAATTGAAACCTTTTGATTCTTGTTCTTTTGGTGTTCGTCTCGTTGATTCTTCCATAAAGAAACCTTTGGGGAGGATCGACGATGTTCTTATTGTTGTCAATGATAATTATGTGCCCGTTGATTTCACTATTATGGATATTGAATGTGATCCTTCATGTCCAATTATTTTGGGACGTCCCTTTTTGCGCACCGTTGGTGCTATCATTGACATGAAAGAGGGTAATATAAAATTTCAGTTTCCTCTCAAGAAAGGGATGGAACACTTCCCTCGTAAGAAGATCAAGTTACCTTTTGAGTCCGTTGTACGGGCTAGCTATTCTTTTACTCTTGATAAAACTTGATCTTTATGCATTATGCCTAGCTTAAAGGCATAAAAGAAAGCGCTTTTGGGAGGCAGCCCACATGAATAAATTTTTTGCTTTTGTTGTGTCTTGATGTTGTTTACTGCTGTAGCATCATCATTGTATCTTTGCTTTTCATATTTGTGCCAAGTATAGCCTCTGATTGCTAGAAAGTTCAAAAGTTGTGAGGTGCTGTCCAGAAAACAGATTCTGTGATTGGATAGAAAAATTCGTATAAAATCACCAGATCATCTTTTGGGTCTCAATTTTTTCGACAGCGTTCTCTATATAATTGTCTTTCGTGCGTCTGTTCTGAGTTTTTTGATTTGAGTTGCAGAAGTATCCCGAACAGATCAATTACTACCTGCTGTTCTGTTTTTCACAGATTCTGTCCTGTTTTGCCTTTCCTACATTTTGCAAATCAAGAGCTTGCTTTTTCTTTGCAAAAACCTTTTGGCAATCTTGAGAAACAGTAGAACTTCAAGAATATCTTTATTTCCAGCAAGGTATAATTATTTTATTAAGGGTACTAACCTCGCTAATCAGATTATGATGAGTTATGTATGAAGGGAGTTTTCAAGTGTGCGAGGGAAGATGATAAAAAGATTCAGGAGTGTCAAGCGCTCAAGCTTGGGGATGCCCCCGTGCACCCCCAAGAAATATTCAAGGATACTCAAGTGTCTAAGCTTGGGGATGCCCCCATGCATCCCCTTCTCCATCAACATTATCAGTTCGTCTTTCGTTCCGCTATATTTTTATCACTTCATGTATTATGTGCTATGCTTGGAGCGTCTTGCTTTTAGTTTTCTTTTTAGTTTTTCATAACGAGTCGGAACTCAACATTCTTTATGTGGGAGAGAAACACGCTCCACTTCTACCTAGAACATAACATAGAATTTTCATGTCTATCTTTGTTGTGTGTGTTCTTTGTCTTTTAATAGCTACTATCATGCTCAGCTCTTAGTATTCATGCTTATCTTCAAAGAGCTTTTGTCTAGTTGGTTGCTTGAACTCTCTTTAATTATCATGCTCACCTTATTAAGAGAGTTTGCTTCCGTTGCATTGTTAATATGTTTATGATAAAGATGCTACTTGCATGATGGCGCTTAGTAGTTCAGGTTTTCTTATGGTTAATCTCAAATAGCTGGGGGGTTCCCAATGTGTTATTGGAGTACCAACTTGATTTGTTTGCCTATGATGTGGTATGGTTTAGTAATATCTTCCTTCAAGAATTTATTTAGATTGACTTGGCGTATGCTCACGCATATTTAAGACTGTAAAGAAAGTCTGTCAAGCCTTGATGATCTTTTATTTCTGAGTAGCAATATAACTTCCATGCCTGATTCAATATTGCTTTGTCGCTCTGCATGATTATGACCGTCATTGCTCTCTTAGTTGGTCGCTCCCAGTCTTTTGCTAACCTCCACCTGTACTAAGCGAACTAACTTTGCAATACATAGCTCATGGGAAAGTAGCTTAAAAACTATTGTGGTAAAGAATATGTTGCTTATGTATCTTATTTCTTATAAGTTGCTTGCTGAGCGGTAACCATGTTTCTAGGGAAGCCATCAACTGTCACACTTTTGTTGAATATCATGTGAGTTGCTATGCATGTTCGTCTTGTCTGAAGTAAGGGTGATTTGCCGTGGGTTGAATGAATATGCATATTGTTAGAGAAGAACATTGGGCCGCCAACCAAAGCCATGTATCATGGTGGAAGTTTTAGCTTGGACATTAATCCTCAATCTCTTATGAGAACATGCTTATGCATTAAAGAGGAGTCCATCATCTATTTTCTATGTTGTCCCGGTATGGATGTCCTCAAGTTGAGATCTATCAAAAACGAGAAATCAAATGCGATTTATCTCCTTGGACCTTTGTACAGGTGGCATAGAGGTACCCCTTTGTGACACTTGGTTGAAACATATGTAATGCAATGATAACCCATGGAAATCCGAGCTAATTAGGACAAGGTGCGAGCACTATTGGTATTCGATGCATGAGGCTTGCAACTTATAGGATGTCTTATGCATGACATATATGAAGTACTACTACCGTTGACAAAATTGCTTCCATGTTTTCAAAATAAAAAAAAAGGCTCTAGCACATAACCATTCTTTTACTTTTATGTTGAGTCTCCACCTTCTTTTTAAAGCACCAACTACTGAGAGCATGATTGTCATTCTGAGTGTAATGTGCATTGTCCCAAAGTAGCATTGTCTTTTGCATGATTGTGATATCGTTTATTCTGAAATCATTGTATCTAGTCATCACTTAAACCTTGAAGGTGCCCCTGCATTTATGTTTTGCATCACTAAAGGGGGCAAGCTAGATATCACTTTATCATATTTGCACATCATGTTCATTGCAAATCTTTTTGATGTTTCAGTTTCATGTTGTAAAACTTTCAGTCATTTGTGATTTTCTCATGAGGCAACTTAATTACTACAGATTCATTGTCTCAGTAAGCTTTTGTCATATGACTATGAAAAAGTCCTATATGGTTAATAGCATGTCACCACAAAAATTATTCTTCTTATCATTTACCTACTCGAGGACGAGCAGGAATTAAGCTTGGGGATGTTGATACGTCCAAAACGTATCTATAATTTCTGCTTGCTGCATGCCACTTTTGGGTGATATTGCTATGATATTCATACACTTCCATACACTTTTGATCATATTTGGACTAACTTACTAATCCAGTGCACCCCAGTGCCAGTTTCTGTTTTCGGCTGTTTTTGTATTTCAGGTTTTCACGTTACGAGAACTGCCAGGAAAAATCCAGAAAAATTATATAAAAAATCAGCGTTCCCGAAACTACCGTGCGTCCGAAGGACAGCCGGGGGGGGGGGGCACCAGGGCTCCAGGCGCCCTGGCGGCGCGCCCCCCCGGGCCGCGCCTGGGGGGCGCCTGGGCCCCCCGAAGCTTCCCCGATGCCCCCTTTGGCATATATTTAAAGCGTCCTCCGAAACCCTTAGAACAGGAACTCTTTTCGCGATCCCATCTCTGTTCCACCGCCACCGCCGCTTCCAAGATCGGAAGCACCAGGAGAACTCTTCCCGGCACCCTGCCGGAGAGGAGGATCACCACCGGGAGCTTCTCCACCACCATGGACGCCTCCCGGATGACTCGTGAGTAGTCTCCCTTGGACCATGAGTCCATGACCAGTAGCTATGTGATGTTCTCCTCCCGTTCTTGTGCTTCACTAATTAGTCCTTGTGGGCTGCCCTACATGATCGAGGCACATATGTAATCCTTATGCTGTTGCTATGTTGAGTTTGCTGGGATCCGATGGATTATGAGATTATGTTCAGATTGGTCTTGAGTAATATATTTGATCTACCTCTTTTATATTTATGTTCATAAGTAATTCTTGCATGTTCTCCGTTGTTATTTATTGCTTTGGCCAAGTAGTAGGTAGTGACTCCAAGAGGGAACGTTATGCTTGATTGTGGGTTCATGCCCCTCGATGACTAGCTTGAGTGATAGAAACATGAGTCTAGGGGATGTGCTGTTGCCACAAGGGGGAAAACAACGGTGCTTGTGGCCGCAGGTGCAAGGATTGTTTACTTTACGCAAAGTTCTTTTAATGTAGTTGTCTGTTGCTTTGAGTTTACACTATGGGTGGGACTCGCAACTTAATACCAGCGAGATGTTCTGGATAGATATCTCAAGGTGGATGATTAGTAGTAGATATTGATGGATTTCGGTCTACTTACTTTGGCGTACCGCCCATGCTTTGAACCTCAACCTTTCTTACAATGTAATCAGCATTGGTTTGCGCTCGTGGGTCCTGTCAATTGCCCAGCTGTAATTCGTTTACCTCACATAGCTGTTTTATCGTCTTTTGGGAGAGAGACATCACTAGTGAACATCATGAGACTCCGGTCCATATTACCATCATTGATCACATCCGCTATTTACTTTTCTCTTTTACTTACTATTGCAAACACTATCTATCACTACTATCATTTGCTTTTAATCCTTTGTGAACTACAAGGCCGGAGGGATTGACAACCTCTCTGTACTCGTTGGGAGCAAAGTTATTTGTATCTGTGTGCAGGTCCACATTGATTGCTAATATCTGGCGCCGTTAGCAGTTGACATCTACTTGTTGAACCTAGGAGTCTCTGGGGATTCGATCCTTGGCATCTTTGCTAAGGGAAAAACTTCCACAACACTGCATCTTACACCTTCCACTTGGGGTAACCAACGAGGGGTTAGAGGCACATCATGTACCAAGTGTTTGTGTTTTTGAAGCTTCACAATACTAATCACTGCTTTAAGTTTTCAGAAAGTTTTGTAGCTTTTTGAACTTTGAAAAAATTTCAACAGTGAAGTTTTCAGAAAAATTCCAGAAAAATAAAAATAAAAATTTCCATGCCGGGAGTGACCCAGAGGCACCTGGGGCTGACCAGGGGGGCCACCAATGGCCCAGGCGGCCAGCCGGCGCGGCCTGCCCCCTGGCCGCGCCCATAGGGCGCCTGGGGCCCACAAGTCCCGCCTCCAGGTGAGTCTTCTTCCTCTCTCTCTCTTTCTCTCCAAAAACACGAGTTCTGCACCTGTTCTTGCGTTCTTGCTGTTCTTGGAGGCAATTTTCGATCTCTCTCTACAGCCTATCATTCGAGCTGAGATTTTGAACAAAAACTCCCTGGTATGTAACTCCTCCACCCCTCCAATTAGATTTTTGGTTGGTGGCTTCATTTGTGAGTATTTAGTAGTTCTTGGTGTTGTGTAGATGAGCTTGCATGCATGTGTAGAAATTTATTTTCCAAGTTTTGATGCAAGTTTATGCCTTAGGTAAGTGAGTTGAGTAGTTTGCCTTAACCCACTTTGTTTAAATCCTTGTTTTTGTAATTTGCCAAAAATTTCAGAAATGAGTTTGTTAGGAAGGGCAAAGGGGTGGCTTGAGAAGAAGAAGCCCGCGCGCTCCGATCGAGTTACTAGAGCCGCAGCTTCACCCTCGACTGCTAGGGTGAGCTATAATGAAGATCATGTGCCCCTAGAGTTGTTGGAAGACACAAATCCAGCACGTGCGATGATGTTCCCATGTGATGAATTCCTTGAAGCTGCAGGAATTACGGATGAATTTTATAACCTTTGTGCTAATGCAGGTCTGACACGGCTCGTCACGTGCCGTGTTGCTCAGTATCAAAAACTCACCTCCGGTTTCATTAACAGTTTTAGATATAACCTTGATACTAGTTCTATTGAGTTTAAAATTTACAATAATATTTTGACCATGCCCTTGGAAAAGTTTTGTGAAATAATAGGTGTGCCAAACGTTGGGCGGACGGCGAAGATGACCTCTCAGCCCTCCGAGCTGAGAACCGTCTTCAACTCTCTCGGCAGCATGGATACGAGGGATATTCATCGGTCAAAAATCTCCAGCATCTTATTCCCTCACCTCAGGTATTTTGCGTATTATGTTGCTAGAGGGGTGTTAGCTCGTGACAACACGAGCAACATTTCTGCGCCGGATATTGCTATCCTGGCAACCGCCCTCTCAGGGAGGTTTGATTGTAATGTGGGTGCCTTAATTGCTCGACGCCTTGCTATGAACGGTAACAAGGGAGATTTATTTGGTGGCGTTTATGCCACACTTATCTTAGAGTATCTTAAAGGCACCCCACACCCTGATGATAAGCCTTTTACTTATTTAAGTTTTGATCTTGCTGCTATGAAAAGGCATAAGTTTGTTACCATGACTTCTGAGTTTTGTAACCTTGTTTATATCTTGCGTTTTGGAACTACCGCGGAACGCAAGATCCGTCTACCTGCACCTCTTTTGTTTGATTTTTCTCGCAGGAACGGATGGTCCTTTGATGTTATCCAGTTCGATGAGTTCATGGTCCAGCATCAGTTTCATAACCCCATGGAGGGGGTTGTGCCCGACGAGGAGGAGCACGGTGAGTTACCACCTTTTCAGGGGGAGACCGTCACCCAGTTTGGTGAAGGGTCTTCCTCTGCTTGGAGTGCGGACCTTCTTCGTGGGAGGATCCGAGGACTTCGGTGTACGCGCCGGAATCCTTATACGACCCTTGGACTCACCAGTACCACCCCGGAGCATGAGGCTCCTGGGGGCAGTAGCTACTACCAACTTAGGCCAAAAGCCTAAGCTTGGGGGAGTACGTGCCCTTCTCACTTTTCCATTGTATTATCCGTTTTATTTTTGTTCGCTTTGATCTTTTCGAAGTTTTTGCCCGTTCTTCTTTGTTTCTTTCTTTGCAAAAACAACAAAAATATTTTCTCTTTCTTTTGCTTTCGTTCAACCTTTGAAAAAAACCCAAAAAGATTTCCTTTCTCTCTTTAGTTTGCTTTGTTTTCAGAGTTCAGCTCGAGTCCGTGATGGCATTTAATTATATTTCCTACGTTCGATCGTGCAAGTGACAAGGCAGTAATGACGAAGATCGACGGAAGGGAAGCAACAAGGAAAACCGGTATGAACTCTTCTTGTTTCTACTTTTGTACATATGCCTGTACTTATGATCTAGAGACCAGCTTGTAGCGACATAGTGCTATGTTTACAATTCTTTCCCAGTGGTTCATGCTTTCCTTGTGGCTAATCTCAAATAGCTAGAGTATATAATGTGTTATTGAAATGATTTACATGCATTGCATTGTTCATAGTTTGGTATACTAAGGTGGTATTTCCCTTTGGAGAATTCTTGGATTGACTGGGCACATGTTTACACATGTTTAAGACTAAAAAGTCTGCTTTGCCTTGATGATCTTTGAGTTTCAGAATAGTTATATCACTTTCATGCCCAATTCAATGTTGCTTTGTCGCTCTGCATGATTATGACCGTTATTGCTCTCTAGTTGGTCGCTTCCCAGTCTCTTGCTAGCCTTCGCTCGCACTAAGCGGAGTTCTGCTTGTGCATCCAAATCCTTTCAAACCAGTTAATCCATATGAGTCCACCATACCTTCCTATGTGGTATTTACCGGCCATCCTAACGAAGACTTTCTTGTACCATCTCAAAATTATTCAAATTTACTCCTGTTTTGTGCCTCTGTTTTAGCTCATGAGGAAGTAGTAGGTAATTCATGATCTTCTTATGTTGGACATGTTTTATCCCGGGATTGCATGTCTAATCTGCAAACCCCTAATACGAGGAGGGACTGGCATGAGTGCGCCCAGCTCACAAAAGATAATCACAACCAACAAACCCTCCTTCACGCTTTGTTTATGAGAAATGAGAAAACTTTGGTAGTGACAAACAAAGGAGATTAAGGGGATGTGATCGTCCCCATCTTGGGAGCCGTTCCTTGAAACATGTCTAGCATAAGAAGTGATTGGGTTGTCTACTAGCATTCGTTAACGAAATATGCACCTCCCAAAATCATTTTTACCTCTGTTTTCAAAACCAAGAGCTCTGGTACATGTTTAGTCTTTGCTTCCACCCACGGGTTTTCAACCTCGCCATCAAATTCCACGGTTCGAGAGTCTCCACCTTGTTTCTTCAAAGCACCAACTAGGAGAGCATAATTGTCATTCTGAGTGTAATGTGCATTGTCCCAAAGTATTACATTGTCTTCTGCATGCTTGTGGTATTATTTATTCTGAAATTCTTAGTTCTAGTCTCCTTTAAAACTCTGGAGGAGTTTTTGCATTTATGTTTTGCTTCACTCATGGAGGCTAGCGAGATACCACTCTAGTATGTTCAAGATATGTGCAATGTAATCTTGTCTCGATTTTCAGTAGCATATTATTTACTTTTAGTTATTTGTGATTGGTCACTTGAAAGAAGGATTGCTTCGTGCATTGTCCTCATAGCATTGTTTCAATACTTGCTAGACTCTTTTCGTAGTACATGCTTATATACATCTAATGAAGCAAAAGAGTTTGTCAAAGTTTTCTTTGTCGCGTCCAGTTCGTTGAACTGAATTGCTTGAGGACAAGCAATATGCTAAGCTTGGGGGAGTTGATATGTCTCAAACGTATCTACTTTTCCAAACACTTTTGCTATTGTTTTGCCCTCATTCTTGCATGATTTGAACTAAACTAACCCGGACTGACGCTGTTTTCAGCAGAGCTGCCTATATGGTTTTATTGTGTGCAGGAAAATGGATTTTTAGGTGTCTCAGATAATTCCAAGAAAAATCACAGAAAATCCACGCACCCGAAGGGCCATTGTGCCAGAAGTGGGGCCAGAGGGCAGCCAGGGGGGCCCAGGTGCCCTGCTGGCGCAGCCCCACCCCTGGCCGCGCCAGGAGGCCGCTTGGGAGGGTCCTCCCCCCTCTGGTGCCCTACCTTGGCTCCTATTTATTCCCGTGGCGAGGAAACCCCAGAACAGAAGTCGTTTTTCCAGTTTCCGTCGCGGAGCCGCCGCCACCCTCTGTTCTTCTTCGGGAGGGCTAATCTGGAGGCTGATTTGGCCTCCGGAGAGGGGAGATCGTCGCCATCGTCATCATCATCACCACTCCATCCTCCCTCCATGACTTCTCCTTCCATGTGTGAGTAATTCCCTGTTGTAGGCAAAGGGGATGGTAGGGATTGGATGAGTTAGATCATGTAATAGTTTATTAGATTGTTGGGGGCATGTTGCCTATCATCTACTTTGGTGTTTATCATCTTTGCTTCAACTTGTTGCTCTTAATGCTTGTCACTTTGGGCCCGAGTGACATGTTTTCATATCTGAACCCTATGTGTTTGCATGAATATATTTGTGTTCTTGATCCTATCTATGAGTTGTTTGCACCTATTATGGTCCGGAACCGGCGATCCCAAAGGTGACAGCTTGGGACACCAAAGGGGATGGTCCATAATTTGAGGATTCCATGTATCCATTGAGTTTATTGCTTTGTTCCGGTGCTCTTTGACAGGAGTACCTTAATCTCCATAAGTTCCTTTTGGCCCCGTTCGTAGCGGGATGGTAGGACAAAAGATGTTGTGCAAGTTCTTATTGCAAGCACGTACAACTACCTGTGGGATACATGCCTAATGTTTGATATTTGCCTAGATGATCATTACTTTTCTGTGTGCCTTGCCCCAAGTTAGATTCATGATGTATCTCATCCATGCAGCGCCCAACCATCCATCTCCCTAGCCTACAGTGTTTCAATCCTGCTGGTTATTAGTTGTTACTTTTGCTGTTCACTTTTGTTGTCACCACCATCACTATCATATCACCGTTTCCACTTATCTTTTGTTGCAAGTAAGTATATTTCAGGTGCAGTTGAATTGACAACTCAACTGTCAAAGCTTATAAATAATCTTTGCCTCCCCGTATGTCGAATCTATAAATTGGGTTATTCTTACCCGCGAAGACTATCTCGATCCCTTACGGTTGAGGGTTATCAGGGTCCTCTCCAATTCTGTCAAACCCCCTCTCCTATCCTATTCGGAGTAGGAAGGGAAAAGGAAGAGAGGGGAGAGGAAACGAAGGGGGAGGCTGAATCCCCCCTTTCCTTCTCCCACTTGGCCGACAGCCTAGGAGGGGTGCGCCAGCCCCTTGTGGGTTGGTCTTCCCCTTCCCCTTTGGCCCATGTGGCTCATTAACCTCCCGGGGGTTCCGGTAACCCCCTCGGTACTCTGATATGTACCTGGCACCCCTTGGAACACTTCCGCTGTCCGAATACTATCGTCCTATATATCAATATTTACCTCTCGACCATTTCGAGACTCCTCGTCATGTATGTGATCTCATCCGGGACTCCTAACAACATTCTGTCACCAAATAACATAACTCATATAATACAATAGCATCATCGAACGTTAAGCGTGCGGACCCTACGGGTTCGAGAACTATGTAGACATGACCGAGACACCTCTCCAGTCAATAACCAATAGCGGAACTTGGATGCTCATATTGGCTCCTACATATACTACGAAGATCTTTATCGGTCGAACAGTTATGACAACATACGTTATTCCCTTTGTCCATCGGTATGTTACTTGCCTGAGATTCGATCGTCGGTATCTTCATACCTAGTTCAATCTCGCTACCGGCAAGTCTTTTTACTCGTTCCGTAATAAATCATCCCGAGACTAACTCATTAGTAATTTGCTTGCAAGTCTTATTGTGATGTGTATTACCGAGAGGGCCCAGAGATACCTCTCTGATACTCGGAGTGACAAATCCTAATCTCGATCTATGCCAACTCAAACAAACACCCTCAGAGATACCTGTAAAGCATCTTTATAATCACTCAGTTACGTTTTGACGTTTGATAGCACACAAGGCATTCCTACGGTATCCGGGAGTTGCATAATCTCATAATCGAAGGAATATGTATTTGACATGAAGAAAGCAATAGCAATAAACTGAACGATCATTATGCTAAGCTAACGAATGGGTCTTGTCCATCACATTATTCTCCTAATGATGTGATCTCGTTATCAAATGAAAACCCATGTCCATGGTTAGGAAACCTTAACCATCTTTGATTAACGAGCCGGTCTAGTAGAGGCTAACTAGGGACATAGTTTTTGTCTATGTATTCACACATGTATTAAGGTTTTCGGTCAATACAATTCTACCATGAATAATACACCTTTACTATGAATAAGGAAATATAATAATAACCATTTTATTATTGCCTCTAGGGCATATTTCCATCAGTCCCCCACTTGCAATAGAGTCAATAATCTACTTCACTTCGTCATGTGATTAACACACATAGTTCACATCGTCATGTGATTAATACCCAAAGAGTTTACTAGAGTCAATAATCTAGTTCACATCGTTATGTGATTAACACTCTAAGGTATGATTATGTTTTGCTTTTGACACAGGTTTTAGTCAACGGGTTTGCAACATTCAGATCCGTGTGTACTTTGCAAATTTCTATGTCTACAATGCTCTGCATAGAGCTACTCTAGCTAATTGCTCATGCCTTCAATACGCATCCAGATTGATACTGAGAGTCATCTGTATTAGTGTCAAAGCTTGCATCGGCGTAACCTTTTACGACAAACTCTTTGTCACCTCTGTAGTCCAGAAACATTTCCTTAGTCCTCCGGTTTCTAAGGATAATTTTGAACGATGTCCGGTGACCCACTCCTGGATCACTCTTGTACCCCTTTTACCAAACACATAGCAAAAACACACATTATGTGTGGTACATAGCGATGCATATCGTATATAGCCTATGGCTAAGGCATAGGGAATGACTTCTATTCTCTCTCTATCTTCTGTCGTGGTCGAGCTTTGAGTCTTACTCAACTTCATACCTTACAACTCAGGCAAGAACTCCTTCTTTGACTTGTCCATTTTGAACTTCTTCAAAACTTTATCAAGGTATGTGTTTTGTGAAAGTCCTATTAAGCGTCTTGATCTATCCCTATAGATCTTGATGCCCAACATGTAAGTAGCTTCACCGAGGTCTTTCTTTGAAAAAATTCTTATTCAAATATCCTTTATGCTTTCCAAAAAATTCGACATCATTTTCGATCAACAATATGTCATTCACATATACTTATCAGAAATGTCGTAGTGCTCCCACTCGCTTTCTTGTAAATACAGGCTTCACCATAAGTCTGTATAAAACCACATGCTTTGATCACCTCATCAAAGCGTATATTCCAACTCTGAGATGCTTGCACCAGTCCATAGATGGATCGTTGGAGCATGCACACTTTGTTAGCACCTTTAGGATCGACAAAACCTTCTGGTTGCATCATATACAACTCTTCTTTTAGAAATCCATTAAGGAATTTAGTTTTGACATCCATTTGCCAGATTTCATAAAAATGTGGCAATTGCTAACATGATTCAGATAGACTTAAGCATCGCTACGAGTGAGAAAGTCTCATCGTAGTCAACCCCTTGAACTTGTCGAAAACCTTTCGCAACAAGTCGAGCTTTGTAGACACTAACATTACCATCAGCGTCAGTCTTCTTCTGGAAGATCCATTTATTCTCTATGGCTCGCCAATCATCGGGCAAGTCCACCTAAGTCCACACTTTGTTCTCATACATGGACCCTATCTCAGATTTCATGGTCTCAAGCCATTTATTGGAATCTGGGCTCATCATAGCTTCTTCATAGTTCGTAGGTTCGTCATGGTCTAGTAACATGACTTCAAGAGCATGATTATTGTACCACTCTAGTGCGGATCGTGCTCTGGTTGACCTACGTGGTTCGGTAGTAACTTGATCTGAAGTTTCATGATCATCATCCAGCTTCCTGTCTAGTTGGTGTAGGCATCACGGGAACAGTTTTCTGTGATGAGCTACTTTCCAATTTGAGAGAAGGTACAATTACCTCATCAAGTTCTACTTTCCTCCCACTCACTTTTTTCGAGAGAAACTCCTTCTCTAGAAATGATATGTCCTTAGCAACAAAGATCTTTCATTCAGATCTGTGGTAGAAGGTGCACCCAATAGTTTCTTTTAGGTATCTTATGAAGACGCACTTCTCCAATTTGGGTTCGAGCTTATCAGACTGAAGCTTTTCACATAAGCATCGCAACCTCAAACTTTAAGAAATGACAACTTTGGTTTCTTGCCAAACCATAGTTCATACGGTGTCGTCCAACGGATTTAAACGGTGCCCTATTTAACGTGAATGCAGTTGTGTCTAATGCATAACCCAAAATGATAAAGGAAAATCGGTAAGAGACATCATAGAACGCATCATATCTAATAGAGTACGGTTACGATGTTCGGCACACCATTACGCTGTGGTGTTCCAGGTGGCGTGAGCTGTGAAACTATTCCACACTGTTTCAAATGAAGACAAAACTCGTAACTCAAATATTCGCCTCTGTGATCAGATCGTAGAAATTTTCTTTTCTTGTTACGATGATTATCTACTTCACTCTGAAATTCTTTGAACTTTTCGAATGTTTCATACTTATGTTTCATCAAGTAGATATACCCATATCTACTCAAATCATATGTGAAGGTGAGAAAATAACGATACCCGCCGCGTGCTTCAACACTCATCGGACTGCATACATCGGTATGTATTATTTCAAGTAAGTCATTAGCTCGCTCCATTGTTTCGGGGAACAGAGTTTTAGTCATCTTGCTCATGAGGCATGGTTCACTAGTATTAAATGATTCATAGTCAAGTGATTCCAAAAGTCTATCAGCATGGAGTTTCTTCATGCGCTTTACACCAATATGACCTAAATGGCAGTGCCACAAGTATGTTGCACTATCATTATCAACTCTGCATCTTTTGGCTTCAATATTATGAATATGTGTATTACTACGATCAAGATTCAATAAACCATTCTCCTTGGGTGTATGACCATAGAAGGTTTTATTCATGTAAACAGAATAACAATTATTCTCTGACTTAAATGAATAACTGTATTGCAATAAACACGATCCAATCTTGTTCATGCTCAACGCAAACACCAAATAACATTTTTTTAGTGTTAACATCAATCCCGATAGTATAGGGAGTGTGCGATGATGATCATATCAATCTTAGAACTACTTCCAACACACATTGTCACCTCACCCTCAACTAGTCTCCGTTTATTCTGCAACTCCTGTTTCGAGTTACTAATCTTAGCAACCGAACAAATGTCAAGTACCCAGGGGCTACTATGAGCACTAGTAAGGTACACATCAATAACATGTATATCAAATATACCTTTGTTCACTTTGTCATCCTTCTTATCCGCCAAATACTTGGGGCAGTTCCGCTTCCAGTGACCACTTCCTTTGTAGTAGAAGCACTCAGTTTCAGGCTTGGGTCCAGCTTTGGGCTTCTTCACGGGAGTGACAACTTGCTTGCCAGTCTTCTTGAAGTTCCCTTTCTTTCCCTTGCCCTTTTTCTTGAAACTAGTGGTATTGTTAACCATCAACACTTGATGCTTTTTCTTGATTTCTACCTTCGCCAATTTCAGCATCGCGAAGAGTCCGGGAATCATTTTCGTCATCCCTTGCATATTGTAGTTCATCACGAAGTTCTAGTTGCTTGGTGATAGTGACTAGAGAACTTCTATCAATCACTATCTTATCTGGAATATTAACTCCCACTTGATTCTAGTGATTGTATCACCCAGACATTCTGAGCACATGCTCACTAGCTGAGCTATTCTCCTCCATCTTGTAGGCAAAGTACTTGTCAGAGGTCTCATACCTCTCGACATGGGCATGAGTCTGAAATACCAATTTCAGCTCTTGGAAAATAAACCTTGTCCTCCCTTATGTCTGTTGTCGTCAGTTGTCATGCCGAAATCCATGTTCTGAGCTCACCCACTGCCACCATGACCACTCTCTCTACACCGGAGACCTCTCCTTCACACACATGAGCGTTACTTTCCAACCATAATTTACGGAGTCCCACGATCTTGATTATCGCCAATTCCCTATTGTTAACCTGGAGCTTGAAACTCACCCTTGAGCACCATCATCCCCTCAATAGTGTCATGTTACATATATAACATAATCATTATATGAAAAGAAAATTGTTACATATTTGGTGTTTAAAAAAAGTGAGTGGACATGCTATAGTGATGATGTGTTTACCTCCATCTGTGCACCATTTAGAATCTCTTTGATTCACGCTATTCTTGCATAGATAATAATGTCATATCCATTCAAAATATGCAGGGTTTGGTTTGTTTACTTGCATCACAAGTAAAACAACATTTTCAAAAGTTTCAAATGGATGCAATAATTCTTGTCAAGTACAATGCAAATGAGTCTGTAGAAAGTTTCCTATAGAATACAGCCCTATGAATCAAATACAAAACATAAAAAGTTTGTAAGAACTGTAATCTTCTAAAGTTCCAACATAAGTCTTTGAAATTAAAACAAAGAGGTCGTTCAAAGTGTTAATATGATAATAGCTCAACTATATTTGTGGACGCGCCTTCAAGGCTCATAAGGCAAATACATGTTTTTCTCAAGAAAATGGTGAACTCAAGCTTTTATGGAATAGTAATAAGTTTGGGCCGAATACTCCTTAAGTTATTTCAAATCGATGAGGTTCGCAGAAGCATCTTGAACTCCAAAATCTCTAGTCAAGAGCAACTCTAGCAGAGTTGTCGTATCGACAACCCCATAACATATATGGAGTGTGCGCCATAATGTTTTGGAGGATGTGTTCAAAGACAAGGTCAACAAAATATAGCCTTCATATTATTTTACTACCCTCTTTACACCAATTTAGGTCACACAATTCAATATTGTAACAAATATTATACAAATCAGTAATCCGAATACATCAAATAATCTAAGTTAATAAATAATCCAAATGCAGCAAATAATTTAATCAATAAAGGAATCTTAAAAAACACTACCCCCCATATGATGGGAGGCCCGGTCTTCAATCTTTCTATACGCTTCAAGAATTGATTGAATGTGGCATGTGTGGCGTGAAGATTGTGCTGATATCTTCATTGTTAGTGGGGCTTGGCATATTCCTCTCATTTTCATTAACATGTTATGAATGATCACACGACATGTCATCATATTTGCCAAGACATCCATGTTCCAGAAACAAGCATGCCCCGGATAATTGAAAACCTTGCATACAGTACTTCAAATGCCTCTCAATGTCTTTCCTCTGAGCCTCTTGTGCCTTGGCAAATGTTTATGTTTCCTGCTCTCGGGATTAGAAATTGTGTTCACAAATCTTGACCAAGATAGAGAGATGTCATCGACAAGATAGTAGTCTTTGTCATACTGATAGTCGTTCACCATGAAATTGCAAGGTGCATAAGTACCACTAGCTAGCCTTGTAAACATATGAGATCTTTGGAAGACAATGATGCCATTGTGAGACCCAGGCAATGTAATGTAGCAATGCCAGATCACTCTGTGCGTTTGGTTTATTCGGTTTATACGGTTTTCCGTTTTGTACGGTATTAATACTTCGGTTTATATGGTATGAAATTAAAATACGATTCGGTTTCGGTATATACCAAATTATTTCGGTATATACCATAATAACCAAAGTTGATGCGAATTTGAAAATGGCATACTATATTTTAAAAATTTATAATTCAAAACACATACTTTTTTTAATACAAACGGTATATAACTTTATATAAGTATATATGCATGCCTCAATTCATGCCTTGAAAGGTTATGGACGTGCTTAGCATTTTTGCAAGAGAAAAATTACTACGTTACAAGGAAAAATGGATGTTCTTTGCAGGCAATTTTACTCCTATACAAGAAAAATGACTACTTGTATCGTTGTTTGCCTCAAGAAATATAAATATATTTTTATTTCGGTTTATTCGGTTAACCATTCGGTTTTTCGGTATACACCATAAAAAACGAAATTCAAAACGGTATGAAAAGTTCATACCATATCGAAACCAGAAACCATAAAAACCGTGAATTCGGTTCGGTTCAGTTTTTTTTCGGTATGGTTTTTCAGTTCGGTTTTAAAATGCACAGAGTGAATGCCAGATCCACAAATCTTTGAAGGGAACAACTTCCAAAATTATTTTTCGATCCTTGCTATGCTGGTGAATTGGCCACGGCAAGCTGCTGTCAATTCTTCACCCTCAACTACATATAATAAGCACTCTCTAGCATCCAGACCATAATTTGCTTCATGCATCGCCAGAAGCCTAGTTGTGTCCTCGGCATCGGGTGCTCGTAGGTACTGGTCACCATAAACTTTCACCACACTTTCATTGAACACTTTCATGCAATATATGATTTTGTTATAGTAGAGGATTCTAACCCTACTTAAGGATGTTTATCAATTTCAAAAAATGTTCACAAATTTTAATAAAAGGTTCTCAAAGTCAAACAATGTTCATCATTTTAGAAAATGTTAACAATGTTTCGAAAAACAATGTTCATGAATTTGTAAATTGGTCATGATTACAAATATTATTTATTATATTCAAAAATGTTATTGAACTAAAAAATATCATGATTTAAAAATCTTTTCATGATTTCAAAAATGTTAAAAAGTTGAAATATATTCAAAAAATGAAAATGAAAAATAAAATAAAAGAAAGATAAAAAATGAACGGCGAACAAAATAAAAGTAAAAGTAAAAAAGAAAGGAAAAAACGGAACTGAAAAAATAAAAATGAAAACAACAATGAAAATTAAAAATTGAAATTGAAATATAATAATGGAAAATTGAAAAGATAAAAGAAAGACAAAACTACAAGAAAAAACACAAAGAAAATAAACATTATGGGAAGATTCTAGATGGGTTGTACAGAGTATATGGATCACGAAATGGGCACGTGCTACGTAGGTTTCTAAAGAATATGCACCAAATTTAAATGGGAAACGTTACCTTTCAATCGGCGGATGGCGCTCTTGCGTCTGCCGTGTGTGGAGCCATTGGATCACTTGTGATCCAACAAACCACGTGTACAAGCTGATTTTACGCTTCACATCCGCCGCCCTCGAAAGCCAACCACGTGTGGATTAGCCCCACCCACCGTATGTATTACTAGGATTTTGCAACATCCTTCGTGTTTCTGAAACATGGGGGCAGTGGCAACACGGCCTCGAGAGCCAACCACATGTGGATTAGTCCCATCCCCCATATGTCTTATGATTTCGCAACATCCTCCAAATTTCTGAAACATTGGGAATGTTGCAGTGGCAACGCGCCAGTGCGATTCTGCGGACAAAATTTTCTGCAACATAATCTGTGTTGCCGAAAAAAGCAATATTATCTTTGCAAAAAAATCTGCAACTTGTTGTTACAAATGTTCTGCAACATGACATGAGTTGCAAAAAGTTCCGCAACAAAACGACCATTGACGCAGGATTATACGAGATTTCACGGCTCGCGAGGCAACGTGTAGCACGCCCCAATTTAAATCGCCCTAATTGCCAGGCTCGCATTTCCTAGACAAAGGTAGGCGGAATATCCTATTTGACCCACGTTGTGTCAAATTGTCGACCTTTCCCACCCTGCCGATCGAGCGATGACTTGGGTCCGCCCATTTAATGTGTTGCAGCATATCCGGTTTTGGGAACTTCTTTTTTTTGCGGGGATAAAGGGAGTTTATTGCATAGTAATAGAGTTACAGTCGAGAGGCCACAAGTCCTCGATACAAGGTGAAGCCACGCCGAGCCAAACAGTCGTGGCACGCTCGGTGCGGCTATACTTAGCCAACCGATCGGCAACTCTATTTTGAATTCTACTAAGTTTTTGCGGAAGAAACTCCCTATTATCTAAGAGTGACTTAATCTCCTGGATGATCTGACCATAGGACGAGCGGAGAAGTGCATTATTTGACAAGCTAGATAAAGCTTCCGAGGAGTCGGACTGCACCACCACCGGTAACTCCGAGTGTTGCAATGCAAGAGCCAATCCCTGCATGATTGCATGTGATTCTGCTTCAAGTGGATCGTTGCAATAGAAGATGAACCGGTAAGCTGCCATCAAGATCTCGCCTTTATCGTTCCGGAGAACCATCCCGATACCTGCCGTGCCGTACTCAGATAGAAAGGAGCCGTCGACCGAGAGCGCCAGTTTACCGGCCGGCGGCGCCGGCCAAGGCAATGCTGGCAGTTTGTCGCTCGGTCCAGGCCGCGCCTCTGCCAGAAGAGGCATTTTACCTTTAATGATCTCCTCCGCCGAATAGCGAGCCGCCAATTTTATAGATTTGTAGTAACTATCTAGAAATTCGACGGTGGTTAGGACCGGCGGAGCCTCCTTGCCGTGGGTCAAATCATTCCGAATTTGCCAGATCCTCCAAAAGAGCATAATCAGCATGTCAATCACCTCAGGCGAGCATTTCGATAGGAGAGAGAGAAGCCATTCCTTGCCGTCATAGATGAGGAGATTATCAGCCGGTAGAGGCCAGCGGAGACACATATTAGTCTAGAGCAGTCTAGCATGAGGGCAGGCGATCAGGGCATGGAATGAATCCTCCTCCTCAACCCCGCAGAGCAAGCAAGTGGATCGCGTCGCCAAATGACGGTAGACCATATAGCTCTGTGTAGCCAGCGTACCTGTCACACACCTCCATATGTTGATCTTCATCTTTTGCGGTACCCCGGATCGCCACACCTGATTCCATCCCGCACGGTTTCCCTCTGGAGCACCACTCGACGCACCATTCGCAAAGGCAGCATTATGATCACATGTGGCCAGCTTATAGGCACTTCTCACCGTAAACACCCCACTCTTTTCAGGATGCCAAGCCAAGAAATCGTCGCGCTGGCGCGACGAGGTCTTAATTTTCAGAATTTGATCAACATCCATTTGCCAAAAGAATGCCCTCAACCGGTCCAGCCTCCATGCACCACTTTCTTCTAGGAAATCCGAGACCCTGTGGAGCCGGCAGTTCCCCTTAGGAGTTATCGGCCGAAGAGAGAATGGCCGAGGCAGCCAAGGATCTCGCCATGCTCGAATCTTTCTGCCATTGCCGACCCGCCAAATGACGCCTTTCTTGAGAAAATCAAGGCCATGAAGAATCCCCTTCCAAACCTCAGACCCGGAGCTCCGGAACACAGTATCTAAAAGCTCACCAAAAGGATAGTATCTCGCCTTCAAGAGGCGCGCACAAAGGCTATCCGGCCGATCCAGAAGCCGCCAGGCTTGCTTAGCCAACAGCGCCTGGTTAAATGCCCTCATGTCCCTGAAGCCCATGCCGCCCATAGCTTTAGGTAGCCTTAGCTTGTCCCAGCTCATCCAGGCCATCTTCTTCTTCCCGTTCTCCACCCCCACCAATATTGACGTATCATCCTTGAAAGATCATCACAAACCGAAGCCGGGAGTTTGAAGATGCTCATAACATAAGCTGGTAAGGCCTGTGCCACTGACTTGATGAGTATCTCCTTATTCCCTGAGGACATGTACTGCTCACTCCAGTCCACCAAGATTTTCCTTAACCGTTCTTGTATAGTCTCAAAGTGTCCTTTGTGCATCCTCCCCTCCGGAACCGGCAAGCCCAAGTATTTAGGTTCAAACGCCTCTTGGGTAATCTCCAGCGTCGCTTTTACCTCATTAACCAAATCATCCTGGCATTGTTTCGAGAAAATGATGGAGCACTTCGACGGGTTGATGAGTTGTCCTGTCGCTGTCGCAAAATTGTTCAACACCCCTTTCACTAATAAGGCCTGCTGATTGTTAGCTTGAAAGAACAGAAGTGAGTCGTCCGCAAACAGAAGGTGAGTGACTTCTGGAGCCCCTCGACAAATTGTGACACCCTTTAGGCCGTCCTCCCTTGCTGCCTTTTCGATCAACGCCGAAAGAGCATCAGCAACAAATAAGAAGAGAAAAGGGGACAGTGGATCACCTTGGCGAAGTCCTCTCGAGGGGGAGAAGGGCTCCATCAGTTTCCCATTGAATTTCACCGAGTACGTCACCGACGAAATGCAAGCCATGACCCGAGCAATCCAAAAGGGCGAGAAACCCCACTTGGTCAGAGCTTTCTCCAAGAACACCCAATCCACCCTGTCGTAGGCTTTAGAGAGGTCCAGCTTGTACGCACAAAGGCCGGCTGCATTGTTACTTGCGGACTGGATGTGATGAAGACATTCGAATGCGATGATAGAGTTGTGAGAAATCAGCCTCCCCGGTATGAAGGCACTTTGGTTCTCAGAGATGAGCTCAGATAGAATTGGGCGTAGCCTGTTTACCATACATTTAGAGATGATCTTGTATATAACATTGCACAAGCTAATTGGTCTAAAATCCTTGAGTTTGGTCGGATGAGGGATCTTAGGAATTAGCACAATAGATGTACCATTTACACCATCCGGTATAACTCCAGAAGCAAAGAACTCATGAACCGCCATGACAATCTCCGGTTTCAATAGAGCCCAGTTTCGTTGAAAAAACCTAGCGGGAAGGCCATCACATCCCGGCGCCTTAAGAGGCCCAATTTGAAATAAGGCATCAGATATCTCATCGTCAGAAAAAGGCCGGCACAAGGAAGCATTCATCTCCTCAGTCACTTTTGGGGCAATACAATCCACGACCGCATCCGGGGCGAGGGTAGGATCTTTGGAGAAGATCTCCTTGAAGTATGACTACGCCATTCTTTCCATCTCAGAAGGAGTATTAGACCACGAACCATCTTGTTTCCGCAGCCGTTGAATCAGATTCCTGCGGGCACGCCAAACAGCTCTTCTATGGAGGTATTTAGTATTGCGTTCACCTTCCTTGAGCCAGGTGATGCGCGATCGCTGGAGCCAAAGCATCTCTTCCCTGTATAGGAGCTCGTCAAGTTGGTTCATTTTCTCGCGGATCAGGGCGCGGTCCGCACCAGCTAGTTGTAGGTCCGCTAGTTGAGAACGGAGCCTCTCGATATCCTTCAACACATTACCAAATTTCAGTCTGCTCCAATCTTTCACCTCCTTTAAGACATCCCTCAAGGACAAGGCTACCGAGCCCAAGTCGCCCGGGACCTTGTTTTTATTCCATGAATCAGCTATCTTGGTAGGAAGGCATCCCGTTCCCACATTATTTCGTAACGCAGACAAGAAGGCCGACGCTGCTGGTCCTGCATCCCCTCGAGCTGCAGCAGAATTGGGCAATGATCCGAACAAGAGGTTGACAGGTGGACCACCTTAGCAAGCGGAAAGAGGTCACGCCAAGACTCATCTGCGCAGGCACGGTCCAAGCGGACCTGGACATTGCGGTCAGCGACCTGGCCGTTATTGTATGTAAACGGAAAGCCCGAAAACCCTAGATCCTCGAGTTCGCAACTTTCCAAGCACTCCCTGAAGGCTATCATCTGGGCCTCCGAGCGCTCCGACCTAGACAAGTGCTCATGTTGCCATAGAACTTCATTGAAGTCACCACACACCATCCAAGGATCACGTGAGACAGCACGGAGCCTAGAGAGATGATCCCACATGCGGTAATGATTCTCAACCCGAGGCTCCCCATAGACAAAGGTACCTCGCCAAGAAGAACCAGATCCTCCATCGACCACTCGAACATCAATGAAGCGATCACAAGATTCAATCACTGTGACAGAGAGGGACTCATCCCAAAACAGGGCTAAGCCCCCACTTCTTCCATCGCTACTCACTCCATGAAAGCCCTTCAGGCCTAATCTCCATCGAAGCTTCTAGAGTTTCCTAGCCGGGTTTTCTGGCTTTGGGAACCTTCCCTCTACCGGTTTTTTTCTGATTCTCTTTGGTTTTTCTTCTTCTTTTCATATCCTTCTGCTGTTTTTTTCTTTCTTATTTTCAAGTTTTTCCCCTTTTTCAAGTTGATATTTCATTTTCAAAAAAAAAAATTGTTCAAATTTTACAAAATAATTGCATTAACTAAAATAAGTTCACAAATTCAAGAAATGTTTTGAATTCCAAAAAATGTATAGGAATTTGAAATGATGTTCATGTACTTCATAATTCGTTCACAAATTTAGAAATGTTTATATTTTCATAAAAACTTCCATGTTCGCGGTTGCAAATTTTGGTATGAAATTCAAAAATGTTCGAGTTTGAAAAAGTGTATAGAGATTTCAAAAAATGATCATGGTTTCAAATAATTGCTAGATATTTCATGAAGATCCATTTTTAAATATTTGTTCACAAATTCAAAAAATGTTCGCAGTTTCAAATTTTATTCATAATTTTATGAAATGTGCCATTTTCTAATATTTGTTCAAAAATTCAAAAAAAATCGTGGTTTCAAATTTATTTCCGAATTTCATAGTTTGTTCAAATCTTCAAAACTGTTTCACGTTTTCCAAAGAAGAAACTGCAGTTTCAATTTTTTTTCTTCGCATATGCAAAAAAAGTTCTTTTCTATGAAAATGTTCCGAAATTCAAAAATGTACGTAAATATAGAGCATTTTTCTGAATTTTGGGACACATTTCAGGTTCGACAACATTTTTTGGAATTTTGAACACAAACATAAATAAGAAAAAAAAGGAACATGAATTTTTGGATCTAGGTTTGTATTATTCTTACGGGCTTGTGCTGGGAAGTTATCACTATTCTCATTATGTACGGTGGCTAGCCCGAAAATTTTGTTTGATGGAGGTCTCGTGTTCGATGCTCGGTGATGCTCCTTTTTTTGCGAATTTGTTATATACTAGTTGCTACAGTGGTCGATCGCTGGCACATCCGCTCGCTTTACTAGTGGGCAAGCCTAGTGTGGGGCACCTGTGCGTTTGTACGACTGTCTGCCGAATAAACGGCAGATAAGAGAAGAGCTCCTGTCTGACGCTCGTTAGCATCAAGCGGAGGAGCTTTCGCTGAAAATAGATACAGATGGGCGGGCCCATTTAAAGGGCAGGAGCTCGAGGGTTTAAAAAATCGCAAAATATACCACGTGCCAGCGAGAGATCTATTTATAACCTAACCAATCGAGCTGATAAGTCCTACTGGTTTGCAATCAGCACAAGAGCTTAAAGTACAACACAACTTTTGAAAATTTTCGAACAATTCAAGAAAAACGAGAACAAAAATTAGAAAATTATGAATAAAATTTGACAAACGTGAAACCCTTTTTAAAACCATGATTTTTTTTTAAATTCAAGGAAAATTTTCAAACATGAACAATTATTGAAAAGTTGAACAAAAAATTCGATATTCTAAAAAGACGAACAACTTTTAAAATATACATTGAACATTTTTGCATTATACGCTTAACAATTTTAAATACACACTGAACAGTTTTGTTATATACGCCGAACAAAATTTAAAATATGCGTTGAACATTTATGTAATGTACACTGAACAAATTTTGAATTGTGAACAAATTTTAAAAACTGTAAATTTATTCTGCAATCATGAATAAAATACAGAATTTCAAACTTTTATAAAACAAAGGATGAAAATAAAAACGATAAAGGATAAAATGAGAAGAGAAGGAAAAAAGAAAATGAAACAAAATAAAAATCTGGAAAAAAAAGAATAGAGAAAAGGGAAAATCTCAAAACCGGCAAAGAGAAAAAAAGAGGAAGAAACCGGTTTAGTGAAAAAAAACATCGCGCGCCGCTGCTCCCGCGTGCTTCAGCGAAGCCACGTCTCCTGGATGCACGCGCGCGTCAAATAGGAACCACCAGATAAGAGCTCCCAGGGCAGTATTCTGGGCGTTTCTTCGTGCCTTGTACTTCCTTTTAAAAAAATCATGATATCTTTGATATGTGTTCATGAAAATGTAACAAATTTGTTTGTGTCATTTGTAAAAATCATGTTTGTACCATTTAAAAAAATGTTCACGGCACTAAACAATGTTCCCGCATTTTAAAATATATAAGTGGTTTACTTAAATGTTTATATGAAAATATTAAATTTATAAGGGTAATTTGGAAAACAATCTTCATAACATAGAAAAGCTTAGTCAAATTTTAGGTATTAATAATAATACAAATTAATGACATTTTTTTTATGGAATCCACGTGTTTAAAAAAGTTCACCATGTATTTAAAAATGTTCAGCATGTATCTATAAATGATCAACTTGTATATGACAAATGTTCACCATTGATTAAAAAAAGCCAATAAAGACATGTGGAGAAAAACATGAAAAATATATAATGAAATAAAACCGGTTGGGACTTTCCGAAAATCGAAGGAATGCTTCTAAGACCAGTGGTCGAAGCTTTCCAAAATCACCCTATTGGGCCGGCCCGTGAAAGAAAACGTTGTAGGTAAGTCGTGCTGATGTCTCGCAACAACACACATACCACTGGCACCTCTAAAAAAACATACCACTGGCGGAAAAACACCAGACGTGTTACACCGCTGCAATGAGGGGGAGAAAATTGGTGTTGACGGTAGCAAGATTGTATTGGGGAACGTAGTATTTTAAAATTTTCCTACGATCACGCAAGATCTATCTACCAGATGCATAGCAACGAAAGGGAAGAGCGTGTCTACGTACCCTCGTAGACCGGGAGCGGAAGCGTCAAGTGACGCGGTTGATGTTGTCGAACTTCTTCGCGATCCAACCGATCAAGCACCGAACGTACGGCACCTCCGCGTTCAGCACACGTTCAGCTTGATGACGTCCCACGAGCTCTTGATCCAGTTGAGCTTCACGGGAGAGTTTCGTCAGCACGACGGCGTGATGACGGATATGATGTATTCACCGGCGCAGGGCTTCGCCTAAGCTCCGCGACGGTATGACCGAGGTGTGTTTCTGTGGAGGGGGGCACCGCACACGGCTAGAACAATTCAACTTGTGTGTCTTTGGGTGCCCCCTGCCCCCGTATATAAAGGAGCAAGGGAGGGAGGCCGACCAACTTCTCCTGGTGCGGCTAGGGAAGGAGTCCTACTAGGAATAGGATTGCAATCCTATTCCTAGTAGGATTCACCAAAAGAAAGAAGAGGGAAAGGAATAGGAGAGGTGGCGCCCCCCCCCCCAATCCTAGTCCAACTAGGAACCCTAGGTTGGGGCGCCGGCCAGCCCTATGGGCTGCCTCTCTCTTTCCCTTTAGGCCCACTATGGACCATCCCCTCTCGTAGGGGGTTCCGGTAACCCCCTCCGGCAATCCCGATAAATCCGAAACTTTCCCGGAACACTTCCGGTGTCCGAATATAGTCGTCCAATATATCAATCTTTATGTCTCGGACATTCCGAGACTCCTCGTCATGTCCGTGATCTCATCCGGGACTCCGAACTACCTTCGGTACATCAATACTCATAAACTCATAATACCGATCGTCATCAAACGTTAAGCGTGCGGACCCTACGGGTTCGAGAACTATGTAGACATGACCGAGACTCATCACCGGTCAATAACCAATAGCGGAACCTGGATGTTCATATTGGCTCCTACATATTCTACGAAGATCTATTATCGGTCAGAACCGCATAACAACATACGTTGTTCCTTTTGTCAACGGTATGTTACTTGCCCGAGATTCGATCGTCGGTATCTCTATACCTAGTTCAATCTCGTTACTGGCAAGTCTCTTTACTCGTTCCGTAACTCATCATCTCGTGACTAACTCATTAGTCTTTTGCTTGCAAGGCTTATTGTGATGTGTGTTACCGAGAGGGCCCAGAGATACCTCTCCGACACTCGGAGTGACAAATCCTAATCTTGATCTATGCCAACACCACGAATACTTTCGGAGACACCTGTAGAGCATCTTTATGATCACCCAGTTACGTTGTGACGTTTGATAGCACACAAGGTGTTCCTACGGTATTCGGGAGTTGCATAATCTCATAGTCATAGGAACATGTATAAGTCATGAAGAAAGCAATAGCAGTAAAACTAAACGATCATAGTGCTATGCTAACAGATGGGTCTTGTCCATCACATCATTCTCCTAATGATGTGATCCCGTTGACCAAATGACAACTCATGTCTATGGCTAGGAAACATAACCATCTTTGATCAATGAGCTAGTCTAGTAGAGGCATACTAGGGACATACTGTTTTGTCTATGTATTCACACATGTACTAAGTTTCCGGTTAATACAATTCTAGCATGAATAAAAGACATTTATCATGATATAAGGAAATACAAATAACATCTTTATTATTGCCTCTAGGGCATATTTCTTTCAGTCTCCCACTTGAACTAGAGTCAATAATCTAGATTACAAAGTGATGATCCTCACACCCATGGAGTCCTGGTGCTGATCATGTTTTGCCCGTGGAAGAGGCTTAGTCAACGGGTCTGCAACATTCAGATCCGTATGTATTTTGCAAATCTTTATGTCTCCCTCCTTGACTAGATCGCGGATGGAATTGAAGCGTCTTTTGATGTGCTTTGTTCTCTTGTGAAACCTGGATTCCTTTGCCAAGGCTATGGCTCCAGTGTTGTCACAAAAGATTTTCATTGGACCCGTTGCACTAGGTATTACACCTAGATCGGATATGAACTCCTTCATCCAGACTCCTTCATTCGCTGCTTCCGAAGCAGCTATGTATTCCGCTTCACACGTAGATCCCGCCACGACACTCTGCTTGGAACTGCACCAACTGACAGCTCCACCGGTCAATAAAAATACATATCCGGTTTGTGACTTTGAGTCATCCGGATCAGTGTCAAAGCTAGAATCGACGTAACCGTTTACGACGAGCTCTTTGTCACCTCCATACACGAGAAACATATCCTTTGTTCTTTTCAGATACTTTAGGATGTTTTTGACCGCTGTCCAGTGATCCACTCCTGGATTACTTTGGTACCTCCTTGCTAGACTTATAGCAAGGCACACATCAGGCCTGGTACACATCATTGCATACATGATAGATCCTATGGCTGAGGCATAGGGAATGACTTTCATTTTCTCTCTATCTTCTGCAGTGGTCGGGCATTGAGTCTTACTCAACTTCATACCTTGTAAAACAGGCAAGAACCCTTTCTTTGACTGATCCATTTTGAACTTCTTCAAAATCTTATCAAGGTATGTGCTTTGTGAAAGTCCAATTAAGCGTCTTGATCTATCTCTATAGATTTTGATGCCTAATATGTAAGCAGCTTCTCCGAGGTCTTTCATCGAAAAACTTTTATTCAAGTATCCTTTTATGCTATCCATAAATTCTATATCATTTCCAATCAACAATATGTCATCTACATATAATATTAGAAATGCTACAGAGCTCCCACTCACTTTCTTGTAAATACAGGCTTCTCCAAAAGTCTGTATAAAACCATATGCTTTGATCACCTCATCAAAGCGTATATTCCAACTCCGAGATGCTTGCACCAGTCCATAGATGGATCGCTGGAGCTTGCATACTTTGTTAGCACCTTTCGGATCGACAAAACCTTCTGGTTGCATCATATACAACTCTTCTTTGAGATATCCATTTAGGAATGCAGTTTTGACATCCATTTGCCAGATTTCATAATCATAAAATGCGGCAATTGCTAACATGATTCGGACAGACTTAAGCATCGCTACAGGTGAGAAAGTCTCATCGTAGTCAACTCCTTGAACTTGTCGAAAACCTTTCGCAACAAGTCGAGCTTTGTAAACAGTAATATTACCGTCTGCGTCGGTCTTCCTCTTGAAGATCCATTTATTTTCGATGGCTTGCCGATCATCGGGCAAGTCAACCAAAGTCCACACTTTGTTCTCATACATGGATCCCATCTCAGATTTCATGGCTTCAAGCCATTTTGCGGAATCTGGGCTCATCATCGCTTCCTCATAGTTCGTAGGTTCATCATGGTCTAGTAACATGATTTCCAGAACTGGGTTGCCGTACCACTCTGGTGCGGAACGTACTCTGGTTGATCTACGACGTTCAGCAGAAACTTGATCCGAAGTTCGGTGTAGGAATTACTGGAACAATTTCCTGTGATGTACCACTTTCCAATCCGGGAGAAGGTACAATTACCTCATCAAGTTCTACTTTACTCCCACTCACTTCTTTCGAGAGAAACTCTTTTTCTAGAAAGGATCCGTTCTTAGCAACGAATATTTTGCCTTCGGATCTGTGATAGAAGGTGTACCCAACAGTCTCTTTTGGGTATCCTATGAAGACACATTTTTCCGACTTGGGTTCGAGCTTATCAGGTTGAAGTGTTTTCACATAAGCATCGCAGCCCCAAACTTTAAGAAACGACAACTTTGGTTTCTTGCTAAACCAAAGTTCACAAGGTGTCGTATCAACGGATTTAGATGGTGCCCTATTTAACGTGAATGCAGCTGTCTCTAAAGCATAACCCCAAAACGATAGTGGTAAATCGGTAAGAGACATCATAGATCGTACCATATCTAATAAAGTACGGTTACGACGTTCGGACACACCATTACGCTGTGGTGTTCCAGGTGGCGTGAGTTGTGAAACTATTCCACATTGTTTCAAATGAAGACCAAACTCGTAACTCAAATATTCTCCTCCACGATCAGATCGTAGAAACTTTATTTTCTTGTTACGATGATTCTCTACTTCACTCTGAAATTCTTTGAACTTTTCAAATGTTTCAGACTTGTGTTTCATTAAGTAGATATACCCATATCTGCTCAAATTATCAGTGAAGGTCAGAAAATAACGATACCCTCCGCGAGCATCAACACTCATTGGTCCACATACATCAGTATGTATGATTTCCAACAAATCTGTTGCTCGCTCCATAGTTCCGGAGAACGAAGTTTTAGTCATCTTGCCCATGAGGCATGGTTCGCAAGCACCAAGTGATTCATAACCAAGTGATTCCAAAAGTCCATCATTATGGAGTTTCTTCATGCGTTTTACACCAATATGACCTAAACGGCAGTGCCACAAATAAGTTGCACTATCATTATTAACCTTGCATCTTTTGGTTTCAATATTATGAATATGTGTATCACTACAATCGAGATCCAATAAGAATAGACCACTCTTTAAGGGTGCATGACCATAAAAGATATTATTCATTAAAATGGAACAACCATTATTCTCTGATTTAAATGAATAACCGTCTCGCAACAAACAAGATCCAGATATAATGTTCATGCTTAACGCTGGCACCAAATAACAATTATTTAGGTCTAAAACTAATCCCGAAGGTAGATGTAGAGGTAGCGTGCCGACGGCGATCACATCGACTTTGGAACCGTTTCCCACGCGCATCGTCACCTCGTCCTTAGCTAATCTTCGTTTAATCCGTAGTCCCTGTTTCAAGTTACAAATATTAGCAACCGAACCGGTATCAAATACCCAGATACTACTACGAGTATTAGTAAGGTACACATCAATAACATGTATATCACATATACCTTTGTTCACCTTGCCATCCTTCTTATCCGCCCAAACCTTGGGGCAATTCCGCTTCCAGTGTCCAGTCCCCTTGTAGTAGAAGCACTCAGTTTCAGGCTTGGCTCCAGATTTGGGTTTCTTCGTGGAAGTAGCAACTGACTTGCTATTCTTTTTGAAGTTCCCTTTCTTTCCCTTGCCCTTTTTCTTGAAACTAGTGGTCTTGTTAACCATCAACACTTGATGCTCCTTTTTGATTTCTACCTCCGCAGCTATGAGCATAGCGAAGAGCTCGGGAATTGTCTTTTGCATCCCTTGCATGTTATAGTTCATCACGAAGCCTTTATAGCTTGGTGGCAGTGATTGAAGAACTCTATCAATAACACTATCCTCGTCAACTTTGCAATCAAGTTGAGTCATATGATTATAGTACCCAGACATTCTGAGCAAGTGTTCACTGATAGAACTATTCTCCTCCATCTTGCAGCTGTAGAACTTATTGGAAATCTCATATTTCTCAATTCGGGCATTTGCTTGAAATATTAACTTCAACTCCTGGAACATCTCATATGGTCCATGACGTTCAAAACGTCGTTGAAGTCCCGGTTCTAAGCCGTAAAGCATGGCACACTGAACTATCGTGTAGTCATCATACCGCGACTGTCAGACGTTCAAAGCGTCTACATTAGCGGGAGGGGGCTTGTCACCTAGCGGTGCTTCAAGGACATAATTCTTCTATGCAGCAATGAGGATAATCCTCAGGTTACGGACCCAGTCCGTGTAATTGCTACCATCATCTTTCAACTTAGCTTTCTCTAGGAATGCATTAAAATTCAAAGGAACGGTAGCACGGGCCATTGATCTACAACGACATAGATATGCAAAACTATCAGGACTAAGTTCATGATAAATTAAAGTTCAATTTAATCATATTAATTTAAAGAACTCCCACTTAGATAGACATCCCTCTGGTCATCTAAATGATCACGTGATCCAAATCAACTAAACCATGTCCGATCATCACGTGAGATGGAGCAGTTTCAATGGTGAACATCTTATGTTGATCATATCTACTATATGATTCACGCTCGACCTTTCGGTCTCCAGTGTTCCGAGGCCATATCTGTATATGCTAGGCTCGTCAAGTTTAACCCGAGTATTCTGCGTGTGCAAAACTGGCTTACACCCGTTGTATTTGAACGTAGAGCTTATCACACCCGATCATCACGTGGTGTCTCGGCACGACGAACTTTCGCAACGGTGCATACTCAGGGAGAACACTTATACCTTGAAATTTAGTAAGGGATCATCTTATAATGCTACCGTCATTCTAAGCAAAATAAGAAGCATAATAAGATAAACATCACATGCAATCAAAATATGTGACATGATATGGCCATCATCATCTTGTGCTTTTGATCTCCATCTCCAAAGCACCGTCATGATCACCCTCACAAAACATGATCATCTCATACAAAAACCGTATAACTCATCATGTCTTGACCATATCACATCACAACATGCCCTGCAAAAACAAGTTAGACGTCCTCTACTTTGTTGTTGCAAGTTTTACGTGGCTGCTACGGGCTTTAGCAAGAACCGTTCTTACCTACGCATACAAAACCACAACGATGTTTCGTCAAGTATGTGATGTTTTAACCTTCACAAGGACCGGGCGTAGCCACACTTGATTCAGCTAAAGTGAGAGAGACAGACACCCGCCAGTCACCTTTAAGCAACGAGTGCTCGTAGCGGTGAAACCAGTCTCGCGTAAGCGTACGCGTAATGTCGGTCCGGGCCGCTTCATCTCACAATACCGCCGAAGCAAAGTATGACATGCTGGTAAGCAGTATGACTAGTATCGCCCACAACTCATTGTGTTCTACTCGTGCATATCATCTACGCATAGACCTGGCTCATGATGCCACTGTTGGGGAACGTAGTATTTTAAAATTTTCCTACGATCACGCAAGATCTATCTACCAGATGCATAGCAACGAAAGGGAATAGTGTGTCTACGTACCCTCGTAGACCGGGAGCGGAAGCGTCAAGTGACGCGGTTGATGTTGTCGAACTTCTTCGCGATCCAACCGATCAAGCACCGAACGTACGGCACCTCCACGTTCAGCACACGTTCAGCTTGATGACGTCCCACGAGCTCTTGATCCAGTTGAGCTTCACGGGAGAGTTTCGTCAGCATGACGGCGTGGTGACGGATATGATGTATTCACCGGCGCAGGGCTTCGCCTAAGCTCCGCGACGGTATGACCGAGGTGTGTTTCTGTGGAGGGGGGCACCGCACACGGCTAGAACAATTCAACTTGTGTGTCTTTGGGTGCCCCCCTGCCCCCGTATATAAAGGAGCAAGGGAGGGAGGCCGGCCAACTTCTCCTGGTGCGGCTAGGGAAGGAGTCCTACTAGGAATAGGATTGCAATCCTATTCCTAGTAGGATTCACCAAAAGAAAGAAGAGGGAAAGGAATAGGAGAGGTGGCCCCCCCCCCCCAATCCTAGTCCAACTAGGAACCCTAGGTGGGGGCGCCGGCCAGCCCTATGGGCTGCCTCTCTCTTTCCCTTTAGGCCCACTATGGACCATCCCCTCTCGTAGGGGGTTCCGGTAACCCCCTCCGGCAATCCCGATAAATCCGAAACTTTCCTGGAACACTTCCGGTGTCCGAATATAGTCGTCCAATATATCAATCTTTATGTCTCGGACATTCCGAGACTCCTTGTCATGTCCGTGATCTCATCTGGGACTCCAAACTACCTTCGGTACATCAATACTCATAAACTCATAATACCGATCGTCATCAAACGTTAAGCGTGCGGACCCTACGGGTTCGAGAACTATGTAGACATGACCGAGACTCATCTCCGGTCAATAACCAATAGCGGAACCTGGATGTTCATATTGGCTCCTACATATTCTACGAAGATCTATTATCGGTCAGAACCGCATAACAACATACGTTGTTCCTTTTGTCAACGGTATGCTACTTGCCCGAGATTCGATCGTCGGTATCTCTATACCTAGTTCAATCTCGTTACTGGCAAGTCTCTTTACTCGTTCCGTAACTCATCATCTCGTGACTAACTCATTAGTCTTTTGCTTGCAAGGCTTATTGTGATGTGTGTTACCGAGAGGGCCCAGAGATACCTCTCCGACACTCGGAGTGACAAATCCTAATCTTGATCTATGCCAACACCACGAATACTTTCGGAGACACCTGTAGAGCATCTTTATGATCACCCAGTTACGTTGTGACGTTTGATAGCACACAAGGTGTTCCTACGGTATTCGGGAGTTGCATAATCTCATAGTCATAGGAACATGTATAAGTCATGAAGAAAGCAATAGCAGTAAAACTAAACGATCATAGTGCTATGCTAACGGATGGGTCTTGTCCATCACATCATTCTCCTAATGATGTGATCCCGTTGACCAAATGACAACTCATGTCTATGGCTAGGAAACATAACCATCTTTGATCAATGAGCTAGTCTAGTAGAGGCATACTAGGGACATACTGTTTTGTCTATGTATTCACACATCTACTAAGTTTCCGATTAATACAATTCTAGCATGAATAAAAGACATTTATCATGATATAAGGAAATACAAATAACATCTTTATTATTGCCTCTAGGGCATATTTCCTTCAGATTGTTGATGTAGATCGCCGTCCCGATCGTTGCCCCGGCGACACTCTGGCGCCACCGGAAGCGAGGGGGAGAGAGCCCCCTCCTTCTTCTTCTTCCTTGAACTCCTCCCAAGGTGGGAGAAGGGTTTCCTGTCTGGTCCTTGGCTTCCATGGCATGGGAGGGACAAGAGCCCCTCTGAGATTGGATATGTCTCTCTATCTCTCTCTGTTTCGCGTCCCCGAGATCTGGCCCTTCACGGTTTTTATATTCCCGGAGATCCATAACTCCGATTGCGTTGAAATTTTGAAACGATTTTTATCCATAAATTAGCTTTCTTGCATCTGAAGAAGGGCCCCAACCGACGTTCGAGGAGGGCACAAGACACCAGGGCGTGCCCGTGCCCTGGTGGCGCTGCATGGTGGGTTGTGGGCCCCCGGTTGTGTTTATTTCACCTCCTAAAAATCATATATATACTAAAATAATTCTCCGTAAATTTTTATCGCGTTTGGACTTCGTTTGATATGAATTTTTTGCGAAACAAGCAACAAACAGGAACTGGCACTAGGCACTGAATTAGTAAGTTGGTCCAAATAAATCATATAAATTGTTGCCAAAAGTATGTAAAAGTTGAATAATATTGACATGAAACAATCAAAAATTATAGATACGACGGAGACGTATCAAAGGCCGAACCAAATGTTCAGCAACCGAATTTAGCCTAATAGTCGCAACCTTTGTGAATATTTTAAAACTAACATTAAGGAGGCAAATAGGTCTATATTTTTGTATCCACTCAGCCTCATTAATCTTAGGTAATAAAATAATTGTTGGGGATCGTTGCAGAAATCAAAAAAAATTCTACGCATCACCATGATCAATCTATGGAGAAATCAGCAATGAGAGAGGGGAGTGCATCTTCATACCCTTGAAGATCGCTAAGCGGAAGCGTTACAAGAACGCGGTTGGTGGAGTCGTACTCGCAGCGATTCAGATCGCGGTCGATTCCGATCTACGCGTAGAACAACGGCGCCTCCGCGTTCAACACACGTGCAACCCGGTGGCCTCTCCCGCGCCTTGATCCGGCAAGGAGGAGGGAGAGGTTGGGGAAGACAACTCCAGCAGCAGCACAGCGGCGTGGTTCTCCGACAGGGCTTCGCTAAGCACTATGGAAGAGGAGGAGGTGATGGAGAGGGGGAGGGCTGCGCCAGGGATGTGGTCCGGCTGCCCTCCCATCCCCTCATTATTTATAGGGGAAGGGGAGAGGGGCCCGACCCCTCTAGATGGGATCTAGAGGGGGGCGGCGGCCAGCTGGGGGGGGACTTGCTCCCCAAGCAGGTGGGGCACCCCCACCCCTAAGGTTTCCAAACCTAGGCGCCCTGGGGCCCTTGGGGGGGGGGGGGCGCACCAGCCCACCAGGGGCTGGTTCCCTCCCTTGATCAGCCCACTTGGCCCATCGGGGTAGGTGGCCCCACCCGGTGGACCCCCAGACACCTTCCGGTGGTCCCGGTACAATACACATAACTCCGAAATTATGCCGGTGACTGAAACAGGACTTTCCTTATACAAATCTTCACCTTCGGACCATTTCGAAACTCCTCATGACGTCCGGGATCTCATCCGGGACTCCGAACAACATTCGGTAACCACGTACATATTTCCCCTATAACCCTAGCATCATCGAACCTTAAGTGTGTAGACCCTACAGGTTCGGGAGGCATGTAGACATGACCGAGACATCTCTCCGGTCAATAACCAACAACATGATCTGGAACCCATGTTGGCTCCCACATATTCCATGATGATCTCATCGGATGAACCATGATGTCGGGGATTCAATCAATCCTGTATACAATTCCCTTTGTCTATTGGTATGATACTTGCCCGAGATTCGATCGTCGGTATCCCTATACCTTGTTCAATCTTGTTACCGGCAAGTCTCTTTACTCTTTCCCTAACACATCATCCCGTGGCCAACTCCTTAGTCACATTGAGCTCATTATGATGATGTCTTACCGAGTGGGCCCAGAGATACCTCTCCGTCACATGGAGTGACAAATCCCAGTCTCGATTCGTGCCAACTCAACAGATACTATCGGGGATACCCGTAGCGTACCTTTATAGCCACCCAGTTACGCTGTGACGTTTGGCACACCCAAAGCATTCCTACGGTATCCGGGAGTTGCACAATCTCATGGTCTAAGGAAATGATACTTGACATTGGAAAAGCATTAGCAGACGAACTACACGATCTTGTGCTATGCTTAGGATTGAGTCTTGTCCATCACATCATTCTCCTAATGATGTGATCATGTTATCAATGACATCCAGTGTCCATGGCCATGAAACCATGGCCATCTATTGATCAACGAGCTAAACAACTAGAGGCTCACTAGGGACATGTTGTAGTCTATGTATTCACACATGTATTACAATTTCCGGATAATACAATTATAGCACGAACAATAGACAATTATCATATATAAGGAAATATAATAATAACCATTTTATTATTGCCTCTAGGGAATATTTCCAACAATAATCTCACCAAAGTTTAAGCGAAACAATTCTAGTTGGCCAGCATGTAGGTCGGTAAACAAAAGTAGGAGATCCGGTTTGATGACTTCCCAGAATTTCTGATAGAAATCAACGGGAAAACCGTCCGGACCCGGGGCTTTGTTATGCTTGTTGGCGAGCATAGTATTTCAAAAAAATCCTATGATCACGCAAGATCTATCTAGGAGAAGCATAGCAACGAGCGGGGAGTGTGCGTCCACATACCCTCATAGACCGAAAGCGAAAGCGTTTAGTAAGAGAGAAGGAAAGAGGGAAAGAGAGAGGGAGTAGGAAAAGGCAAGGGGGGCGCCGCCCCCATCCCCTAGTCCAATTCGGACCCATGGGGGGGCGCCACCTCCCCTTGGCCTGCCTCCTCCTCCCGTATGGCCCAATAAGGCCCATTACTTCTCCCGGTGAATTCCTGTAACTCTCCGGTACTCCGAAAAATACCCGAATCACTCGGAACCTTTCCGATGTACGAATATAGCCTTCCAATATATGAATATTTACCTTTCAACCATTTCGAGACTCCTCATCATGTCCGTGATCCCATCCGGGACTCCGAACAAACTTCGGTCATCGAATCACATAATCCAGAATACTAACCGTTATTGAACGTTAAGGGTGCGGACCCTACTGGTTCGAGAACTATGTAGACATGACCGAGACACATCTCCGGTCAATAACCAATAGTGGAACCTGAATGCTCATATTGGCTCCTGCATATTCTACGAAGATCTTTATTGGTCAAACCGCATAACAACATACATTGTTCCCTTTGTCATCGGTATGTTACTTGCCCGAGATTCGATCGTCGGTATCTTCATACATAGTTCAGTCTGGTTACCGGCAAGTCTCTTTACTCGTTCCATAATACATCATCTCGTGACTAACTCATTATTCATTTGCTTGCAAGACTTATTGTGATGAGTATTACCGAGAGGGCCTAGAGATACCTCTCCGACACTCGGAGTGACAAATCCTATTCTCGATCTATGCCAACACCACAAACACCTTCGCAGACGCCTGTAGAGCATCTTTATAATCACCCAGTTATGCTGTGACGTTTGATAGCACACAAGGTGTTCCTCCAGTATTCGGGAGTTGCATAATCTCATAGTCAAAGGAACATGTATAACTCATGAATAAAGCAATAGCAATAAAACTAAACGATCATAGTGCTAAGCTAATGGATGGGTCTTGTCCATCACATCATTCTCCTAATGATGTGATCACATTGATCAAATGACAACACATGTCTATGGTTAGGAAACATAACCATCTTTGATTAACGAGCTAGTCTAGTAGAGGCATACTAGGGACACTATGTTTTGTCTGTGTATTCACACATGTATCAAGTTTCCGGTTAATACAATTCTAGATGAATAAATAACATTTATCATGAAATAAGGAAATATAGATATCAACTTTTTTATTGTCTCTAGGGCATATTTCCTTCAGTCTCCCACTTGCAGTATAGTCAATAATCTAGTTCACATCACCACATGATTTAACACCGATAGTTCACATCGTTGTGTGATTAACACTCATAGTTAACATCGCCATGTGACAAACATCCAAAGGGTTTACTATAGTCAATAATGTAGTTCACATCGCCATGTGATTAACACCCAAAGAGTACAAAGGTGTGATCATGTTTTGCTTTGTGAGAGAAGTTTAGTCAATGGGTTTGTCACATTTAGATCCATATGTATTTTGCAAATTTCTATGTCTACAATGATGTACATGGAGCTACTCTAGGTAATTGCTCCCACTTTCAATACACATCCAGATTGATACTTAGTCATCTGGATTAGAGTCAAAACTTGCATCGGCGTAACCCTTTACGACAAACTCTTTATCACCTCCATAACCGAGAAACATTTCCTTAGTCCTCCAGTTACTAAGGATAATTTTGACCGCTGTCTAGTGATCTACTCCTGGATCACTATTGTACCTCCTTGCCAAACTCATGGCAAGGTACAAAACAGGTTTGGTACACATCATGACATATTTTATAGAACCTATGGCCGAGGCATAAGGAATGACTTTCATTCTCTCTACATGTTTCTATCGTGGTCGGGCTTTGAGTCTTACTCAACTTCACACCTTACAAATCAGGCAAGAACTCCTTCTTTGACCGATCCATTTTGAACTACTTCAAAATCTTATCAAGGTATATTATAATCAAAAGTCCTATCAAGCGTCATCATCTATCTCTATAGATCTTGGTGCCCAATATATAAGCAGCTTCACTGAGGTCTTTTATTGAAAGACTCCTTTTAAACAATCCTTTATGCTTTCCAGAAAATTCTACATCATTTTCGATCGACAATATGTCATTCACATATACTTATCAGAAATGTTGTAGTGCTCCCACTCACTTTCTTGTAAATATAGGCTTCACCGTAAGTCTGTATAAAACTATATGCTTTGATCACCTTATCAAAGCGTATATTCCAACTCCGAGATGCTTGCACTAGTCCATACATGTATCGCTGGAGCTTGCACACTTTGTTAGCACTTTTAGGATCGACAAAACCTTCTGGTTGCATCATATACAACTCTTCTTTGAGATATCCATTAAGGAATGCAACTTTAACATCCATTTGCCAGATTCCATAATCATAAAATGCGGCAATTGCTAACATGATTTGGACAGACTTAAGCATCGATACGGGTGATAAAGTCTCATCGTAGTCAACTCCTTGAACTAGTCAAAAACCTTTCAACAAGTCAAGCTTTGTAGACAGTAACATTACCATGGTGTCAGCCTTCCTCTTAAAGATCCATTTATTTCAAATGGCTTGCCGATCATTGGGCAAGTCAACCAAAGTCCACACTTTGTTCTCATACATGGATCCCATCTCAGGTTTCATGGACTCAAGCCATTTTGCGGAATCTGGGCTCATCATCGCTTCCTCATAGTTCGTAGGTTCGTCATGGTCTAGTAACATGACTTCTAGAACAGGGTTACCGTACCACTCTGGTGCGGAACGTACTCTGGTTGACCTACGAGGTTCAGTAGCAACTTGTTCTCAAGTTTCATGATCATCATCATTAGCTTCCTCACTAATTGGTGTAGGAATCACCAGAACTGATTTCTGTGATGAACCACTTTCCAATTCGGGAGACGGTACAATTACCTCATCAAGTTCTACTTTCCTCTCACTCACTTCTTTCAAGAGAAACTCCTTCTCTAGAAAGGATCCATTCTTAGCAACGAAGATCTTGCCTTTGGATCTATGATAGAAGGTGTACCCAATTGTTTATTTTGGATATCCTATGAAGATGCATTTCTACGATTTCGGTTTGAGCTTATCAGGCTGAAGCTTTTTCACATAAGCATCGCAACCCCTAACTTTAAGAAATGACAGCTTAGGTTTCTTGCCAAACCATAGTTCATACGGTGTCGTCTCAATGGATTTAGATGGTGCCCTATTTAACGTGAATGCAGCTGTCTCTAATGCATAACACCAAAACGATGGTGGTAAATCGGTAAGAGACATCATAGATCGCACCATACCTAATAAAGTACGGTTATGACGTTCGGACACATCATTACACTGTGGGGTTCCAGGTGGCGTGATTTGTGAAACTATTCCACATTGTTTTAAATGAAGATCAAACTCATAACTCAAATATCCGCCTCCGCGATCAGATCGTAGTAACTTTATTTTCTTGTTACGATGATTATCTACTTCACTCTGAAATTCTTTGAACTTTTCAAATGTTTCAGACTTATGTTTCATTAAGTAGATATACCCATATCTGCTCAAATCATCTGTGCAGGTCAGAAAATAACGATACCCGCCGCGAGCCTCAACACTCATCAGACCGCACACATAGGTATGTATTATTTCCAATAAGTCAATACCTCGCTCCATTGTTCCGGAGAACGGAGCTTTAGTCATCTTGCCCATGAGGCATGATTCACAATCATCAAATGATTCATAATCAAGTGATTCCAAAAGTCCAACACCATGGAGTTTCTTCATGCGTTGTACACCAATATGACCTAAACGACAGTGCCACAAGTATGTTGCACTATCATTATCAACTCTGCATCTTTTAGCTTCAATATTATGAATATGTGTATTACTACGATTGAGATTCAATAAACCATTCACCTTGGGTGTATGACCATAGATGGTTTTATTCATGTAAACAGAATAACAATTATTCTCTAACTTAAATGAATAATCATATTGCAATAAACACGATCCAATCTTGTTCATGCTGAACGCAAACACCAAATAACATTTATTTAGGTTTAACACTAATCCCGGAAGTACACAGGGTGTGCGATGATAATAATATCAATATTGGAACTACTTCCAACACACATCGTCACCTCACCCTCAACTAGTCTATGTTTATTCTGCAACTCCTGTTTCGAGTTACTAATATTAGCAACCGAACATGTATGAAATACAAAGGGGCTACTATGAACACTAGTGAGGCATACATCAATAACATGTATAACAAATATAACTTTGTTGACTTTGCCATCCTTCTTATCCGCCAAATATTTAGGGTATTTCTGCTTTCAGTGACCATTTCCTTTGCAGTATAAACACTTAGTTTCAGGCTTGGGTCTAGCTTTGGGCTTTTTCTCGGGAGTGAAAACATGCTTGCCATTCTTTTGAAGTTCCCTTTCTTTTCCTTTGCCCTTTTTCTTGAAACTGGTGGTCTTATTAACCATCAACAATTGATGCTCTTTCTTGATTTCTACCTTCGTTGATTTCAGCATCACAAAGAGCTCGAGAATTGTTTTCGTCATCCCTTGCATATTATAGTTCATCATGAAGTTCTGGTAACCTGGTGATAGTGACTAGAGAACTCTGCCAATCACTATCTTATGTAGAAGATTAACTCCCACTTGATTCAAGCGATTGTAGTACTCAGACATTCTGAGCACATGCTCACTGGTTGAGCTATTCTCCTCCATCTTGTAGGCAAAGTACTTGTCAGAGGTCTCATACCTCTCGACACGGGCATGCGTCTGAAATACTAATTTGAACTCTTGGAACATCTCATATGCTTTGTGGCGTTCAAAACGTTTTTGAAGTCCCGGTCCTAAGCCGTAAATCATGGCACACTAAACTATCAAGTAGTCATCATACCGAGCTTGTCAAGCATTCATGACGTCTGCATCTACTCCTGCAATAGGTATGTCAACTAGCGGTGCATCAAGGACATAATTCTTCTGTGCAGCAATGAGGATAATCCTCAGATCACGGATCCAGTCCACATCATTGCTACTATCATCTTTCAATTTTTCTCTAGGAACATATCAAAAAAATATAGGAGCTATATCGCGGGCTATTGATCTACAACATAGATATGCAAATACTATCAGGACTAAGTTCATGATAAATTAAAGTTCAATTAATCAAATTACTTAAGAACTCCCACTTAGATAGACATCCCTCAAGTTATCTAAATGATCATGTGATCCAAATCAACTAAACCATGTCTGATCATCACGTGAGATGGAATAGTTTTCAATGGTGAACATCTTATATTGATCATATCTACTATATAATTCACGCTCAACCTTTTGGTCTCCAGTGTTCCGAGGCCATGTCTGTACATGCTAGGCTCGTCAAGTTTAACCCGAGTATATTGCACGTGCAAAATTGTCTTACACCTGTTGTATGTGAATGTAGAGCTTATCACACCCGATCATCACGTGGTGTCTCGGCACGAGGTACTGTCACAATGGTGCATACTCAGGGAGAACACTTGTACCTTGAAATTTTGTAAGGGATCATCTTATAATGCTACCGTCGCTCTAAGCGAAATAAGATGCATAAAAAGATAAACATCACATGCAATCAAAATATGTGACATGATATGGCCATCATCATTTTGTGCTTTTGATCTCCATCTCCAAAGCATCGTCATGATCTCCATCGTCACCGGCTTGACACAATGAACTTCATCATAGCGTCGTGGTCATCTCGCCAACTATTGCTTCTACTACTATTGCTAACTCATAATGATAAAGTAAAGCAATTACATGGCGTTCGCAATTCATACAGTAATGAGACAACCATAAGGCTCCTGCCAGTTGCCGATAATTTACAAAACATGATCATCTCATACAATAACATATAACTCATCACATATTGACCATATCACATCACAACATGCCCTGCAAAAACAAGTTAGATGTCCTCTACTTTGTTGTTGCAAGTTTTACGTGGTTGCTACGGGCTTCTAGCAAGAACTGTTCTTACCTACGCATCAAAACCACAATGATTTTTCATCAAGTGTGCTATTTCAACCTTCAACAAGGACCGAATGTAGGCAAACTCGATTCAACTAAAGTTGGAGAAACAGACACCCGCCAGCCACCTATGTGCAAAGCACGTCGGTAGAACCAGTCTCATGAACGCGGTCATGTAATGTCGGTCCGGGCCGCTTCATCCAACAATACCTCCGAATCAAAGTAAGACGTTGGTGGTAAGAAGTATGACTATTATCGCCCACAACTCTGTGTTCTACTCATGCATATCATCTATGCATAGACCTGGCTCTGATACCATTGTTGGGGAACGTAGTATTTCAAAAAAAAAAATCCTACGTGCATGCAAGATCTATCTAGGAGAAGCATAGCAACGAGCGGGGAGAGTGTGTCCACGTACCCTCGTAGACCGAAAGCGGAAGCGTTTAGTAACGTGGTTGATGTAGTTGAACGTCTTCACGACCCAACCGATCCAAGTACCGAACGTACGACACCTCCGTGTTCAGCACATGTTCCGCACGATGACGTCCCTCGAGCTCTTGATCAAGTTGAGGACGAGGGAGAGTATCGTCAGCACGATGGCGTGGTGACGGTGATGATGAAGTTACCGGCGCAGGGCATCGCCTAAGCACTACGATGATATGACCGAGGTGTGTAACTGTGGAGGGGGGCACCGCACACGGCTAAGAGAACATTTGTTGTTCCTTTGGGGTGCCCCCTGCCCACGTATATAAAGGAGGGAGGGAGAGAGGCTGGTCTTCTAGGGCGCGCCAAGAGTAGGGAGTCCTACTAGGACTTCCAAGTCCTAGTAGGAAACCCTTTCCTATTCGGAGTAAGAGAGAAGGAAAGAGGAGAAGAGAAAGGGAGTAGGAAAAGGCAAGGGGGCGCCGCCCCCTTCCCCTAGTCCAATTCATACCCATGGGGGGGGGGCGCCACCTCCCCTTGGATTGCCTGCTCCTCTTCCTGTATGGCCCAATAAGGCACATTACTTCTCCTGGTGAATTCCCGTAACTCTCCGGTACTCCGAAAAATACCCGAATCACTCAGAACCTTTCCGATGTCCGAATATAGCCTTCCAATATATGAATCTTTACCTCTCGACCATTTTGAGACTCATCATCATGTCTGCGATCTCATCCTGAACTCCGAACAAACTTCGGTCATCAAATCACATAACTCATAATACTAATCGTCATCGAACGTTAAGCGTGCGGACCCTACGGGTTCGAGAACTATGTAGACATGACCAAGACACATCTCCGGTCACTAACCAATAGCGGAACCTGGATGCTCATATTGGCTCCTACATATTCTACGAAGATCTTTATCGGTCAAACCGCATAACAACATACGTTGTTCCCTTTGTCATCGATATGTTACTTGCCCGAGATTCGATCGTCGGTATCTTCATACCTAGTTCAATATCGTTACCGGCAAGCCTCTTTACTCATTCCATAATACATCATCTCGTGACTAACTCATTAGTCATTTGCTTGCAAGGCTTATTATGATGAGTATTACCGAGAGGGACCAGAGATACCTCTTCGACACTCGGAGTGACAAATCTGATTCTTGATCTATGACAACACCACAAACACCTTCGGAGACGCCTATAGAGCATATTTATAATCACCCAGTTACGTTATGACATTTGATAGCACACAAGGTGTTCCTCCGGTATTCGGGAGTTGCATAATCTCATAGTCAGAGGAACATGTATAAGTCATGAAGAAAGCAATAACAATACAATTAAACGATCATAGTGCTAAGCTAACAGATGGGTCCTGGCCATCACATCATTCTCCTAATGATGTGATCCCGTTGATCAAATGACAACACATGTTTATGGTTAGGAAACACAACCATCTTTAATTAACGAGCTAGTCTAGTAGAGGCATAATAGGGACACTCTGTTTTGTCTATGTATTCACACATGTATCAAGTTTCCGGTTAATACAATTATATTATGAATAAAAGACATTTATCATGAAATAAGGAAATATAAATAACAACTTCATTATTGCCTCTAGGGCATATTTCCTTCAATGCTCCATTAGGAAAACCTCCTTTCTAGATTCCTCCTCGGAGTATGGGGCTGTTAGAAGGTTGTTTTCCTCATGAGAAACCTGAGGGATGTCATCTATTCTGGTCTCATCCATCAAGAAGTTTCCATCCTCTGGGGATCCTAACAGATTTTTATAACCAATAGTGATATAAGGTTTAAGTTGATCATGCCCCTCAATCACTCCCTCATCCTATTGTAGGGAATGAATAATTTTCTTCCGGTGTCTACCATTGGTGACTCCATGAAAATATCTAGTATTCGAATCACCTTTCAGGATAAATTGAGAGTAGAATGTTGGTACCATTTGAGTTCCTCTTCACGCAACATGTTAGTTATCTGTGCATTTGAACGATTCTTGATCTCGATTTCATGCTCAGATAGAGGTCTAACCTTTGCAAATGCTTCTAATTCGTCAATGATAGACGAAAGACGAAGCTTCTCCCTTTTGAGGATACCCACCGTATGCCTGGCCCAACCACCAAGGAATTTACGTAATGCACGCATTTTGTTATTCCATCTGTGTATTGGGGTAGGCCCGGCGACCGGTTTCTCCCACACCTCCTTGACGATATCATGGAAGCCATCCCAAAGCAACCACCCAAGTTCGAACTTGAACTTGCATCTATGTTGTGGTCGTGGCAACCCAGTAGTTAGAAGAATGGGTGTGTGGTCTGATATTGCCACGATACGATCTAGAGCACGAGCAGAAACCATATGAAATTTTGATTCCCAGTCGGTATCCATTAAAACGCGATCTAGTTTCTCATATGTCGGTTCCGGAAGACTGTTCGCCCATGTAAATTGTCTTCCAATCACAGAAACCTCTCACAAATCTAGACTGTCGATGACATCATTGAAAAGGAAAGGCCAATGATTATCGAACCTACCGCAGCTTTTCTCATTTGGAAATCAAAGCAAGTTGAAATCCCCACCTATAAGAATGTGATAGGGATTATCTTTCGTCAGATTAACCAATTCACGGAGAAAATCAGCCTTGAACTCATCCTGGGCTGCCCCATACACGGTGACGAGGGTCCATGTGAAGTTGTCGGCCTTGTTGCGAATATGGAGTTTAATGTGAAACTCACCATTCAAACTAGCCAAAACATCCATAGTCCATGTATTTACGCCAAGTAAAATGCCCCCAGAACGACCTCTAGGTAGTCATGAAACCCAAGTAAAGTCTATCCCGCGAGAAAGACGGTTAAGCAGACTTACTGAGAAATCACGTGTCCCCGTTTCAGAGATAGCCAAAAAATCTAAATTGCATTCCCTATTACATTCCATGATGAATAAATGTTTAGCCATGTAACGAAGACCTCTCTATTAAAAAACATTCCATTCATAAGGAAACAATAGGATATTTAGAACACTTTGCCCTCTTATGGGACTTACTATCTTTTTTCGAACGCGTGGTCTTCGATTTTCATCCGGATGTTGTAAGCTCAATCAATGAACTAAGCCCGGGTTCATCTAGACCCACGTCTAAAACCGCCCCTACTAAATGAGAGAGTAGGTGACCATCTGATGTGGCATGCAGCTCCCCCTCATCAATATGGGAGACATAAGACTTGCTAGAAACACGTGGAGTAACTTTTAATCGATCATATTCCAAATGTTTCAAAGCATTAGTCGAAATAGAAATCTCCTTCTGATTCTTTCCAATACTAACACCCACATTATTCAACTTAGAAACGATGATGGTATTGGAAAAGGCTAAAAAAGGATTTGGATGACAACGTAATACCTTGATGGTCGAGGTTGTGTGCTGCTTTACGCCGCATAGCCTTGCCCAAAGAGTCCTCATATGTGTCCGTAGAACCATCTTCGGCAACCGTATGCCAACAACTTTGGCTTGTAGGAGTCAACCCCAATTGTGGTCATGGCGCCGGCTCTGCTGCCGAAGGAGAGGATGATCGTGAAATAGCAACCGCCTCTCCGACTGTCTCAACTTCCGGCTCTAGCGACGAGGCCACCGTCACAAGCGTGTTAGGGACCGGCGTCACCTCGGACGATGGTTGTTGCGTGCGCGTGGCTGTCGACGAAGGGGATGACACTGGTGTAGAAATCCCCTCTCCAACAGCAACCATCGAAGATGTGAATGTTGGTGTCGTAGCGGTCGGTGCAGAAGGGGTCATCATCGTCGACAATGAAGCGACTCTGCATGGCTCTAATAACCCACAAGTATAGGGGATCAATTGTAGCCTCTTTCGATTAGTAAGAGTGTCGAACCCAACGAGGAGCTAAAGGTAGAACAAATATTCCCTCAAGTTCTATCGACCACCGATGCAACTCTACGCACGCTTGACGTTCACTTTACCTAGAACAAGTATAAAACTAGAAGTACTTTGTAGGTATAATGGGATAGGTTTGCAAGAATATAAAGAGCACGTAAATAAAAACTAGGGGTTGTTTTAGGTAAATAATAAATAAAGTTAGTATAGCGAGTGTGGAAAAGTGGTGGTGGGAGTTGCGAAATTGTCCCTAAGCAACTGACTACGTTACTAGACCGATAACAAGTTTTATGTGTGAGAGGCCACTGCTAGCATGTCATCCCTGACTTGTTCTATGCTCTTATGATTGGAACTATTAGAAAGCATCCGCAACTACTAACGTTCATTAAGGTAAAACCCAACCATAGCATTAAGATATATTGGTCCCCCTTCAATCCCGTATGCATCAATTTCTATGCTAGGTTGAAGCTTATGTCACTCTTGCCCTCCAATACATAGTCCTATCAACATACAACTAACCCAATGGGGTGATCCACGCACACGCTCATATGATGGGCACCAAAGGACAACAACATAACCACAAGCAAATTAAACGAATCATATCAATTCACCAATTACCGTTAGGACAACGAAAATCTACTCAGACATTGTTGGATGGAAACACATCATTGAATAATATGAGTCATAAAGCACCATGTTCAAGTAGAGGGTACATCGGGTTGCGGGAGAGTGGACCGCTGTAGATAGATGGGGGAAGGCGATGAAGATGTTGGTGAAGATGACGAAGGTGTTGGTGTAGATCGCCGTCGCACGATGATGGCCCCGACGGCGTTCCGGCACCACCAGGAGAGAGGGGGAGAGGCCCCCCTCCTTCTTTTTCTGCCTTGACCTTGCCCCTGGATGGGAGAAGGGTTTACCCCCGGGTCCATGGCCTCCATGGCATGGGATGGGCGAGAGCCCCTTCGAGATTGGATCTACCTCTCTGTCTCTGCACTTTAGATTCTGGCCTTTCACCGTTTCTTATATTCTCGGAGATCCGTAACTCCGATTGGGCTGAAATTTTAACACAATTTGTTTCCGGATATTGGCTTTCTTGCGGTGAAAGAAGGGCACCAACCGCCTTATGGGGTGGCCACGAGGACAGGGGCGCGCCCCTACCTCGTGGCTCCCTCGGGCATCGTCTCGCGTTGATTCTTCTTCCCAAAAATCACATATATTCCAAAAACAGTCTCCGTATGTTTTTATCCCGTTTGGACTGATATGGATTTTCTGTGAAACAAAAAACTTGCAACGAACAGGAACTGACATTGGGCACTCGATCAACATGTTAGTCCCCAAAATAGTATAAAAAGTTGCCAAAAGTATGTAAAAGTTGTATAATATTGGCATGGAACAATAAAAAATTATAGATATGACGGAGACGTATCAGCATCCCCAAGCTCAATTCCTGCTCGTCCTCGAGTAGGTAAATGATAAAAAATATAATTTTTGATGTGGAATGCTACCTAGCATAATCTAGCTTAATTCTTTTATGGCATGAATATTAAGACACGAGTGATTCAAAGCAATAGTCTATCATTTGACATAAAATAATTTAATACTCGGGCATCCCAACAAACAATCAAGTCTTTCAGAATATCAATGCTAAAAAACATTATCCCTACAAAATCATATAGTCTTTTATGCTCCCTTTTCTTAATACAAGGTACCCCTCATGCCCATCCCGGTGTCAGCCAAGCAATTGTTTTCATACTTTACTTTTTCGAACCTTTTCAACTCTTCACACAATACATGAGCGTGAGCCATGGACATAGCACTATGGGTGGAATAGAAGGTGGTGATAGAAAAAAGTAGGGAGAAAGTCTCACATCGACTAGGCAAATTAATGGACTATGGAGATGTCCATCAATTGATATCAATGTGAGCGAGTAGGGATTTCCATGTAACGGATGCACTAGAGCTATAAGTGTATGAAAGCTCAAAAGAAAACTAGTGGGTGTGCATCAACTTGCTTGCTCATGAAGACCTAGGGTATTTGAGGAAGCCCGTCGTTGAAATATACAAGCCAAGTTCTATAATGAAAATTCCCACTAGTATATCAAAGTGACAACATATGAGACTCTTATCATGAAGAACATGGTGCTATGATGAAGCACAAGTGTGGAAAAAAGATAGCAACATTGTCACTTCTCCCTTTTTCTCTCATTTTTTTATTATTTTCCTTTTTTTTATTTTTTTTTATTTTGGGCTCTTTGGCCTCTTTTTTTGGGTGGGCTTCTTTGGCCTATTTTTTATTTGGGCTTCATTGGCCTCTTTGATTTTTTATAACCTCACATGGGACAATGTTCTAATAATGATGATCATCACACTTTTATTTACTTACAACTCGATACTAGAACAAAAATATGACTCTATATGAATGCCTCCGGCTGTGTACCGGGATGTGCAATGATCTAGCATAGCAATGACATCAAAAAACGGACAAGCCATGAAAACATCATGCTAGCTGTCTTACGATCATGCAAAGCAATATGACAATGACGGTGCATGTCATAACAAACGGAACGGTGGAGTTACATGGCAATATATCTCAGAATGGCTATGGAAATGCCATAATAGGTAGGTATGGTGGCTGTTTTGAGGAAGGGTATAAGGTGGTTTGATGCACCGGCGAAAATTGCGTGGTACTAGAGTGGCTAGCAAGGTGGAAGGGTCAGAGTGCGTATAATCCATGGACTCAACATTAGTCATAAAGAACTCACATACTTAGCGCAAAAAATCTATTAGCCCTCGAAGCAAAATACTACGACGCATGCTCCTAGTGGGGAGGTTGGTAGCAGATAACCATCGCGCACCCCGACCTTTACGGAAAGATAAACAATCAAAATACAATGCGCGCCAATTTGGTTACATAGTTAGGAGACCATACGTGCATTCTTCGGGAATCACAAACCTTAGCACCAAATTTTTACTAAACCACAATCATTCACTAGTACCTCCCACATATTAGCATCTCTATATCCCAAAACTATTGCAAGGAATCAAACATATCATGTTCATCGATCTACAAGTTTATGTAGGATTTTATTACTAACCATGTGAATGACCAATTCCTGTCAACTCTCTAACTAGATATAAGTGAAGCAAGAGAGTTTTAATTCTTTCTACAAAAGATATGCCCACGCTCTAACAAATATAAGTGAAGCAAAAGAGCATTCTACAAATGGCGTTTTCTATGTGAGGAGAAACAGGCAATCGAAACTTCAAATGATATAAGTGAAGCACATGAAGCATTCTATAAAGCCATACTCAAAAGATATAAGTGAAGTGCAAAGAGCATTCTATAAATCAACCAAGGACTATCTCATACCAGCATGGTGCATTTATTAAAATAAAAATAAAAAGCGCACGACGCTCCAAGAATTTACGCATATCATGTGAACGAAACGAATCCGAAAACATACCGATACTTGTTGAAGAAAGATGGGATGCCTTCCGGGGCATCCCCAAGCTTAGACGCGTGAGTCTCCTTGAATATTTACTTGGGGTGCCTTGGGTATCCCCAAACTTGAGCTCTTGCCTCTCCACCTTCTCCTCACATCGAGACCTCCTAGATCTTCGAACACTTCATCCACAAAAAACTTAACCGAACTTTTAGTGGCGGGGTTAGTGCATATGATCAATCAAATCCCATCATGTACTTCTCTAAAATTATTGTATAATTATGAACAAACATTACCCACTGTATTCTATCACAATTCTATGCCCCAAGTCAAGGAGACTTCAACAATAATTCAAACATATGCAAATAATGAAGCTATAACATCAATCTGTGAAAACAGGACAGTATGTAAAGATTTGAACATTCACCATACTTATGTAACTCTAAAATTTTTGTAAAAATTAGGAACAAACAACAATTTGTATAGCAAGACTGTGCAAAGAGTTTCAAATCCTTTCGACGTTCCGGTAAAAAATGTTAAATCGCGCACTACAGCCAAAGTTTCTGTTTTTGCACCGCACAAACCAACAAGCAGTTTGATCATCCTAAAGGAAACTATTGGCACATTATTTTTATAATACAATGGAATTGTACAAGGGGATAATTATTTTTATGAGAAAATTCCATGAAAAGTTCTACATTGTTTCCATAAGCATGAACACAAGTGTTCAAGGTCGACCCTCATTTCCGCAATGCATCACCTTTCAATCGCTTCTCTTTATGAAAAAGTTTTAGGTTCCCCTCTGTATTTTTTTTTGTTTTTAAAATTTATAAAATCACACAATAGAAATAAATGACTCTCTAAAACTTTCGGGTTGTCTCCCTGGCAGCGCTTTCTTTAAAGCCATTAAGCTAGGCATATAGTGCTCAAGTAATGGATCCACCCGGATCCCAAGGTATATCAAAGCCAATTTTAATTAACAATGATTTGTGATTTAGTAGTGAGCACAGAGTAACATATATCATGCAACAACGAAGTCTAACTCTCTTCCTATGCATCAGCATGTCATAAAAGAACAATTCATGCACACATAGTAAAGGCCATAGTATAAACAATTTCTTGCAATTTTATCATCACTACAAAAAAATACACTTCCGTGATGGTACGTGTTTGTCACAGTAGGTCACGTCTTCTATCATGCATGTACATCCATGACAATTTTATGACAGAATCAAGATAGTCATACCTGTGTTGTCGTAGAAGTGTTCCATGACATTACCAAAATTATCATCACGGAAGTGCCCACTTCCATGACGATAAATCGCGTGTCACAGAAGTGATTTCGTCAAGGGTGACCGACACATGGCATCCACCGTAATGGAACACCGTTAAGCTATCGGGTCCGGTTTTGGATCCGATAACCCGTTAACAGCCCCGACCAATGGGGATTTTCCATGTGTAAAATCATCATTGGTCGGAGGAAACACGTGTTGCCTCACCGTTGGGACAGATGTCATCCACTCATTGGACAGGAGGCGCCTATGATAGGTCGACACGTGGCACGGCCCAACAGTGGCCCATTCAGGAGAAAAAGGCCGGCCCAGTAAAAAATAGCAGGCCGGCCCATATAAGGCCTACTTGTGTCAGGTCCATTTAAGCCCACGCCCGTACGAGATGTGCCAATTCGGCCCGTCAACGGCCCCTTAAAGATTTGACACCAATGCAGCCCATCGTCAGTTCAAGCCCCTTAACAACCCGCTATATATTTGGGCTCAATATCGGCCCGATGAGATTTCGACATGTTAACGGCCCATTCAGTGGATGGGCCAATTTTCACGATGTATATCTTTCGGCCTTTTAGCGATCCATTTAAATATTGGGCTAATTCCGGCCCGGTGTGTCTTTCAGCCTGTTGCCGGCCCATAAATCAGTTGGGCCATTTGTAGTCGGACCTGAGTTTCGGCCTTTTAGCGACCCATTTAAGTGTTGGGCCAATTTCCGGCTTGGTGTGTCTTTCAGCCTAGTGACGGCCCATATATCTGTTGGGCCATTTGTAGTCGAACCTGAGTTTTGGCCTTTTAGCGACCCATTTAAGTGTTGGGCCAATTCCCGGCCCTGCGTGCCTTTCAGACTATTAACAGACCATAAATGAGTTGGGCCATTTGTAGTCGGACCTGAGTTTTGGCCTTTTAACGGCCCATGCCTTCATGGTCCAATACCAGCCCGGTTTCTCTTTCGGCCTGCTAAAGGCCCACAACACAGTTAGGCCATTTACAATACGACCTGACTTTCGGCCTCTTAGCGGCATATGCTCTTCATGGTCCAGTAGAAGCTCGATGTCTCTTTTGGCCTGCTAAAGGCCCATAGTATAGTTAGGCCATATGTAGCCTGAACTTAGTAACGGCCTGTTAACGGCCCGTGAAATCAATTGGGCCCACGTGTTACCCGCTTCGATGTCAGCCTGTTAACGACCCGGGAGTTAAGATGGCCGACCATTAACTTTTGGCCTGGTAACGAACCATTAACTTAATGGGCCCATTAAAGTTCATACATGTCTTTAGGCCAAATTAGATAATTTGAGCCCATTACGACGAGCAATTATGCACAGGACCAAAACCGATCAAGCAAAGGTACGACATATAGGGAAAACGTTGCACATCCAGCATATATTACAGGAAATTACATCCACTGGGCAATCAAAGATTGATGCCAGTGCAAATAAATGAACAGAACCTAACGATCAACAACGTCACAATCTGCAACCTCAGCACGGATGACGCCCATAAGCATGTGGGCAAGTTCTTGCTGCTTTGCTACACTGTCTCTGAAAACATTGATCAGTTGTTGTGTCGCACGACTCTGCACCTCTGATTCCTCCACCATTTCCATCATTCCTTCAGCCATTAATTGGTTCACAAACATTCATTTTTTCCATTGCATTCGAGACAGAGGATACTGAACAGATTCAGATGGCGATTTTGGCAGGCTTGTATTATTGATAGGGGAGAGTGTCTCGACCACTTCATCATAACATAAATTAGGAGGGGAACCAAACAGATTAATCATGACTTATTGTCATATTACCTGGCCTAGATTTATTGGAAAGAAACAATGGGGTTGCCTTGCTGTTTTCAGAGTTTGTCTTCTTATCTTCAGCACCCTGCACCAAATTAAGACACTAGCATTGCTATCATTGGCCAAGTCAGATAATAGGAAAGCAACATTGGCACAACGAATGTTTGGGCAACTAGCCAACACCAAATTAACACAATATGGCACAACTATCATCAGCCAGAGCAACATTGACACAATGAATGAATGGGCAACCAGAGCAGCACTACAATTCAGTAATGTGCATGATATGAGATAGTACACTCATGCAGCTCAGTATGCAAACTACCAGGCAGTTTTCTTTACAAAAATCAACATTTGCGCCTTTAACATTTTGCTAAACTAATTTTAGATCACACAAAGGTTGGATTCACGCCGATTAACAAAATACATGCTGATGTAAAAATATAGTGATATACAATAGGTACTTACATCAGCATTGGAGCACAAAGAATTCCCGCAAGATATTTTCCTCGAATAAAATGCTAATGAAGGAAATCTTCTATCATTTAACCTTATTTTCTAAAAGAGAGATGGGTAAGAAACATGTACAAAATATGATCAGAATGCTATAAAATTTCATGATGCGAGGATATGCACACTCCACTTAGAATGGAGTTGACATTCTTTTGCTGGACTGGAGCGGACTAGTTCTTTGGCCACTGGAATCTGCTTATTGTCAGTGGGAGTTGGGTTTCTCTGTGCTGGAGCAGTATCTATGAAAAATGGAGTTGGTTTATTATCTACCGGCGTTTGAATCTTTTGCGAAGACCTGCTTTGTAACCCTTCAGATTCTAACATAGTCGTCATCCCCTTGCATGCCTTGTATAGAAGAATGGTGCTTCAATTATAAAACATGCTACAACAAAGATGGAATAGGTACTGAAGAATAGAAAGGCATGACATATTGACATGTATTCCCTCCATCCGGAAATAAATGGATGGGTCTAGGCGTATTTCAGTTCTAGATACATCCAGTTTCATCCATTTCTGCGACATGTAATCCGGACGTAGGGAGTATGATGTAAGAGCTAGGGATACGACAGGACAACACAGTAAAAAACACTAAAAACCCACTGCAGAACCAAAGTAATCAAACCCACTGATATGAGATAGTACACTCATGTAGCTGATACGTCTCAAACGTATCTACTTTTCCAAACACTTTTGATATTGTTTTGACCTCATTCTTGCATGATTTGAACTAAACTAACCCGGACTGACGCTGTTTTCAGCAGAGCTGCCTGTATGGTTTTATTGTGTGCAGGAAAACGGATTTTTAGGTATCTCAGAAAAATCCACGAAAAATCACAGAAAATCCACGCACCCGAAGGAACCAGGAGCCAGAAGAGGGACCAGAGGGGGGCCAGGGGGGGCCCAGGTGCCCTGGTGGCGCGGCCCAGCCCCTGGCCGCGCCAGGGGGTCGCCTGGGTGGGCCCCACCTCCCCTGGTGCCCTACTTCGACTCGTATTTTAGCTCGTGAGGGAGAAAACCCAGATCAGAAGTTCTTTTCGCAGTTTTCGTCGGCGGAGCCGCCGCCACCCTCTGTTCTTCTTCGGGAGGGCTAATCTGGAGGCTGAATTGGCCTCCGGAGAGGGGAGATCGTCGCCATCGTCATCACCATCACCACTCCATCATCCCTCCATGACTTCTCCTTCCATGTGTGAGTAATCCCCTGCTGTAGGTGAAGGGGATGGTAGGGATTGGATGAGTTAGATCATGTAATAGTTTGTCAGATCGTTGGGGGCATGTTGCCTATCATCTATTATGGTGTTTATCATCTTTGCTTCAACTTGTTATGCTTAATGCTTGACACTTAGGGCCCGAGTGCCATGATTTCAGATCTGAACCATATGTGTTTGCATGAATATATTTGTGTTCTTGATCCTATCTATGAGTTGTTTGCACCTATTACGGTTCGGAACCGGCGATCCCAAAAGTGACAGATTGGGACACCAAAGGGGATGGTCCGTAGTTTGAGGATTACATGTATCCATTGAGTTCATTGCTTTGTTCCGGTGCTCTTTGACAGGAGCACCTTAATCTTCATAAGTTCCTTTTGGCCCCGTTCGTAGCGGGATGGTAGGACAAAAGATGTTGTGCAAGTTCTTATTGCAAGCACGTACAACTACCTACGGGATACATGCCTAATGTTTGATATTTGCCTAGATGATCAATACTTTTCCGTGTGCCGTGCCCCAAGTTAGAAACATGATATATCTCATACATGCAGCGCCCAACCATCCATCTCCCTAGCCTACAGTGTTTTAAATCCTGCTGGTTACTAGTTACTACTTTTGCCATTTACTCCTGCTATTTACTTTTGCTGTTTACTTTTACTATCACCATCATCACTATCATATCACTGTTACCACTTATCTTTTGTTGCAAGTAAGTATATTTCAGGTGCGGTTGAATTGACAACTCAACTGTCAAAGCTTATAAATACTCTTTGGCTCCCCATGTGTCGAATCAATAAATTGGGTTATTCTTACCCGCGAAGACTATCTCGATCCCTTACGGTTGAGGGTTATCAAGTACCGTTTTCTAGCGCCGTTGCCGGGGAGTATAGCAATATTTACAAGTCTACTTGAAGTATCCTACCTGCTGCACTTCATCCGCTATGGGTAAGAAAGGAGACCCCAAGGTTCCGATCTTACTATCCACTACAAGAAGAGGTACTGTTCTGAGCACTAGTGCTACACTTGATTCACCTTCTGTTATGAGTAAGTTTGCCTCACCACCACCACATGATGCTCCTACTGAATCTGTTACTATGTCTGATACTCTTGATGATGCGTCTACTACTGTTGATGATATTAGTTCTGTTGGTTATGCTCTTGAGAAATAGATCGCTGCTGCTGCTAAAAAGTCTGGAATTGAAATTCCTGTTACTCGCTACCCTGTTGGTGAAACTTATGATTATCCTGATTTGAGTAAACTCAAGGAGAGACTCCTTGATGATGATTACTATATGCTTGATGAAGATTTATGTGGGGAAATGACAGAGTTTTCTGGCTCTGACCCTGAAGTTATTAAGAAACTGTTTGAGAAACACTCTTTGAAGAACAAAACCGTTCCTGATCCTGAATTTGCTACATCTCCTATATGCATTGATGATCCTGATTATGATTTCTCTGTTGATCTTTCACTTATACCTATGGTTGAAGCTGACCCCTTTTATGGCAGAGAAAATGATGATGCTATTGCACACCTGACTAAACTCGGTGAGTTGGGTGGCCTATTTACCACAGATGAGAAGATACGATACTTTTATGTGACCAAGCTTCTTCCTTTCTCCTTGAAGGAAGGTGCTAAAACATGGTATGATTCACTCCCATGCGGTTCCATTAAGAGTCCTCAAGACTTAGCTCACTCTTTTGTTGATAAGTACTTTCCTGCTCACATGCAACATGCTGCTTTACAAAGAATTTATAACTTTAAACAGTTGCAGGATGAGTCCCTCCCTAAAGCTTGGGGGAGGTACTGCGGTCTGATTCGGGCTAGACCAGGACATGAAGTCCCTAAGAACGAATTAATTGATATATTCTATGCTGGTCTAACTGATGAATCCAGGTCCTATTTGGACAGTTGTGCTGGTTGTGTTTTCAGGAAAAGGACGTCGAAAGATGCAGAAGATTTGATGGGCAGGATTGCCAAAAACCATGAAGATTGGTCCGTCCCTGAACCACCTCCACCACCATAGAAGAGGGGCATGTTTGTTCTAAGCCCCGAAGATATGCGAGAAGCAAAGAAGTCTATTAAAGAGAAAGGTATTAAAGCTGAAGACGTGAAGAATCTACCCCCTATTGAGAAGCTGTGTGAGCCTACCACTCACCCTCCTATGGTAGAGGTACACTCTCTTTTAGATTTCAACGCAAGTGACATCCCTCATGGTAAGCCTCCTTATCAATGTTTAAATGAGTTTGATAATTTTATTATGAAACAAAATCATTTTAATGAGAGGATACAAAGTCAGTTGCATGAAAATTCCCTTGCTATCAAAAGATTGCTTGATGTTCTAGGTAGAACGGTTAATGATGTTCAATGTCTTGTGAAGCATTTTCATATGGTTCAAACTCAGCTTGACCAAATTTCTAATGTGCAAAAAGATTTGCTTGCCAACAATGCCAAACAAGATGATTTGCAGGCTTTCGGGATTAAGACCCGAGGAGGAACTAACACTCAAGATCCTCTCTATCCAGAGGGGCACCCGAGGAGAATCGAGCAAGATTCTCAAATGCAGGAAGAAGAAATTGTTGGCTCTCCAAAGAAGAAGAAGAAACATAAGGAGGCTGACAATTCTAATGATCCTATTGCAGATGAAGAGCCAGCTGTTGATCCCAACAGTGTATCTATCTCCGATGCTGAGACTGAAGACGGTGCTGAACCTGAAGGTAAGGATAATGAGAAGAATGATCCGCCTGAAGTTCGAGAAGAAGAAGCACCTGACAAACTTAAGAGGTACACTAAAGAAGACTTCATCGCAAGAAAACATGGGAAGGAAATAGAACCATGGGTACAGAAACCCATGCCCTTTCCAGGTAAGTCCATCAAATCTAAAGAAGAAGAGCATTACAATAAGTTTTGTGAGTGGATTAAGCCTCTTTTTCCTCAAATTCCTTTAACTGAGGCTATTAAGTTACCTCCTTATTCAAAATATACGAAAGATATTGTCACTAATAAAAGAAAATTCCTAATGAAGCGATATCTACTATGCTTGCTAACTACTCTTTTAGTGGCAAGATTCCTGAGAAGCTCGGTGATCCAGGTATATCCACCATTCCTTGCTCCATAAAGAATAATTATGTCAAAACTGCTTTATGTGATCTTGGAGCAGGAGTGAGTGTTATGCCTCTCTCTCTTTACGAGAGGCTTTGTTTAGAGAAACTAATTCCTACAGATATCTCTCTTCATATGGCTGACAAATCAACCGCCGTTCCGATAGGTATTTGTGAGGATGTTCCAGTAGAAGTTGCTAATTGTTTGATTCTTACTGATTTTGTTGTGCTTGACATGCCCGAGGATGGGAGCATGTCCATTATTCTTGGTAGACCTTTTCTTAACACTACAGGTGCTGTTATTGATTGCAATAAAGGGAAGGTTACCTTTAATGTGAATGATAAAGAACACACGGTATATTTTCCAAAGAAGACCGACATGAGGCATGGCCTCAACTCTATAGAGAATATCGACACCGTGAAGATTGGAGAATGGGACTGTCCACTACATGTGCCTCACAAATACAAAACTATCATGGTGGGGATAATGTCCATCAAAGTAAAGGTTCAGTGATTACTTTGTAAGAGGTGAGACTTTTTGCTCTATATATCGCCTGTTTGTTGGTAAGACTTGATCAACCTTACTAGTAAACATGTTTTATATAGATAAAAAGTTGAGCTTGTTATGTTTTCATTTGTTTTTAGTTTTTGTCCTACTTGTTGTACCAAGTATTTATGTTTTGAAGCTTCACAATACTACTCACTGCTTCAAGTTTTCAGAGAGTTTCGTAGCTTTTTGAACTTCGAAAAAATTTCAACAGTGAAGTTTTCAGAAAAATTCCAGAAAAAATAAAATAAAAATCTCCACGTCGGGAGTGACCCAGAGGGACCTGGGGCCAGCCAGGGGGACCCACCAGTGGCCCAGGCGGCCAGCTGGCGCGGCCTGCCCCCTGGCCGCGCCCACAGGGCGCCTGGGACCCACAGGGCCCCCTCCAGGTATGTCTTCTTCCTCCCTCTCTCTTTTTCTCCAAAAACGCGAGTTCTGCACTTGTTCTTGTGTTCTTGCTGTTCTTGGAGGCGATTCTTCGATCTCTCTCTACAGCCCACCATTTGAGCTGAGATTTTAAGCAAATACTCCCTGGTATGTGACTCCTCCACCCCTCCAATTAGATTTCTGATTGGTGGCTTCGTTTATGAGTATTTAGTAGTTCTTGGTGCTGTATAAATGAGCTTGCATGCATGTGTAGAAAGTTATTATCCAAGTTTTGATGCAAGTTTATGCCTTGGGCAAGTGAGTTGAGTAGTTTGCCTTAACTCACCTTGTTTTAATCCTTGTTTTTGTAAATTCCCAAAAATTTCAGAAATGAGTTTGTTCGGAAGGGCAAAAGGGTGGCTTGAGAAGAGGAGGCCCGCACACTCCGATCGAGTTACTAGAGCCGCAGCTTCACCCTCGACTGCTAGGGTGAGCTATAATGAAGATCATGTGCCCCTGGAGTTGTTGGAAGACACAAGTCCAACACGTGCGATGACGTTTCCATGTGATGAATTCCTTGAAGCTGCGGGAATCAAGGATGAGTTTTATAATCTTTGTGCTAATGCAGGTCTGACACGGCTCGTCACGTGCCGTGTTACTCAGTATCAAAAACTCACCTCCAGTTTCATTAACAGTTTTAGATATAATCCTGATTCAGGTGCTACTAAGTTTAAAATTTACAATGATCTTTTCACCATGCCTTTGGGAAAGTTTTGTGAAATAATAGGTGTGCCAAACGTTGGGACGACGGCTAGGATGGCCACTCAGCCCTCCGAGCTGAAAACCGTCATCAACTCTCTCTGCAGCATGGGTACGAGGGATATTCATCGGTCGAAGATCTCCAGCATCTTATTTCCTCACCTCAGGTATTTTGCATATTATGTTGCTAGAGGGGTGTTAGCTCGTGACAACACGAGCAACATTTCTGCTCCGGATATTGCTATCCTGGCAGCAGTCCTCTCAGGGAGGTCTGATTATAATCTGGGTGCCTTAATTGCTCGACGCCTTGCTATGAACAGTAACAAGGGAGACTTATATGGTGGCGTTTATGCCACACTTATCTTAGAACATCTTGGAGGCACCCCACACCCTGATGATAATCCTTTTACTTATTTAAGCTTTGATCTTGCTGCTATGAAAAGGCATAAGTTTGTTACCATGGCTTCTGATCTGGATAATCTTGTTTATATCTTGCGTTTCGGAACTGCCGCGGAACACGAGATCCGTCTACCTGCACCTCTTTTGTTTGATTTTTCTCGCAGGAACGGATGGTCCTTTGATGTTGTCCAGTTTGATGAGTTCATGGCCCAGTATCAGTTTCATAACCCCATGGAGGGGGTTGTGCCCGACGAGGAGGAGCACGGTGAGTTACCACCTTTTCAGGAAGAAACCGCCACCGAGTTTGGTGAAGGGTCTTCCTCTGCTTGGCGTACGGACCCTTCCTCGTGGAAGACTCCGAGGAGTTCGGTATACGCGCCGGCATCCTTCTACGACCCTTGGACTCACCACTGTTCCCCCGGAGCAGGAGGCTCCTGGGGGTAGTAGCTGCTACCAACTTAGGCCAAAAGCCTAAGCTTGGGGGAGTACGTGCCCCTCTCACTTTTCCATTGTATTATCCGTTTTATTCGCTTTGATCTTTTCGAAGTTTTTGCCCGTTCTTCTTATTTCTCTCTTTGCAAAAACAACAAAAAGATTTTCTCTTTCTTTTGCTTTCGTTCAACCTTTGAAATAATCCAAAAAAGATTTCCTTCTCTTTAGTTTGCTTTGCTTTCAGAGTTCAGCTCGAGTCCGTGATGGCATTTAATTATATTTCCTACGTTCGATCGTGCATGTGACGAGGCAATAATGACGAAGATCGACGGAAGGGAAACAACAAGGAAGACCGTTATGAACTCTTCTTGTTTCTACTTTTGTACATATGCCGGTACTTATGATCTAGAGACCAGCTTGTAGCGACATAGTGCTATGTTTACAATGCTCTTCCAGTAGTTCATGCTTTCCTTGTGGCTAGTCTCGAATAGCTAGAGTATATAATGTGTTATTGAAATGATTTACATGCATTGCACTGTTCATAGTCTGGTATACTAAGGTAGTATTTCCCTTTAGAGAATTTTTGGATTGACTTGGCACATGTTTACACATGTTTAAGACTAAAAAGTCTGCTCTGCCTTGATGATCTTCGAGTTTCAGAATAGTTATATCACTTTCATGCCTGATTCAATGTTGCTTTGTCGCTCTGCATGATTATGACCGTTATTGCTCTCTAGTTGGTCGCTTCCCAGTCTTTTGCTAAACCTCCACTTGTACTAAGCTGACTGACTGCTTGTGCATCCAAAATCCTTAAAACTTGTTATGCCATATGAGTCCACCATACCTTTCTATACATGGTATTTACCTGCCATTCCTAACGAAGACTTTCGTGTACCATCTCGAAATTAATCAAAAGCATTTCTCTTTTTGTGCCTCTGTTTTAGCTCATGAGGAAGTAGTAGTTAATTCATGATCTTTTTAAGTTGGACAAGTTTCACCCCGGGATTGCATGTCTAATGTGCAAACCCATAATACGAGAAGGAACTGGCATAGAGTGCGCCTAGCTCATTAAAGATAATACAACAAACAAACCCTCCTTCACGCTTTGTTCATGAGAAATCAGAAAACTTTGGCAGTGATAAACAAAGGAGATTAAGAGGATGTGATCGTCCTCATGCGGGAGCCGTTCCTCGAAACTTGTCCAGCTCAAGAAGTGATTGAGTTATCTGCTAGCATTCGTTGACGAAATATGCACCTCTCAAAAACGTTTTTTACCTCTGTTTTTAAAAACCAAGAGCTCTGTTACATGTTTAGTTTTTGTTTCCGACCACGGGTTTTCAACCTTGCCAACAAAAGCCACGGTTCGAGAGTCTCCACCTTCTTTCTTCAAAGCACCAACTAGGAGAGCATAATTGTCATTCTGAGTGTAATGTGCATTGTCCCAAAGTATTACATTGTCTTCTGCATGCTTGTGATATGATTTATTCTGAAATTCTTAGTTCTAGTCTCCTTTAAAACTCTGGAGGAGTTTCTGCATTTATGTTTTGCTTCACTCATGGAGGCTAGCGAGATACCACCCTAGTATGCTCAAGCTATGTGCAATGTAATCTTGTCTTGATTTTCAATAGTATATTATTTACTTTTGGGTATTTGTGATTGGTCACTTGAAAGAAGGATTGCTCCGTACATTGTCCTCATAGTACCGTTTCAATACTTGCTAGACTCTTTTCGTAGTACATGCTTATATACATCTAATGAAGCAAAAGATTTGTCAAAGTTTTCTTTGTCGCGTCCAGTTCGTTGAACTGAATTGCTTGAGGACAAGCAATATGCTAAGCTTGGGGGAGTTGATACGTCTCAAACGTATCTACTTTTCCAAACACTTTTGATATTGTTTTGACCTCATTCTTGCATGATTTGAACTAAACTAACCCGGACTGACGCTGTTTTCAGCAGAGCTGCCTGTATGGTTTTATTGTGTGCAGGAAAACGAATTTTTAGGTATCTCAGAAAAATCCACGAAAAATCACAGAAAATCCACGCACCCGAAGGAACCAGGAGCAAGAAGAGGGACCAGAGGGGGCCAGGGGGGCCCAGGCGCCCTGGTGGCGCGGCCCAGCCCCTGGCCGCGCCGGGGGGTTGCCTGGGTGGGCCCCACCTCCCCGGGTGCCCTACTTCGACTCGTATTTTATCTTGTGACGGAGAAACCCCAGATCAGAAGTTCTTTTCGCAGTTTTCGTCGCGGAGCCGCCGCCACCCTCTGTTCTTCTTCGGGAGGGCTAATCTGGAGGCTGAATTGGCCTCCGGAGAGGGGAGATCGTCGCCATCGTCATCACCATCACCACTCCATCATCCCTCCATGACTTCTCCTTCCATGTGTGAGTAATCTCCTGCTGTAGGCGAAGTGGATGGTAGGGATTGGATGAGTTAGATCATGTAATAGTTTGTCAGATCATTGGGGGCATGTTGCCTATCATCTACTATGGTGTTTATCATCTTTGCTTCAACTTGTTATGCTTAATGCTTGACACTTAGGGCCCGAGTGCCATGATTTCAGATCTGAACTATATGTGTTTGCATGAATATATTTGTGTTCTTGATCCTATCTATGTGTTGTTTGCACCTATTACGGTTCGGAACCGGCGATCCCAAAAGTGACAGCTTGGGACACCAAAGGGGATGGTTCGTAGTTTGAGGATTACATGTATCCATTGAGTTCATTGCTTTGTTTCGGTGCTCTTTGACAGGAGCACCTTAATCTCCATAAGTTCCTTTTGGCCCCGTTCGTAGCGGGATGGTAGGACAAAAGATGTTGTGCAAGTTCTTATTGCAAGCACATACAACTACCTATGGGATACATGCCTAATGTTTGATATTTGCCTAGATGATCATTACTTTTCCGTGTGCCGTGCCCCAGTTAGAAACATGATATATCTCATCCATGCAGCGCCCAACCATCCATCTCCCTAGCCTACAGTGTTTTAAATCCTGCTGGTTACTAGTTACTACTTTTGCCATTTACTCCTGCTATTTACTTTTGCTGTTTACTTTTACTATCACCATCATCACTATCATATCACTGTTACCACTTATCTTTTGTTGCAAGTAAGTATATTTCAGGTGCGGTTGAATTGACAACTCAACTGTCAAAGCTTATAAATACTCTTTGGCTCCCCGTGTGTCGAATCAATAAATTGGGTTATTCTTACCCGCGAAGACTATCTCGATCCCTTACGGTTGAGGGTTATCAGCAGCTCAGGATGCAAAACTACCAGGCATTTTTCCTTACAAAAATCAACATCGTGGCCTTTAATCATACATTTTGCTACAACTAAATTTAGATCAGATAAAGGTTGGATTCACGCCTATTAACAAAATACATGCTGATGTAAAAATATAGTGATATACAATAGGTACTTACATCTGCATTGCAGTACAGAGAATTCCTGCAAGAATCTTTCCTCACAGACGATAACAGTGCAGAAATTCTTCTATCTGTTAAGCTTATTTTCTAAAAGAGAGATGGGTAAGAAACATGTAGAAAATATGATCAGCATGCTATAAAATTTCATGATGCAAGGATACGCACACGCTTCTTAGAATGGAGTTGACATATTTTTGCTGGACGGGAGCGGACTAGTTCTTTGGCCACTGGAATCTGCTTATTATCAGTAGGAGTTGGGTTTCTCTGTGCTGGAGAAGTATCTATATAATCTGGAGTTGATTTATTATCTCCTGGCGTTTGGATCTTTTGCAAATACCTGGTTTGTAACCCTTCAAATTCTAACATAGTCGTCTTCCCCTTGTATGCCTTGTATAGAAGAATGGTGCTTCAGTTATAAAACATGCTACAACAGAGAGATGGAATAGGTACTGAAGAATAGAAAGGCATGACATATTGACATGTATTCCCTCCATCCAGAAAAACATGGATGGGTCTAGGCGTATTTCAGTTCTAGATACATCCTTTTTATCCATTTCAGCAACATGTAATCCGTACGGAGGGAGTATGGTGTAAGAGCTAGGGCTACGACAGGACAACATAGTAAAAAAACACTAGTTGAATGTAAAACTGTATGCTAGCGGAATACGTACAGACAAAACTAAGGCAACATACACGTGTATGATTGGGAAGCTAAGATGGCATTGCAACAGAGCACTAGAACATCACTTCAATGTAAAAAAAACATGGTATGGTAGACAGATGAAGTACATACAGAAGAATAGCAATGCATAAGATATTCAGAAGCATGATGTCCAAATTAAGCAGATGGCATTGCGATAGAGTAGAATGACAATACTTGAATTTGAAAACATGTTATCATGAATGGAATAGGTACTGAAAAATAGGAAGGAATGACATATTTACATGCATGATCAGCATTCTAAGCACATGGCATTGCAACAGAGTAGATACACTCCAGGACATTATATGCATGTTGTACCCATATCACGGGCCAAGTTAGAGCAAGGACCTTGTGGGGTGAAGAGGATTCAACATCTTTCTGCAAGTCTTCTGAAGAACTGCCTTTACATGTGTCGGTGTACTAAGGTAGGGGTACCTCAGTACCCCAACTTGTGCACGGACGGTAGCAGCTTCCCGTGGCAGGGCCTACCACGTGCTTGCCGGAGACCTTCCTGCTCCACATAAAACCATTCAAAAACAAAGTATACAAGACAGAAGATCGAGACCCCGGCAAGTGGAGCTTGCCGGGAAGGCCATCCCAGGCACAAGATTACCTCACTAGCACAAGCCCCTAGCAAGAGAAGCTTGCCAGGAGGACCAGAAGATTACATCGCAGAAGACATGCCTCGGCGCCGTATGCGCCCCGGCAGGGCCCGGGGAGCGACAAGCTTCAGAGCCCGACAAGCTCCCGGGCCCGGCAAGGTCAAGACCCCGGCAAGATACTTGCCGGGGAGAGTTGTGCTGTGTGCCCGCGCTCCAGCTCATCGGTCCACGCGTCACCCTGGGACCAGTCCAGGGACGCGTGGCGGACGGCTGTGCAGCCTGGGGGACACGGTGGCACTCCACGGTGGTAAAGCCATCGCCGTGGCAAACGGAGACGCAAGGGCGGGCGCTTTTGGGGTCGACGGCGACGGGCATTAAATGCTCTTGTCCCCCACTGTCAAAGTAGGTAGCGACCACTGTTCATACACTGTAGCTCCACTACTCCCGCACTATTACAACTACCACCTCTTTTACATTTTTACCCTTTCTCCTACGTTGACACCTGTCGGTGACCCCTTGCACTATAAAAGGAGGCCCATGCACAACGTAGAAAGGGTTCGGAACCTAGATCGCTCATACGCTCGGTGTAGCTAGTTCTTCAAGCTCCCGAGCTCTCCAACTCAATACAGCTAAGCAGGAGTAGGGTTTTACGCGTCCATCGCGGCCCGAACCTGGGTAAACTACCTGCGTGATCTCCACGATCTGCTCTTCGTGCTCCCTCCGCCCTCTTACCGCACAAGCAAAGGGGCTCCGGTCCCATAGGTGTTCGTGGTGGACAGTTTCCCCCGACATCTTTGGCGCGCCAGGTAGGGGGCGTCGAGGTTGTGCGAACCTGATCCGGCGTTCACGCGGGCGCATTCTTCATCAACCTCTCCAGTTTCATCAGCAACCTCATCAGCAACTGCGCCATGGCCCCGAAGAAGAAGGCTTCGGAGGTCGCAGGCCCGTCTGCGTCTCATCCGCCGCCACCAGAACCAACGGTGGGCGGGGGAGACACCGTCGGAAGGGTGGTCGCCGGCGAGGACACGTGCGGCGCCACCAAATCCAAGGACAGGACGGACGACCGAGCCTCGGTCTCCGTGGACGCGCCACGTCCATCGCAGCAAACGACAACCCAGCAGCGCCATGCCACAGGAGGTGGCATCCGCTTGCTGGGCCAAGGGCAAACCGGAGGTTCGCGGGACGCTCCAGGCCATCGTCCTGGCACGAGCAAGGCGCGGTCGCCGGGGCGGGACCCTGCTCCTTCTAACGCTGTTAGAAGTCCGAGCATATCCCGCTCCTCGCACCGCTCGCCCCCGCTCCCCTCCACTCCAGCAGAAGTGCTCGCAAGGGCGCAACTGCTCCTCGACTTCCCTCCAGCGGCAGACAAGGCCGAAGACTGGAGGGCAACCATCCAGAGCCTGATCGCCTTCGCCAACAACGATACGCCGCAGCAGCCGGCGACCTCGCGGCCGCGGCAAGTCGAGAAGACGAAGGCCGACGGCGACAAGACGGCTGGGGGTGCAACCACCGTGCACTCCCCGCCGCAGAAGCAGAAAACGCCGCCCCGCCGGAACAACGCCGACGACGGCTCCACGACGTCGTCGGATCCGCGGGCTCGTCGGGACCAGCGCCAGGTCCTTGACGACCGGCGACAAGAAGACGCTCGAACAACAATCGAGCGCCGCCGAGAAGCTCGGCGACAATCAGATCAGCGAGCTGGAGCCGCTGTCGACACGCGCGCGCCCGGTGAACCAGGCGACTTGCCGTACGCGGCAGGTTGCCCTGCGTTTACCCGCGAGCTGCGGCACGTCCAGTGGCCCAGCATGAAGAACTTCAAGCCCGACGTACCGGAGAAGTACGACGGCAAGACACACCCCTCGGAATTCCTTAGCATTTACACCATCGCGGTGCAGGCTGCCGGGGGGCGCGACGAGAAGATTTTGGCGAACTACTTCCCGCTCGTGCTAAAGCCGAACGTTCGTTCCTGGCTTATGCACTTGCCGGAAGGCTCCATTTCTTCTTGGGCAGATCTTTGCCACCAGTTTGTTGGCGCCTTCACAGGCGGCCACAAACCCCACGGCCAGGAGAGCGATCTCCACATTCTGGCCCAGAAGGAAGGAGAATCCCTGCGCAAGTACATCCAACGCTTCAGTCGTGTGCAGCACAACATCCCCGACGTCCACCCTGCCGCGGTTATCAGCGCGTTCCACCAGAACGTGCGTAACCGCCGCATGCGTGAAGAAATGGCCATGACCAAGATACGGGATGTCAGCGAGCTCTATGCTCTAGCTGATAAGTGCGCACGCGCCGAAGAGGGGAGGAGACTCCCCGGAGAGGACACCGGCGCGAGGGGAAGCGACAGCGACGACGCCGCCCCGGCAAAGAAGAGCCGGCGGCGGAACAACAGGAGGAAGAACAAGAAGGAAGTGCTTGCCGTCGAGAAGTCCGGCAAGGAGGCTCCCACCAAGCAAACACAGGCTGGCGGCTCCGGCAAGGAGCCTGCCCCTGTAGCGGCAGCCGACAAGCAGGACGGCTCCGACAAGCAATACTGCAAAATCCACCGCACCAAGGGCCACGACCTCTCCAACTGCAAACGCGTCGAGTACCTCGTCGAGCAGCAGAAGGCTGAGTACGAGAGGCGCGACAAGGAGAAGGCCCAAGGTGGCGGAGGAGAACCAAGCAAGAAGCGGCCATTCAATGGCCGGGGAGGACGCCGCGGCAAGGCAAAGCAGCGGCAAGGTGACCGACCTCCCCGGGGCCGCGACAAGGACGAAGAAGACGACGACGAAGACATGGAGGATGAGGATAACAGCGAGCAGGAGTTTCAGAAGGCCACGGAGGTCCTGTGCGTCGACGGTGGTGCCTCTCTGCACACCTCCCACTGCCAGCTCAAGCAGTGGGTGCGCGAGGTAAATGCAGCAGAGCCGCCCGTGGAGTCGCGTAGGCTCCTCAAATGGTCCAGCACGCCCATCATTTTTGATCTTGAGGATCACCCTGACCACACCACTGCGGTCGGGTGCTTGCCGATGCTGGTCTCACCCACCATCCGCAACCTCAAGGTCACCAAAATGTTGGTTGACGGCGGGGCCGGGCTGAACTTGATCTCCTCTGCTGTGATCAAGAAACTCCAAATCCCAGATGGCGAGCTCGAAGAGGCCGGTTCTTTCCAAGGAATCAACCCGGGAAGGAGCAAGCCCAAGGGGAAGATAACTCTGCCGGTGACCTTTGGCGGGGAGCTCAACTTCAGGACTGAGCGCATCACTTTCAACGTCGCTGATATCCCATTGCCATACAATGGGATACTCGGCCGTCCCGCCCTCGCCAAGTTCATGGCAGCTTCCCACTACGCCTACAACGTACTCAAGATGCCGGGGCCGATAAGCGTCATCACTGTCCATGGCGACAAGAAGGATGCGCTTGTCTGCGCCGACAAGATCTACCGGGATGCAGCAGCTGCGGAAGAGAAGGACACACTTGCCGCTGAAGCTCCCGGGGGGAAGAAGACCAAGACCAGGTCCGGCAAGTGCTCTGGGGCCCACTCCGGCAACCGCACCTCTTCGGAGTGCTGCACTGCCGTCGAGGACGTTCCATCGAGCTCCACCGGCAAGTGTAAGAAAGGGATGGCCGCTCCTCCGGCAACCAAGAAGGTGTCCGCCAAGGAGGACGGCACTGGTGGTACCTTCACCATCAGTGCCACGCTTGACAGCAAATAGGAAAGCGCGCTCGTTGCCTTCCTGCGGGCGAATGTCGATGTGTTCGCCTGGCAACCATCTGACATCCCCGGTGTTCCCAGGAAGGTAATTGAGCACAAGCTTGCTGTTTGTCCTCATGCGCGGCCCGTCAAGCAGAAGGTCAGAAAGCAAGCCGTGGAGCGCCAAGAATTCATTGCTGAAGAAATCAAGAAGCTAGAGGCAGCAGGCCTAGTTAGAGGTGTGATCCATCCGACATGGTTAGCAAACCCAGTCGTCGTGCGCAAGGCCAATGGGAAGTGGAGACTGTGTATAGACTTCACCGATGTGAATAAAGCATGTCCCAAGGATCCATTCCCTTTGCCGCGCATTGACCAGATCGTTGACTCCACCGCCGGATGTGAGCTACTCTCTTTTCTTGATGCATATTCAGGCTACCACCAGATCTTTATGGCCAAAGAAGATGAAGAGAAGACTGCATTTATCACTCCATGTGGCACTTATTGCTTCATACACATGCCATTTGGACTGAAGAATGCAGGATCAACATTTGCAAGGGTAGTGCACACTGCTTTTGAGCCACAGATCCACAGAAATGTAGAGGCTTACATGGATGACATCGTGGTGAAGAGCAAGAGCAAAGATACCCTGGTCCAAGATTTGGAAGAGACATTTCAGAACCTGCGCAAGATACAACTCAAGTTGAACCCCGAGAAGTGCGTCTTTGGAGTCCCCTCCGGCAAGCTTCTCGGGTTCTTTGTGTCACAGAGGGGGATTGAAGCTAACCCCGACAAGATTAGAGCCATTGAGCAGATCGAGGCCTCGAAGCGCGTCAAGGATGTCAGAAGGCTTGCAGGTTGCGTGGCTGCCCTCAGTAGATTCATTTCGAAGTCTGCAGAGCGCGCCCTACCTTTCTTCAAAATCTTGAAGAAGGCAGGTCCCATGAAGTGGACTCCGGAAGCGGAGGCAGCGCTGCAAGATTTGAAACGGTACCTATCCTCCACTCCAATACTTGTCGCACCTAGACCACAGGAAAAGTTGCTGCTATACCTAGCGGCAACCAACCAGGTGGTTAGTGCTGCGTTAGTAGCGGAGAGGGAGGCCGACGAGGAATCTGCACCACCGACAAGCGGATCCAGCGACAAGCAGGGGGCTGCTCCAACAAGCTCTGGCCCCGACAAGGACAACTCTGCGCAGGAACAGGAAGAAGTGCGGAAGAAGATGGTGCAGCGCCCGGTGTATTTTGTGAGTTCCCTCTTGCAGGGGGCTAGATCAAGATACTCCGGGGTGCAAAAGTTGCTTTTCGGCCTCCTCATGGCCTCGAGAAAGCTGCGCCATTACTTCCAGGCACATGAGATAACAGTGGTCACTCGCTTTCCGCTGAAAACGATATTGCACAATCCGGAAGCAACAGGCAGGATCGTTGAGTGGGCATTGGAGCTGTCGAGCTTTGGACTCAAGTTTGAAAGTACCTCAACCATACGGAGTCGAGCTTTGGCAGAATTCATAGCTGAGTGGACCCCAACGCCCGATGAAGAAGTCCAAGAAACAAGTGCACCCGTACAAGAAGCGACAAGTGAATGGGTAATGTATTTTGATGGTGCCTTCTCGCTGCAAGGCGCCGGTGCTGGCGTGGTACTCATCGCGCCCACCGGAGAGCACCTCAAGTATGTTATCCAGATGCACTTTCCCAGGGAGCAAGCGACAAACAACACTGCTGAATATGAAGGCTTGCTCGCCGGCCTCAGGATTGCGGCCGAACTTGGGATCAGAAAACTGATTGTGCGGGGAGATTCTCAATTGGTGGTCCGACAAGTTAACAAGAGTTACCAGAGCCCTTTGATGGAAGCTTATGTAGATGAAGTAAGGAAGCTTGAGGAGCGCTTTGAAGGTCTGCAAATGGAGCACGTCCCGAGAGCTCAGAATGAAATTGCAGATGGCCTTTCAAAGTGTGCTTCGATGAAGTTACCTGTGGAACCAGGGACCTTCTTGCTCAAGCTGACTCAACCATCCGTTACACCATCAGTTGGGCAGTCCAAGAAGAGAAAGTTGGTCTCCGGCGACTACTTGCCGGCGGATCTTCCTGAAACCGCCGCCAAGGTCCCCAAGATCAACGACCAGAACGCTGAGGAACAGTCTGCTCCTGCAGATCCGAAGATCTGTGCAGTTGAAGCAAGTGTTCCCGACAAGCCTCGCCCCGGCGAGCTTGCCGGGGGACCATCAGCTCCGGCGGAACCAGAGGTTCTTGCCGTAGAAGCTGAGGTCCCCGCAGCGGCCCTCATGCCTTTAGTCCTTGCCGTTGAGCCTCGGGCTCCGGCATGGGCGCAGCAGATCGTCCGTTTTCTGCAAACTGGAGAACTTCCCGACGACCCAGAAGAAATAGAGAAGATAACCAGGCAGGCAAGTATGTACCAGTTCGTGGATAACGAGCTGTACAGAAGAAGACTCAATGGTGTCAGGTTGAAGTGCATCTCCAGGGAAGATGGACAGAAGCTGTTGGCAGAAATACACGGAGGCATATGCGGCCACCACATTGGCGCAAGGGCGCTTGCCGGGAAAGCTTTCCGGCAAGGGTTCTTTTGGCAAGAAGCCCTCCAAGATGCAACTGCACTAGTAACCAAGTGTGAAGCGTGCCAGTTTCATGCAAAACAAATTCATCAGCCAGCTCAAGCTCTCCAGACAATTCCATTGTCCTGGCCCTTCTCGGTCTGGGGGCTCGATATCCTCGGCCCCTTCCCTCGAGCCGTCGGAGGCTTTGAGTACTTGTACGTTGCAATCGACAAGTTCACAAAGTGGCCAGAAGTGGAACCAGTGAGAAAGGTGACAGCACAGTCAGCGGTCAGGTTCTTCAGGTCGATTGTTTGCCGTTTCGGAATCCCTAACCGGATCATCACCGACAACGGTACACAGTTCACTAGTCGCACCTTCATGCAATACGTCCAAGACCTTGGCGCCAAGGTCTGTTTCGCTTCTGTTGCTCACCCGAGGAGCAACGGTCAAGCGGAGAGGGCCAATGCTGAAGTGCTGCGTGGACTCAAGACAAGAACCTTTGACAGGCTGCGCAAGTGCGGAAGAAACTAGATAGAGGAGCTACCGGCGGCTCTTTGGTCAATCAGAACGACACCAAGTCGAGCCACCGGGCAGACACCCTTTGCTCTAGTCTATGGAGCAGAAGCAGTTCTCCCCACAGAACTCGTATACGGATCTCCTCGAGTGCTCGCTTATGATGAGCTCGAGCAAGAGCAACTGCGACAAGATGATGCATTGCTCCTCGAGGAGGAACGTCTCCAGGCTGCTGTACGAGCTGCTCGATACCAGCAAGCCTTGCGCCGCTATCATAGCCGCAAGGTTAAGGCCAGGAGTCTCGAGGAAGGCGACCTTGTTCTTCGGCGTGTTCAGTCCGCCAAGAATTCTAACAAGTTGACGCCGAAGTGGGAAGGCCCTTATCGGGTGAGACAAGTCACGAGGCCCGGTGCTGTCCGCCTTGAGACCGAAGAAGGCTTACCGGTGAGCAACTCCTGGAACATAGAGCATCTTCGCAAGTTTCACCCATAAGGCGCGGTTGCCGTGATCCGCTCCGGCAACCACCTTTTGTACAAGCTTTGCCACTGTTGCATGTAACCCTTTGTACAAAGCCGGGCGCAGATCCCGTGCGTCAGTAAAGCTTTTGTGTTTTGCCCTATTTGCCTCTTCCATGCTTTTCTTCGCTATTTGCATGTGTTATTTGGCATTTTATGCAACATACAAATCCGCTAAGCATTAGCACGCCGAAAGGCCACATACTTGTTTCCCTCTTTCTTTTTCCTTGCCTCTTCAACAGAAAGAACGTTCCTCGCGCACAAGTTTGCCGGGGGGGAAGGAGATGGAAGAGGAACCAAATGCTGTTCAAGAAAGAGAAGCCTTACCGAGAAGCACGCAATATATGAAAGCTAAGTTATTAGAATTTGAGCAGTTCAAATTTCTATTTTTTTTAGTTGTCTTCCTTGAACAATCACACTTTGTATGGAAAACCTGTGCGCGGAGGAACCTACCCGTGGCTAGCCGCACCCTTATCTTGTTTTCGAGTACGCTCAACGACTTAAGTGAGCTGCGACAAATGGCGCGCCCTTGTTTCGTTTTCGAGTTCACTCAACAAGATGAGTGCGTTGCGACTAGCTGCGGCAAGTTTGCTTGCCGGTAAGACCTTGGCCAGCAGGTTACTCAGAGTCCAGCACTCAGCGCTCGCGGCGAAGGACCCTTGCCGGCAAGCTCCCTGGAAGCGTAGGGTGAAAAACATACAAAGTAGATGACCAAGACAAGGAAGATAGCATTGCACTGGTCGATCAAAATAAGATAAATATCTTACAGGGGATAACTTGTCGCAATGATTAATGAGTTCATAACACCCTATGCAGCAACAAAAAAAAGATAAAGAAAAAGGAGGCCTAATCTACGTGGTCGCCTTCAATCCTGGAGATCTTGTTCACTTTGGCGATGATGTGGGCGACCTTCTCCTTCAACGCCTCCGTGTTCGCGTCGGCCGGCAAGCTGCGGAGAACGTTGGTGAGGTTTATACCGGGATTGCGGTATACAATCTTCGTCAAGACGCGCTCCAAGGTTCCCGCGCAGAGCTGGCGCGACTCCACGGCCAGTCGCGCGGGGAGCTTCTTCCGAAGATCTGCGAGAGCCGGTGCGATCCCTCTGAAGAAGAGGCTGAGCTTGGCGCTGTGGGGGAGGTTTGGATCCGGAGAGTAGATGAGATGCTCGACCTTCAGCGCCAGCAGCTCCTGATCAATGTTGGACGCAGAAGACACCAAGTCGTCGGTCCACACCTCGACGGTCCGGCGGAAGTTCTCAGCTGCAGTATTGGCGCTCTCCACCAAGCCTCGCTCCTTGCGGAGCTCTTCCTTCAGCTTGGTTTCCCGGTCCCGGACGGCGTCGAGCGAGTCCTTCAACGCGGAAACCTTCAGCTCCAGATCCTCAATTGAGTCCTTGGCGGCCTTCAGCTCGTCGCCCTGCTTGGAGAGGCGCACCTGGAGTTCGGAGTTGGTGTGGGCGTCCTTCTCGCGCTCTGTGTTGAGCGCGGTGACCCTCTCCACGCTCGCCTTCAGTGACCCCTCCAGTTGCGCAACTTTGGCCGCGAGCTCCTCCTTGGCGGTCTCCGCGGCAGCCGCGGCGGCTTTCGCCTCCTTCAGCTCTCCGCCAAGGGCCTGCTCCTGAGCGGCAAGGTCTTCCTCGTGAGAGTCGAGGTTGACCTTCCGTTGGGTGAGCTCTCCTTCTCGCCGGGACAGCTCCTCCCCGGCGAGTCGCTGCTGCTCTTCGGCCTCGGCCTTCTCCAGTAGCCATTCCTAGTACTCCCCGGCGAGCCTCTCGCGCTCCTCCGCCACGCCGCGGAGGGCAGCCTGGTTGGCGGCGTGGAGCTCTGCCGCGCGTTTCTCCATCTCGACGGCGGCCTTGGCGGCAAGGGCCTCCCGAGACGCAAGCTTCGCCTGCCTGGCCCGGTAAAGGGCCAGGAGCTGGTGAAGCAGCTTCTCCTCCTCGGGCCCGTCGCTTCCGCCGGGCGCCTCGACGATCTTCAGACCCGCGGAGGCGAGGACCTCTCCATCAAAGGCCTCGCCCTCCGCGGGGGCTCGCGAAGAAGAACCCCACGGCACCTGGATGTAAACGCCATTGGGGGCCTCAAGGTAGTAGGCAGATGGCTCCTTCTCGGTGGAGGGGCCGGCGGCCGGCGCAGCGCTCGACGCTCCTGCCGTCTCCGGGCCGGCAGTATGGCCGCCGTCCCCCTCCCCGTCCGCCGCGTCTGTGGCCGGAGCGGTCTCCTCCGCAGCTGGCTCGGCGGCTCCCGCCGTGTCTTCAGCGACAGGGGCGTCGCCGCCGCCGCCCTGCGCGCCCTCCTCCTCGACGACGATGACCTCCGTCTCCATCTGCTCGGGGGGAGGAGGATCTAGAAGAAGAAGAAAAAGTAAAAGAAGTTCAAGCAAATATCTAAAAAGAGACGAATCCAAGAAGACAAAGTTACAGAACTTACCTTGACGGACGTCGTCAGCGGCAGGCTCCCTCGCCGGGGAGCTCTGCCTTGGCGGAGTGGCCGCCCTCGCCGGGCTACTCGCCCTTGGCGGGGTACCCGCCCTTGGCGGAGTGCTCTCCCTTGCCGGAGAGTTCGCCCTTGGCGGGGACGGCGGGGCCTGCGGCTCCTCGGGAGCGACCTCCGGATGCTCCTGCGGTTGTGGCTCCGCCTCTGCACAAGACAAAAACATCAAGATATTAGCACAAGACAGAATCCTCGAAGCGCACCCGGCAAGCGGAAGTATGAAACCCAGACTTACGCTAGGGGCTGCGCTGGGGGCTGCTCCTCGGAGCAGCGCTCGGGTCCGGCAGGCTCGTCTCCGGCACGTCTCCAGTCGCCGCAACGGGCGAGTCGTCCGCGACCTCGACCACGGGCACCTTGGCCTTCTTCACCATCCGCTGGGCCAGGGTCCTGAAATCAAGGCAGAAAGCAAGATCAGCATCAACAAGAATCAAGATGATATTAAAGAAGATGCAAAACCTCAAGCTCTTACTCCTGTTCCTCGTCGTCGTCGTCGTCGCTCAGGGCGGAGAAGTCAAACGCCACCTGAGGCGCGTCCGCGCGAGGAGCAGGAGGCGAAGACTCCCTCGGGCGCTTGGCGGTCCCCGGGGCTGGGGGCTGCGAAGACCCGGCCCCTGTGGACGCCGAGGCCCGGGGAGCAGGCGGAGCAGCCGCTCCGCTCTGCGAAGACCCTCCTCCGCTTGGCGCTGTCGTGCGGGGCGCCTCCGCCGTGGCCTGTGTGCGGGTCGCCCCCGCCATGGTTTGTGCGCCGGGCGCCCCCGTCGCAGCTTGACTCCCCCGGGAAGCTCGCGCTGCCCGGCGAGTTGGTTGTTGTCGGGGCGCCTGCGCCCTCGTCCCCGTCGTCGCCTTGCGGAGACGTTTCAGCGGAGACCGCTTGGGACTCGCCCGGGGCGGGGAGGTCTCCGATGACGAGGAGACGTCGTCGGCGTAGAGCCCCAGAGACCCGTCGGAGTCCTCGGCGGCCCCGACGTCCTCCTCCTCCTCCTCCTCCCCGGCAGGCTTGCTGGGCCCAGCACCTTGCCCCGCAGCCGTGTTCTTTCCGGCGCCTCCGCCCCCTCCGGCGCCTCCGCTCCCTGCGGCGCCTCTGTTCCCTCCGGCAGCGCCGCCTCTTGCCGCGGCCTCGGTCAAAGAGGGGACCCCGGCGAGCGCGTCGGGAGGAAGTTGCAGCAGTCTGCGGATCTCCACCTCCTCTGCTTGGCAGGACGCATCCGCAGCCTCTGCCTCATCAGGTGTATAGCCAAATTCTCCTGCCGCTGCGGCTGCAGCGGCCTCTTCAACCCGAGAAGCTATATAGGCAATCTCTTGGTCGGTGGTGTCCTGTGTGAGCCCCTTGATTTCATCCTTGTTCTTCGCCACCTCCACAAGGTTGTCGAAGAAGCTGATGATGTCTGATGACTTGGGCGGAATCCATGTGCGGTCCACGCCGTGCGAGTCACACGCGGGCATCATGACGCGAAGAGGATCCCGGGTTGTGCTGTTGCAGAGAGGCACCACTCCCCGGGGAGCCCTGAACCATTCCGGGTGGGCCGGGTCATGTTTAAAGAGTTCCCGGACCATCCCCTTCAGCTCGAGCGCCGTGAAGTTGAAGTTTAGCCCAGGGCGCAGCCTCATTATATCCGCCGCGTTGCCGTACTCCCATGCCGGCCTCTTCCTGTCCTGTAGAGGGGCAATGCGGCGGCGGAGGAAATCTGTGCCTACTTCTCCGACAGACAACTTTGCTACCCGAAGACGAAGAATCCGGATAGGGCGACGTTGAGCTTGATGTCGTCCGAATCCAGCTCGCTCCAGTCCCTGCCGCGCACGATAGGTGTTGTGCGCGGCGCAGTGAAGGGCTGCGGCTCGTCCTCAACTATCCAACACCAGTCTGCACGCCACTCCTCCCACTTGCCGCGGAGCTCCCCCGGCAAGTAGGACTCCTTCTTGTTCAAGCGAAAGACCCAAGATATTCCTCCGGAGAGGGGTGCGCCGGCCTCTGCTCTAGGGGTGAAGAAGTGCCTAAACAACGCTACGTTCGGATATATCCCAATATAGTTTTCGCACATATGTGCGAAAACCGCCATCGTGAGGATGGCGTTGGGGGTGAAGTCAAGAAGGTGGAGGCCGTAGGTGTGCATGATGTCACAGAAAAAGTCGGAAAAAGGGGGACAAAGGCCGCAATGGAAGAAAGCTGCGAAGAAGAAGTACCCGCCGGGATAGTTGTCCTTGGCGGCGGCAGGATAAGCTCTGGTCCGAGGGTGCGCCTTGGTCTCCCCGGCCCAGAACAAGTAATACTTGTTCCAGAGTTCCCGCGCGCTGAGCCGCGGCGAGAAGACGACGTTCCGCTTCCGCAACAAGGTGAGCCTCGCCGCTTGCTCCGATTTCTCCTTCTTGGTCTTCTCCGCCTTCGCCTTCTCGGTCTTCGGGGCCATGGCGGATGGCGGCGAGGAAAGGGGGACGAAGAGTCCGGCGGTGCCGCAGATGCGGAAGACGGCGGAGGAGGTGTGGAGGCGGAGCGCAAAGGGGATCTCTGGAGATGGAAGAAGATGCAATGAAGGCGTAGGAGGGGAACCGCTCCTGCTTCCTTTGCTTTTATGGGGAAGTGGGGGACGTTTCACTCTTTCCATTAAAAGAACGTGGCCACGTCCCATCCCACGACGCCGCAATCGACGCGTGCCGTTACGGAGGGACGCGGCGGATGCGGAAGTGGATTCGGCGTGCCGTGGGCCGCGCGTGTCCGTGCACTGTTTTGGGCCTGGCCCAACCGCGCTCGGCACCGTGTGTGGCCCAGGCCCGGGGGCTCCTGTCGGTGTACTAAGGTAGGGGTACCTCAGTACCCCAACTTGTGCACGGACGGTAGCAGCTTCCCGTGGCAGGGCCTACCACGTGCTTGCCGGAGACCTTCCTGCTCCACATAAAACCATTCAAAAACAAAGTATACAAGACAGAAGATCGAGACCCCGGCAAGTGGAGCTTGCCGGGAAGGCCATCCTAGGCACAAGATTACCTCACTCGCACAAGCCCCTGGCAAGAGGAGCTTGCCAGGAGGACCAGAAGATTACATCGCAGAAGACATGCCTCGGCGCCGTATGCGCCCCGGCAGGGCCCGGGGAGCGACAAGCTTCAGAGCCCGACAAGCTCCCGGGCCCGGCAAGGTCAAGACCCCGGCAAGATACTTGTCGGGGAGAGTTGTGCTGTGTGCCCGCGCTCCAGCTCATCGGTCCACGCGTCACCCTGGGACCAGCCCAGGGACGCGTGGCGGACGGCTGTGCAGCCTGGGGGATACGGTGGCACTCCACGGTGGTAAAGCCATCGCCGTGGCAAACGGAGACGCAAGGGCGGGCGCTTTTGGGGTCGACGGCGACGGGCATTAAATGCTCTTGTCCCCCACTGTCAAAGTAGGTAGCGACCACTGTTCATACACTGTAGCTCCACTATTCCCGCACTGTTACAACTACCACCTCTTTTACATTTTTACCCTTTCTCCTACGTTGACACCTGTCGGTGACCCCTTGCACTATAAAAGGAGGCCCATGCACAACGTAGAAAGGGTTCGGAACCTAGATCGCTCATACGCTCGGTGTAGCTAGTTCTTCAAGCTCCCGAGCTCTCCAACTCAATACAGCTAAGCAGGAGTAGGGTTTTACGCGTCCATCGCGGCCCGAACCTGGGTAAACTGCCTGCGTGATCTCCACGATCTGCTCTTCGTGCTCCCTCCGCCCTCTTACCGCACAAGCAAAGGGGCTCCGGTCCCATAGGTGTTCGTGGTGGACAGTTTCCCCCGACAACATGTTCCATCATATTGGGTATCATTGACATCATGTTTATTGGCCTTTACATTGCTCCGTGAGGTTCTTGTGGATATATCAGTGTGTGCAATTATATCTGACATGCATGGAAGACAACTAGTAGTTAGATTTATGTAATGAGTGCATGTAGGAGACGACATAAATAGTAGGACTGGGGCTAACTAGCAGCAATAGGTCTCAAAAACTAAAGGGAGAACACAGATGAAAGCTACATAATATGTATCATTTGTACTCGAGATTAACTAGATGGCACATAATAGTATTAAAGAATAACATAGGTAATACTAGAAGTGGTATAATACTATATTCACCAGCATGTGGGATAGCATTGGCTGATGGATGGTAACTATGGAACATCATTACCTAAAGAACAAGTTGCTTAGCTGAACTATGGAACATCGTTAACTCCTGAACAAGACTCGTAAGAGATCAGCATGAATATATAGTGAAATGTGATAATATATTTTCCATGCTTAGAGGAATAACAAAGCCATAAATGTTGCACACAAGTAAGATGAGGTTACAACCTATCTGGCCGCCATCCATAGGAGTGAGCTGTTGGGGAATGCATTATTTTAAAAAATTTCCTACGATCACGCAAGATCTATCTACCAGATGCATAGCAACGAGAGGGGAGACTGTGTCTACGTACCCTTGTAGACCAAAAGCAGAAGCGTCTAGTGACGCGGTTGATGTAGTCGAACTTCTTCGCAATCCAACCGATCAAGCACCGAACGTACAGAGCCTCCGCGTTTAGTACACGTTCAGCTTGATGACATCCCACGAGCTCTTGATCTAGTAGAACCTCGCGGGAGAGTTTCGTTAGCACGACGGCGTGGTGATGGAGATGATGAATTTACCATCGCAGGGCTTCGCCTAAGCACTGCAACAATATGACCGAGGTGTGTTTCTGTGGAGGGGGGCACCGCACACGATTGGGAGAGATCAACTGATCAACTTGTGTGTATTTGGGTGCCCCCTGCCCCCGTATATAAAGGATCAAGGGGGGAGGCCGGCCGGCCCCCTATGGCATGCCCTTGAGAGGCATTCCTACTAGGAATAGGATTCCAATCCTATTCCTAGTAGGAGTCCAACAAGAAGGAGAGAGGGGGAAGGAAGGAGAGGGAGAGGGAGAGGGAAAGAGGGGGCCACGCCCCCTAGTCCAATTCGCACTCACCTTTGGGAGGGGGCGCGCCACCTCCTGGCTGCTACCCTCTCTCTCCCCTAAAGCCCAGTAGGGCCCAATACTTCCCCATGGGGGTTCCGGTAACCCCCCCCCCCCCGGCACTCCGGTTTTATCTGAAACCTTCCGGAACACTTCTGGTGTCCCAATATAGTCGTCCAATATATCAATCTTTACGTCTCGGACATTCCAATACTCCTCGTCATGTCCGTGATCTCATCTGGGACTCCGAAGTACCTTCGGCACATCAAAACTCATAAACTCATAATATCGATCGTCATCAAACGTTAAGCGTGCGGACCCTACGGGTTCGAGAACTATGTAGACATGACCGAGACTCATCTCCAGTCAATAACCAATAGCGGAACCTGGATGCTCATATTGGCTCCTACATATTCTACGGAGATCTTTATCGGTCAAACCGCATAACAACATACGTTGTTCATTTTGTCATTGGTATGTTACTTGCCTGAGATTCGATCGTCAGTATCTCAATACCTAGTTCAATCTCATTACCGGCAAGTCTCTTTACTCATTCCGTAATACATCATCTTGTGACTAACTCATTAGTCATTTGCTTGCAAGGCTTATTATGCAGTGCCACAAATAAGTTGCACTATCATTATTAACCTTGCATCTTTTGGCTTCAATATTATGAATATGTGTATCACTACGATCAAGATCCAACAAGAATAGACCACTCTTCAAGGGTGCATGACCATAAAAGATATTATTTCATATAAATAGAACAACAATTATTCTCAGATTTAACTGAATAACCGTCTCGCAATAAACAAGATACAGATATAATGTTCATGCTTAACGCTGGCATCGAATAACAATTATTCAGGTCTAAAACTAATCCCGAAGGTAGATGTAGAGGTAGCGTGCCGACGACGATCACATCGACTTTGGAACCGTTTCCCACGCGCATCGTCGGCTCGTCCTTAGCCAATCTTCATTTAATCCGTGGTCCCTGTTTCGAGTTACAAATATTAGCAACCGAACCGGTATCAAATACCCAGGTACTACTACGAGCATTAGTAAGGTACACATCAATAACATGTATATCACATATACCTTTGTTCACCTTGCCATCCTTCTTATCCGCCAAATACTTGGGGTAGTTCCGCTTCCAGTGTCCAGTCCCTTTGCAGTAGAAGCACTCAGTTTCAGGCTTGGCTCCAGACTTGGGTTTCTTTGCGGGAGTAGCAACTGTCTTGCTATTCTTCTTGAAGTTCCCCTTCTTTCCCTTGCCCTTTTTCTTGAAACTAGTGGTCTTGTTAACCATCAACACTTGATGCCCCTTTTTGATTTCTACCTCCGCAGCCTTGAGCATAGCAAGAGCTCGAGAATTGTCTTTTGCATCCCTTGCATATTATAGTTCATCACGAAGCCTTTATAGCTTGGTGGCAGTGATTAAAGAACTCTAAGTTGAGTCATATGATTGTAGTACCCAGACATTCTGAGCAAGTGTTCACTGATATAACTATTCTCATCCATCTTGCAGCTATAGAACTTATTGGAAATCTCATATTTCTCAATCCGGGCATTTTCTTGAAATATTAACTTCAACTCCTGGAACATCTCATATGCTCCATGATGTTCAAAACATCGTTGAAGTCCCGGTTTTAAGCCGTAAAGCATGGCACACTGAACTATCGTGTAGTCATCTGTCCGCTCTGCCAGACGTTCAAAGCGTCTACATTAGCGGGAGGGGGCTTGTCACCTAGCGGTGCTTCAAGGACATAATTCTTCTGTACAGCAATGAGGATAAGCCTCAAGTTACGGACCCAGTCCTTGTAATTGCTACCATCATCTTTCAACTTAGCTTTCTCTAGGAATGCATTAAAATTTAAAGGAACGGTAGCACGGGCCATTGATCTACAACAACATAGATATGCAAAAACTATCAGGACTAAGTTCATGATAAATTAAAGTTCAATTAATCATATTACTTAAAGAACTCCCACTTAGATAGACATCCCTCTGGTCATCTAAATGATCACGTGATCCAAATCAACTAAACCATGTCCGATCATCACGTGAGCTGGAGTAGTTTTCAATGGTGAAAATCTTATGTTGATCGTATCTACTATATGAGTCACGCTCGACATTTCAATCTCGAGTGTTCTGAGGCCATATCTGCATATGCTAGGCTAGTCAAGTTTAACCTGAGTATTCTGCGTGTGCAAAACTGGCTTACACCCGTTGTATGTGAACGTAGAGCTTATCACACACGATCATCACGTGGTGTCTCGGCACGACGAACTTTCGCAATGGTGCGTACTCAGGGAGAACACTTATACCTTGAAATTTTGTAAGGGATTATCTTATAATGCTACCGCCGTACTAAGCATAATAAGATAAACATCACATGCAATCAAAATATGTGACATGATATGGCCATCATCATCTTGTGCTTTTGATCTCCATCTCCAAGGCACCGTCATGATCACCATCATCACCGGCGCGACACCTTGATCTCCATCGTAGCATTATTGTCGTCTCGCCGACTATTGCTTCCATGAATATCGCTACCGGTTAGTGATAAAGTAAAGCAATTACATGGCGACTGTATTTCATACAATAAAGCGATAACCATATGGCTCCTGCAAGTTGCCGATAACTTTACAAAACATGATCATCTCATATAATAATGTATAACTCATGATGTCTTGACCATATCACATCACAACATGCCCTGCAAAAACAAGTTAGACGTCCTCTACTTTGTTGTTGCAAGTTTTACGTGGCTGCTACGGGCTTAGCAAGAACCATTATTTCCTACGCATACAAAACCACAACGATTTTTCGTCAAGTATGTGTTATTTTAACCTTCACAAGGACCGGGCGTAGCCACACTCGATTCAGCTAAAGTGAGAGAGACAGACACCCGCCAGTCACCTTTAAGCAACGAGTGCTCCTAACGGTGAAACTTGTCTTGCGTAAGCGTACGCATAATGTCGGTCCGGGCCGCTTCATCTCACAATACCGCCGAACCAAAATATGACATGCTGGTAAGCAGTATGACTATTATCGCCCACAACTCATTGTGTTCTACTCATGCATATCATCTACGCATAGACCTGGCTCATGATGCCACGGTTGGGGAACATAGTATTTCAAAATTTTCCTACGATCACGCAAGATCTATCTACCAGATGCATAGCAACGAGAGGGGAGAGTGTGTCTACGTACCCTCGTAGACCAAAAGCGGAAGTGTCTAGTGACACAATTGATGTAGTCGAACTTCTTCGTGATCCAACCGATCAAGCACTGAACGTACGGAGCCTACGCGTTCAGCACACGTTTAGCTTGATGATGTCCCACGAGCTCTTGATCCAGTAGAACCTCGCGGGAGAGTTTCGTCAACACGAAGGAGTGGTGACGGAGATGATGAAGTTACCGTCGCAGGGCTTCGCCTAAGCGCTGCATCAATATGACCGAGGTGTGTTTCTGTGGAGGGGGGCATCGCACACGGTTGGGAGAGATCAACTGATCAACTTGTGTGTCTTTGGGTGCCCCCTACCCTCGTATATAAAGGAGCAAGGGGGAGGCCGGCCGGCCCCCTATGGCGCGCCCTAGAGAGGCAATCCTACTAGGAATAGGATTCCAATCATATTCCTAGTAGGAGTCCACCAAGAAGGAGAGAGGGGGAAGGAAGGAGAGGGAGAGGGAGAGGGAAAGAGGGGGTCGCGCCCCCTGCCCTAGTCCAATTCGGACTCCCCTTTGGGAGGGGGCATGCCACCTCCTGGCTGCTGCCCTCTCTCTCCCCTAAAGCCCACTATGGCCCAATACTTCCTCGGGGGGTT
>LR738714.1:544406619-544477721 GCA_902687465.1 Secale cereale
CCCCCCCCCCCCCCCCGGCACTCCGATTTTATCCGAAACCTTCGCCAACACTTCCGGTGTCCGAATACAGTCGTCCAATATATCAATATTTATGACTCGGACATTCCGAGACTCCTCGTCATGTCTGTGATCTCATCCGGGACTCCGAACTACCATCGGTACATCAAAACTCATAAACTCATAATATCGATCGTCATCAAACGTTAAGCGTGCGGACCCTACGGGTTCGAGAACTATGTAGACATGACCGAGACTCATCTCCGGTCAATAACCAATAGCGGAACCTGGATGCTCATATTGGCTCCTACATATTCTACGAAGATCTTTATCGGTCAAACCGCATAACAACATACGTTGTTCCTTTTTGTCATCGGTATGTTACGTGCCCGAGATTCGATCATCGGTATCTCCATACCTAGTTCAATCTCATTACCGGCAAGTCTCTTTACTCGTTCTGTAATAAATCATCTTATGACTAACTCATTAGTCATTTGCTTGCAAGGCTTATTATGATGTGCTTTACCGAGAGGGCCCAGAGATACCTCTCCGACACTCGGAGTGACAAATCCTATTCTTGATCTATGCCAACACCACGAACACTTTCGGAGACACCTGTAGAGCATATTTATAATCACCCAGTTACGTTGTAACATTTGATAGCACACAACGTGTTCCTCTGGTATTCGGGAGTTGCATAATCTCATAGTCGTAGGAACATGTATAAGTCATGAAGAAAGCAATAGCACTAAAACTAAACGATCAAAGTGCTAAGCTAACGGATGGGTCTTTGTCCCTCACATCATTCTCCTAATGATGTGATCCCATTGATCAAATGACAACTCATGTCTATGGTTAGGAAACATAACCATCTTTGATCAATGAGCTAGTCTAGTAGAGGCATACTAGGGACATACTGTTTTGTTTATGTATTCACACATGTACTAAGTTTCCGGTTAATACAATTCTAGCATGAATAGAAGACATTTATCATGATATAAGAAAATACAAATAACATCTTTATTATTGCCTCTAGGGCATATTTCCTTCATGAGCATCATGTGCTGACTTGTCGATGGCCCTGCAGTTGTGGTTGTCCATGTCGGGCACGCGCATTCGATGCAGGGAACTGTTGAGTGGGGACTATAGCTCCCTTCTGGTGTATGCTTCCCTTGTTGGAGCAGCTACGGTGAGTCGGAAGACAGTGTTGCTGAGGATGCAGATAACGCATAATGTTAAGAACGACACATCTCTTTGATCTGAAGAAATACACTAAGAGATCAACAACAAGGTACGAGAGTGGTCACACGTTTGTTGACTGAGACTAAATTGGGGTCACACGATTTTATTTTATTTTGGTACTGTCTGATCTACGCCGGATGGCTTGATGGCCGTCTTGTGCCTCCCGGGTGACACTGTTAGGAATCTTCCCCGAAGAGGCAGCGTCCAACGGTAGAGCAACTTGCCTCCGCCGTCCGTGGCCCCAGCCAAAACCCCGCTCCCCGCCCCACCGCACTGCCGTGGTTGTGCCACCCCTGGGACAATCCACAAAGACTCCCCATCATCCAGATCGGGCGGCGGCAGTACCTTGAACCCACACAACTCTAAGATAGCCATCTAAGCGCTGCTTCCGCGGCGAACTTGCGGCACCGCACCCTTACATTAGAAACCAGCCAACCGGCAGCCTAGGAGCTCCGTCGCCTCGAGGGGTGCTGCTTCCCATTGGGAATTGATTGGCCCAGAATAAAAATTCAGACAACTGACGGCTAAATAAAGTGATTTGAGATGAGGGTGCGACCTATCTGGCGGCATGGTGAAGTAGGCAGGTCCAGCTGCCGAGTCGGTGAGGCCGACGTGGTTGCAGTGGCCACCGGCGACAGGGAAACAACGATGTCGCGACAGTCGACGGCTACGGGGAAGCAGCGCCGGGACTCTGGACGGATCCAAAGTTGGAGCCGCTCCGGCGCCGTGAACAACGACGGGGGTGAATCGGCTCCGGTATGGTTCACGACGCCGTCGTCGAGGCAGCTCCAGCAGCACGGAGTAAGAGGCACACGGCCTAGTTGACGACGGCAAATGGACAACGTCTTCGGCATTAGGGAGGAGGGCGGCTGTGAAATTGGTGCGGTGGGGGCGCCATGGAGGAGGGGCTGAGGTTTTGCGGCTCAAGAGAAGGGAGCTTCCGGGGAGAAGGTGATTTGGCGCCCACGAGGTATGAATGGGGGGGGGAATTAGGAGGGGAGTGGAATCATGTACGCATTTGTCTGAAATGTGAGTGGGAGTTACAGTTCTACCCCTGCCTTTAGGCTTCTCGGCTTGGGTCTGTGTATTGAGGGTCGGGGATAGTAGAGTAACTTTGCTTCTCCCCAAATAGTGGGCGGGAGCTATTTCGGGCGAGGAGGGCGTGTTTTGAAATATAGTGGGCACGAGCGATTTCGGGCAAGGAGAGCATGTTTTCAAATAGTGGGCGCGAGCTATTTCGAGCGAGGAGAGCGTGTTTTGCCGACCATGGTTTATGAACTATTCGGCACATGTCATTTCGGCCGATGAGAAGGCGCGCTTGGATGAAGTTACGAACCTACCCTCGATGCACAACGGGCCAATTAATGTGTCTCCCACATAAGACGGTAATTTTGCTCTCTCATTTATTTGCTCGGGCGAATTCCACTGAGCAGAGGATGTTTAACGGTTCGTTCAAAATTTGGACGAACGAGGATCCACGTCTACCTTACCAAGCCGATTCGAATCAAATTTAGATATATTAGCTTGCCACTTCTTTTTTAGATGGAGAGATGATACTCGGGAGTAATGTGTTTTTACATGCTCGTTGCTAGCGATTTACTATATGACAAATAGTTGACCCACTCAACAACGGGAATCAAACCCAAAATGAAATATCTCGATTCAATGAAATAGCTCGTTCACTAGGTCGAAATAGTGAACTAAATCCAAAATTGAACACCTCAATCGAATAGCATGGTTTACAATATTACAGTACTCCATGAACATGTTGAAAGTCAAATTAATAAACTTGTTTGATATACGCATATATCCGTTCATGTGTGGACTGCAGACAACATGTTCTCCAATTTAAATATTTGAATGCAAGTTTATATCGAAACATGGTTTATATCAGTCTTTGATGCATAAAATGCGACCTCCCCCTCTCCCGGACTCCTGCTCTCTCTCTCACGCGCCGACAATCTTCAATTATGTCGCACCCATCCAACACACAAACCTTGTTGGTCCTCTCTCCATCTCTCTCTCTCTTTGTGCGTGTGCGGGGGGGGGGGTCTTTCTAGTTCACATGCATATATACTCCATCTATAGGTCTCTCTCGCAAATTATGTATGATTCTCTAGTCCAAGCTAGATATCTTGGGTGCACTCATCGTACGCACACCAATTCCTTGGATGGTTGCCCGTAACTCTCTCACGCACCACTCTGTCGTCTCGGAGCTCTTCCCCCTCTCTCTCAAACTCTCCATCTACCTGGGTCACACATACACATGCATATCTCACTCGCACTCGATAGGCCCATCTAAAACTCTAACCCTCACCCTCGTTCTCTCTCCACCTCACACGCACACACACACAATCTCATGCCTAGCTAGCCAAATATGATGGTCTCTCACTCAATTGTAGGCACACGCAGTCCCCCCCTATATGTATATAACTAGCTAATCTTAGTCTCCATCACAAACATGTGCATGGTCTATCTCGATTTCTCTCGGGGCATCTTTCTACCGCGCACGCACCTCCCTAGATCTCCCACCCATATAGCCCCCTCACGATCTCGAGGGGGTCACTCTATCGTAAACACACCCTCTCGCCCTCCCCATACGTCCATGTTCTCCATGTGTCCCTCTCGACCTTTGTACCTGGTTGGCCAGACCTCTATTGGACATGTGCTATAGGGGTGTCTCTCTCCATTGCAAACAATCACACACTAGCTATCTTCGTGTATCTCCTTGCCTCGCTTTTCTATCTCGGAGATGCATGCGTGATATGTTCGCCTAAGAAACGAAAACACACACACACACACACACACACACACACACTCTCTCTCTCTCTCTCTCTCTCTCTCTCTCTCTCTCCCTCTCTAATTTATCGTTTGTTGTCACTTTCTCTTTCACACACATACTCTTTTTGCACACTTACTCATTCTCCTTCACACGCACTTGATTCCTCTCGACTTAGGCACTCTCCTCGGTCCATAGCATATTGATTTATTGAAAAGTCAAACATCACAAAGTTTGACCATGTACGTGGAGAAAAACAATTACATCTGGAACGGCAAACATATACGATTAGATTCGCCATGAGATGTAGTCCCGTATGATGTAGCTTTGGTATTGAAGATATAAATAACATTTGTGTAAACCTGATCAAAGTTTCCAAAGTTTGACTTCTAAAAAATTACATGCACTGCAGTATCGAGCGGATGGAATATCTCTTTCCCCCTCTCAGCTATCTGACGCACCACTCAGCCTTATCGGGGCTCCTCGATCTCTCTCAAACTTTATATCTCCCTGGTTCACACATACACATGTCTCGCTCACGCTATACATATAGACCCATTCAACACTCTCCGCCCTTGTTCTCTCTCTATGTGACACGCACCCCCTAATAAGTACCATAATCCCTCACTCCATCATAGGCGCAAGCACTCCCCCCTAAGTATGATTATCTCTCACTAGCCATCAGGAACACACGTATTGCCTCCTTATATCCATACGTCTATCTCGATATCTTTCGGGGTATCTTCTATCACGCACACACCTTGTCACTCGATCTCCCACCCATGTAGTCCCATCACGATCTCCAGGGGATCTCTCTATGACAAACATACACTCTCTCCTCCCCATGTTTGCATTTTCTCCGTACGTCTCTCTCGACCTCTCTCCCTTGTTTGTCAGTCCCTTCTTGGCCACGTGCTAGGGGTCTTGCTCTCTCGGTTGCAAACAACCACACACTATCTCCTCACCTTGCTTCTGTTGTCGAAGATGCATGTGTGATATGTTTGCATATGACACACACGTTTTTTCTCGACTTTTATCGAGTGTTGTCCATGTCTCTTTCACACACGCACACACACTTTTTTCACTCACTCTTTCTATTTCAGTCTCTCTCTCTCTCTCTCGTTAGGGACTCTCTCACGTCCATAAGCATATGGATGTTTTGAAAAGTCAAACCTCAGAAATGTTTGACCAGGTATATGTGGCGAAAAACATTTACATCTGGAAAGATCATTAGATTCATCACAACATGTACTTACTGTATACTATCATTTATCTTTGGTATTGTAGATATAAGTAATTTCTTTATAAACTTGGTCAAAGTTTCAAAAGTTAGACTTTAAAAAAAATGTTGGAACTGCATTACCGAACGGAGGGAGTAGCTCTTTCTCTCTCTCTCTGCTATCTCTCATGGGCCTCCCCTCTCACATGAACACTCTATACCGACGGATTATACGCTCACTGTGTCAGCGTATAGCTCCGTATATTGTTTAGTTGACCGGTCAACCAGTCCACATGCTGCCTTGTCAGCTCGTGTTCTGTATCTTCGTGTGCTAGCCCATGTGGCAGTGGGTGAAAATAAGTAAACTAGAGGCCCATATGACACGCGGTGAAGTAAGCAAAGTTGAAACCACTCGGGGTAGCACCCCGCACGCTAGTAAATTGAGGGCGCATTGAGGACTAAGGCAATAAAAAACACTTGTTTGGGAGAGTGAGAGGCTGGTGTAGTTGGTTTGATTGATTTGTTTATACATGTGGGTCTGTGTGCACATCGGTGCCAACTCTCTCACATCGCGTGAGCGGTGCCAAAATCTCTTGATTTGACATTGATGCGTATTATGTGGCATACTTTTGCGAAATATGGCATCGGCCACATAGTGGAATGCAACAAATGCCCAAGCTCTTCAGTACTCCTAGGTAAATGAGAGGAGAGAGAGAGAGAGAGAGTAAAAAAATATCACTAGCCAACCAACCCTATCGTATGAGCAAATGATATTGGTACCTCTTGATGACACGGGAATCTTATACATTGCTCTAATATGTTCTCTTCTTTTGGAGATAAAAGAAGACCCGAAAGTGAAAAATGTGCTGCACTATAACAATCTCATCGAATGCCTTGATCTCCATCTTATAGAAATTGATTTGATCGATTATCGAGACAGCACATTTGAGATTAAATTGGCCAGGTTCTTTGTTCTGGAGGCAAGTGTGCTCAAGGTAATGAGGTTTGGTGTTCTCTTGCACAAAAATGAATGGCGTGCTGATCACCGCAATCGTCTAAGCCTAAATGACAAAATCTCCGCAGAAGCTGAATTTGTTTTTGAAACATCAAGTGGCCAGAGACTCGAAAAGTTATTTGCCCATTAGTGACTTGTCAGGGTGGTGGATTTTAGTTTGTACGATAATGTTGCATCCACCTAAAGTAATGAAAGTTCTTACGTAAACTTCCTAGTAATTCCCTCTTTGTAGGTGCAGCATTACTCCTAACATTTGTAAAAATCAGTTTGAAACTTGTAATATTGTCGTGTCCTATTCGTGCGTTTTCAAAATCCTGCGAATCAAACAGGTCCTGAGTTGGTGATGATGTTGTGCCTGCCATCTTTCACCAATAGCCGTCGGATCTAAATCTGACGCATACAAACCAAACTTCTCTAGTTTTGCAAAAAGATGCCCGCACTTGTTCGCTATTTACAAACAACTCCTTGTCTCTCACAATCAGCCTTATCTCCTCCCCACCACATCTAGAAGGCCATGGAAAAATTTGGCGTGATGGCCGCTGCCGGCGTCGTCCACCCCCCAATCTTGGTGTTCCGTGCAATGCATGGGCATCTACGCACGGGAAATTATGTCGAACACGGCTAGTTGTAACTTGTAAGCAGGCTAGGTCTACAGCCATGATGATAGTGACTGCAGACAGTGAGGCTGACTATGGTATGCCGAACACGGCACCTATACTCAGGTGTCATCTCTGGCGTACGGTCTTGTCACTTCACTGTGAGGAGCAGCACATAATAATTTGACCAACGGGTAGTACAGTGCTACTACATTGGTAGTACTACTACTAGTAGTACTAGCACCACCGTGTTGATTTAGTAGTACTACCACATCCATCTGGATTTAGTATTTGACTAGCAATATCTAGTAATGCATGTCACAAAAAATGTACTACTCCCTCTATAAATAAATACATGGTGTATTGTTTTATTCCTATCGACGATATAACTTAATGTCTTTTTGCTACTTAATAGGATTACATGAAATTAACTAACCACTGCATGTGATATTTGGTAGTCTCAAGTCATTGAAAGCATGCACGGGCACGAAGGGGGACGCAACTTCATTGACTTACTGCACCTGCCTTTGGGTGTATGACACGTGGGCCCAACGGGTGGCTGGATAACTTGTCATACAGCCAATGGCAGGTGCAGTAGAGGGGCGAGGAGTAGATGGCCAACACGCACGTGAATTCAACACAGGTGCAGTAGAGGGGCGAGGACTAGAAGCTAGACCCATGGAGGCGATGAGCGCGAGCATCAGCCAGCTGTGCCAGATGGTCCACCACGCCAGCCTACGGCCCGACACTGAGGAACGTCTCCAGGTAGTGGTTAAGGCCGCCAGGGCGAGGGTCCGCTTGGACGACAGCTTCGTCTCCTTGTTCGACGAGGTCCTCGTCGGCTTCCTCGACAAGTTCACCATCGTCAAGAAGCTCGTGGACAACCTTGACGTACGCCTCCAGCCCACGCGCTCAGGCTCTGTGATGCCTACCACCCTCAACGGCCTCTATGGTGACAACCTCTTCGACGCACTGGTGGCCCTGCGACTACCCACCGTCGCGTCGGAGAATGTCCACCTCGAGGTCGCGCTCGCCGCGCAGCGCCTGGCGCAGCAAGACACCATCGACATAATCACCCACGTCTACGCGCAAATCGTCCACAAGGACTACTACATGCAAGAGGAGGACGATAGGACGCTAGCCTTCTTGGACCGTAGGGCAACCTTGGACGGCACTATTCAGAAGCACATTGAGCTTGCCGCCAATGCCGCTGCTCCTCACACGTCGGTTGGTGACCCAGTGCACTAGGGCGTGAAGATGTCGTTGATGGATCCGTATGTATCTTTATCTTTTCGTCAAATCCATGTAGTAGTATATGGTACTACTAGTAATTATCTTACCTTTCGCATCAACTTCATAATTTTCCTACATACTCCATGCATGAACCGCGCCAGAACCAAACTTCTCATTACTCCATGGAAAATCGTTATTTCTATCTATCGGTCGCGCCATGGAGCAGAACCAAAATTTACAAGTTATAAGTTCAAAAGGAAAAGCCTGCCATGTTCGCGTCGCACCCCCACATGGTTGGTCCGGCACGCTGCTCAAGGGGGAATGCGTGTTGTGTTGCATTTTCACTTACAAGTGGGGCCGCAGTTGAGCAAACCGACTATCGGCAAACCCCCACCCCGCCCACCGCGCGATGGCTGAGAAAACAGGAGGGAGAAGAGATGGCTGTAGCACGGAATCCAGGAAAATTGGTGTCGGATGGGACTCGTGTGGGTGTCGTGTGCCGTACTGCTAGACATGAATGCTAGTTATGGCCCATGCCATCCCACTATATCAAGGTGCTGGTTACGTAGAACAAGTTTCCTGGAGTCCGTGCTCAGCCCTCCTCTATCTCTCTTCTCAGCCAGCCAGCAGACGCGCGGACCCCATCATCTATTGGCTCGTATGCGGTCCCACATGTCAGTGAAAACACAAGAGGACCCACTGAACCTGCACATCTTTCACCTCGACGTGTTGGTGATGAAAAGCAAATCCAATAAAGATCTTTGGTGGCCGCTTTTGGAGTTACTCAAGAGTAGTAAGATTCTATTTACAGTTTAACCCAAGATGCGCAGCACGTGGCTTCAACTACCACTCTATTTTCTTGCATGACACGACCTGGATGCTGGATGTCCCACATGTCGGCAAAAGGAGGAAGAACTCGACCAAATCTTCGGTTGTGCTCTCGGATTAGACTAGTTGTGCTAACTTAAAATTTTATTGTGTAGAATGGATGCAAGTTTTGGTATTGGGAAGAAGAGTACAACGATATATTGATAGGGCGCAATTTAGTAGATGTTCTAGCACTTTTAGCTAGCATAGAGGCTAGAGATGAGACTAGTGCACTTGTTGATAGAATAGAGGCTAAAGACGTCTACTTCTTTACACTCGAAGAAGAAAGAAGAACGCAGGATCGAGCCTCCGCAGATCAACAATGAATGTATCAAGAAGGCACTAATTCAACTTACAGGAGCAGTTATGGAAGTTGGATATCTACTAAAATGTATTCTTGTGGTTCTTATTATTCTAGTCAAATTTTTGGTGATGTATTTCCATGTACCAAAAAATCAATGATGAAAAAAAGATATGTGTTTGCAAAGAAAAATGTACGCGGCCGGGATGCGTCCGCGCGTTCGGCGCATGGCAAAACGAAGGTCCGTTTGGGGTCGTGCGTTGGAGCTGGCCTTACAAGTGGGACCGCAATTGAGGAAACCGACTATTGGCAAACCCCCACCTCGCTCGTCGCGCGATGGCTGAGTTAGAGAAACGACGAGGTTGAAGAGATTGTTGTAGCACGGACTCCAACAAATATGGTGTCAGATGGAAGTCGTGCTGGTGGCGTGTGCCATACTCCTGGACGTGAATGCTTGTTCTGGCCCATGCCACCCTACTACTCCTACTACTTATAGTAGTAGTATCGAGGATTCGAGGTGCTAGTTACGTACAGCGAAAACATTAACATATGGCCCACCTCACACTGTGGCCAAATTTCCTGTAGTCTGTGCTAGGTTAAAAAGTGTTCTTTGTGAGGATGGGTGGCTGGTCTCAAGTTTAAAACTTGTTGTATATGTACGTAGACGTAGAGATAGTGCAGCATGTGAAGCTAGTGCAAATAGTGTACTATTGTTGATTGGCCTCATCCGATAGCCTGTTGCAATGCACGTACAATTATGTATTCGGAAAATATATATTTTTCCTCGTCGCAGCACCCACTCAGAGAAGCGACTCGAAAGCCATTCATAAATTTAGTAAGTTTATCACAGGCATATCATTTTATTACCTACAACAAGTCATCAACCACAACGACAACGAGGATACATTATAAATACTAAATTTTCATCACACAAAAAATAACAAGCAATGAAATGAACTTCAACTCAACCAATCCTCGGCGTTGGAAACGCTTGCTTTGAACCACAAGTGATTCTCTGGGAAGGGCCAGCTAGTGTCAATCTCGAGACCAACGCAGGACCGATCATCCAGGCTGAAGCGGCCTACTATATCACGACCAGGGTAGAGAGCCACCGCAATGTCCGACGTATAGATACAATTGCTTCTCATAAATGGTAATAACATTGTGTCAACAGCAGTTGGATCGCCTTTCACCATCATTGGATAGTTTTGTCCAAGGAAGAGCGAGTTTGCTCCAAGACTATCAATATTGTACCAGGGAGAAGGTGTTGGCGCTAGCACAGTAGTATCCATCCCGAATACCATGCAACGGGTGTTGGAATAGGTCCAGAGAGTGCGAACATGGGAGACAACACCTGCTCCCTCAGTAGTAACATCAGCAGTGGGCTGTATATAGACAAGAAGTGGTGATCCATCGGAATTAGTTGCCAGCCGCCAGTGAGCATATGGGCCCTGATCGTTCTCATGCTCGTGATCATCACCATCGTCATCTCCCCCTTGGTTATAAATTTTTTCAAGTATAGGTGGTGGAATGTTCACAGGACCTTGGAAACACAAGAAGAAGGTTAATAAATAGAGAAGGGAAACTTGCTAACTCGCATGCATGTGGATGAAACAATTATAATTACGGTGGAAGACAAACGTACCGAAACAATAAGGGTCCCATGCAAAAACAGTGCCACGAGTGGTGGCAGCAAACAAAAGCCTCTCGTATTCAATTGCATCACAGTACACATCCGTGTATAGAAACTGATTTTTGAGCAATATCCATCCAGTCGAACCACGAAGGACAGCAACAAACTTGTTGAAGATAGCAACAACTTCATAGTTCTTGTAATTCCAAGAGCGGCTGGGAACTCGAGAAATTGCTATCTTCTGTAGACGACAGTCGCCATGATCATATTTGAACGTACCCCGATCATCTGTGTGCTCGACCTCTGGGCACTCGGAGATTTTTGGAAGTGGAATCCGCTGATGAGTGTACACATTCACAAGTTCCCACTCGCAATTATACCCAATATAAACAACCCAATCTCCATTTGCGCCTGCCCAATGCTTGCCCTCAAGCGATGGCATATTAACATCATACATATCATTATCAAGCGGCATCAATTTGCACAACGCGAGGCTTCCCTCGTCTCCGCGCCGGTCAGCAGGGTCACGGCGAAGAAGATAGGGGAGATCAAACCGCTCCTGGACCCTTGGGTTCCTTGTAATGATGTTACTAGTTGAGTCGAGAATGTTCTTGAACGAACCTGCCATGCTAGCCGAGGTGATGACGTCGCACCGATCAATGAGTTCCCCCACTGCGTAATCATTCAGACCGGGGCAAGAATAACGGGGTCGTTTCTGGCTTGTTCCCTCCACGGAGAAGACGATCGAACAATGGCAGAAGGAAGGGTGAAGGCAAATGGAGGAGGGAGGAAGAGCGTGCGACAGCAGTTCCAAATCGAGAGGGAAAGGCGAAGAGTCGGTGGACGGTTGCCAGTTTGCCATGGTACACGAAGAGGCGCCCCGGCCTACACGTCCTTTCGAAAATTGTACAAAAGGACTCACCGTCGTCTCACTGACATGTTGGGACGGGACCACATGTCAACGAAACATGGTGTGTAATTTCTCGTGCAAAATGCGATCTGGTCGCGTTGGCCCGAGGTGCCGCATTAGTTATCGCTGAATAATATAAAATATTATGAGTGCAGACGCTCCACCCCGAGGTTTGTGGCTCCTTCTCGGTCATCGGGAATCTATGTTCTTCCACTCTTTCGTTGAAGACATGAGCTTTGTTCATCCTGTTGATGGCACGCGGGACATCTATATGCCTCCATTTTACAAAATCATACTAGATGCCTCCATGACACGCGGGACATCTAGCATCAAGGTGGTGTTTCATGCAAGAAAATGGATATATGTAGTGCGTAAGTGAGTCGTGCACTTCGATGGCACCTAGTAGTACTACGCAATATTTTTTCTCCTCGATGGCACGTGAATAGTGCATGTACTCAATGACAGAGAACGGGATGGTAGCCATGGACATGGTCGGCCCTTTTTGGAGAGAGTACTAATAAATACATAACTTTGATGTGTCCCATCAACTCACAGAACGACGAGAAGCTTGCTTACTATGCCTTCTCCCTTGCCAACGCGTGCGCGGTGGCTCGCAACACGAGGAGAAACTTTTGCTTACAAGCCGTGGACGTGCAGCAGTTCATTTGGTGTCAGATTGCCAGAAGTAGTACCATCATTATTGTTCGACTTCCGGAAGAGGAGAAGAGCCAAGCGCAAGGTCACCTACTAACCTACAGTACTACTATAGCCAAAGCTGGTCTACCTGTTTAGAGCATAGTTAATTAATATAGGCGGCTCTTGCAGCGGCACATCATTTAGAGCAAGTACTCTCTTCGTAGGATCAAAGGAAGAGAAACAAAAGTTGTAGTGGATGCTAGATTGCCAATTAAAACATGATTACATAGGAAAAAAATCCTATAGCATTCTATCGTATGAATCAAACGACCAATGTAGGAAAATTATGAGGGGGGGTCTCTCCAACAATGTTCCTCGGCTCGCACCTAGCATCACGGTGGTCGAACTTGGAGTCATTCATCTGGTACACGGGACCACATGTCAACGAAACATGGTGTGTATTCTCGTGCAAAATGCAATCTGGCCGCGTTGGCCCGAGGTGCCGCATTAGTTATCGACCTTTATTTTTTTAATGGCGTGTCGTTCAGTTTTGAAGCGCGACTAACTGGTACTGTTTGCAGAGAAAATATATAAACTACTCTACCACTACTCCACCTCTAGTACTAGTAGTATAAAATATATATAGGTTGGAGCTTCAGAGCTTTCTGCTAAGGGCTGCCCACTTGCTTCTCACACTATCACCCTCTCTCCAGATCTAAAAAAGACGGCATCTCTCTCCCTCCTCACCGGTGGTCACAGATCCACCGGAGATTAAAAGGACGTGCAGCGTTGACGCAGTCGTCGACGGCGAGCGAGGTCACACACTGACGACAAGGCCGTCCTCTCAGACCTAGCGTCCGCGCGGGATGGTCTCCGTCCCCAAGCTCGCTGCCGTAGTGCGTGCGGAGGACGACGACCACGAGCGAAGCCACTTCCCGCTGACCCTCAGGTATGCTACCTCTTTTCGAATCATACCCTTGTTCTATTGCCCCATCTGTCATGTTGCTGCATGTGGATCTTTTTCCACTCCACCATCTTCCCAATTTTCTATCCTCTGCTCTGCTGGTCACGCAGACGAAAACCTTAATTTGCACTATTAAAGGAAACCCTACTTCATGCAGACTAATCCATGTCTGGGTTGAATAAGGAAAGAAAGGGAGACTGTACTGTCCAAGAGAGTAGGCATCAAACTCGCATCTAGGTTGAAAAGGGGGAAATAAGTAGCTAAGGAATGAGTCTCATGTCTCTTGGTTGAAAAAGGGTAGAAAGGCATGACAACGCAATAGAGAATGACCAGGTCGATCGGTTTGTTGTCCTCACATAAGAAAAAGGTGGTTGAACATAAAAAAATGGGACGTAATCCACATATGATGCCTGGATATTTGTTGCTCTGGGCAACCATACCTCCCTCACCACTCTATGCGTCCGTGGAGGTACATCGTACTGGTGCGCCCACTATCTGAATGGGTCTCCCATCCTCTTATTGCCCCTTTTTGCTGTTAGTATAACGCCAGTGGTAAAGTCAACCAATGCTACTGCTAAAGTGATGTCACATTTAACTAATGCCGCACTCAGTCTAATGCCACCAATAAATTTAAGCAATGCCATTTAATGTTCTGGATTATTTCAGGGTTAGTTGTTGATTGTGGATGTATTAAATATTTTTCAGCTAAGGCATTCTAATGTTGTTGCACAACCAGTATACCAACGATGAAACGTGTTACTACCTTCAGATTTTTACACTGTTAATGCTTATAGATTACATACCTCACTTTCATGAGATAAGTCAATTTTTTTGTATAGTGTCACCAAAATGCCAAGGCGCCGATGTCATTTTATTTTGGTTAAACTGCACAAAAAATTATGAAGACAAGAGGAAAGGTCAAGAGTGGGCACCTCCTTATCCCGCTGTTCTCTTTGATTCTGTTGGACAAGTTTTATGTTTAATCGACTATCAAGATTGGGATAGCAATTTTTAGGTCCCCTAGATTTCGAAATGATATATACCTTCAAGGTACAGGGTTTGCAAAAAAAATACTATCATTAGTTCATAATGCTAGTTACCTTCAGACTTTCATATTTGGTTTAATGTTGTTGCCAGCTAGTATACCAATGCTGAAACTTGTTACCTTTACATTTTGTATTGTCAATACTTATAGAAATCTTGAAGTGCTAGCTTATGGAGATTAGTTCAGTAAAACCATTATACTCTACCCCGTAATAAAAAAATTACTCCATTGTTCCACTAGCCAGTGGATTAGTGTATATATGTACTATTTGAATGGTGTTGCATTAGTGTATCGACATATATAAGGTGTTGCAAGCTTTCCCAAAAGCAACAAGTTTCAGCATTGGTATACTAGTTGTGCAACAATTTTCAGCATTGGTACAGAGGGTGTAGAGTTAACTCAAATACTGCCAGTAAAGCTAGCCACACCTTTGTTAAGATTGGGATTGCAATTTTTCATGTTCACCCGAGTTCGAAATGATATTTACCTTGAAGGTACATGGTTTGCAATTTTTTAATACTATCATTAGTTAATAATGCTAGTTACCTTCAGACTTTTGTATTTGGTTTAATGCTCTTGCACACCTAGTATACCAATGCTGAAACTTGTTACCTTTACATTTTGTATTGTTAATTCTTATAGAAATCTTTCTGTGTTAGAGCTTATGGAAATCTTCCAGTGCTAGAGCTTACAGAAACCTTTTCCCATTAAGAAATTGGAATGCTCATATTTGTGAATCTATGCTTCAACTAGTGCCACTTTTATAGTAATCACACTTTCAATATCTATGCAAACAGGGATGCTCGATTTTAGTGGAACTGTCCAACTGGTTCAACATTAGGAGCATGTTTTCTTCCAAACCTTTATATCCAATTGGTGGCACTATGAGTTGTTCATTAAGAAGGTACATAGTTTGCTACTATCTTGCTACTCTTTTTGTACTATCATTAGATAGTAATACTAGTGATTTGCATGTGAATTTATTGGCAGGGTGGACCTACATTGGACGTGCAGGACAAGATTCAATGATTGGATGCTCAATTTCGGTTGTATCAATTTCACCTCTTCCATCACTGCGAACATGGATATCCTTGGTCAGATGAAGAATAGGCGCTATATTTATGCTCTGAACAAGAAAATCAATTCAGTATGAAATTGTCAAGGGCAAAACATGACTGTATCAAATTGTCCAGTGCAAAACATGGCAGATGCTAAGCGGAAGAGACATGTTTAAACCGAAAATACAAGGTGGGGTATATGTTTACTAGCTGCTTGATATTTGTGCAGACAGAGATGTCTACCCGTTGCTATTTGGCAAACACACAAAGTGACCGCAATTTTGGTTGAACTGCACAAGAGAATAGTATAGTCACTGCATGCAGTGCCATTTGAAAATAGACACAAGAAGATTGGATAGTCACTTCATGGACTGTAGAAAAGTAGTAATGTACTATTTATTGGCCAACACTAGGTGTTTCATTGCTTTGGTCTGATTATACAATGGGCATCATTTTGCCTAAGTTAAAGTTTGTATTCCGAAAATAGTCTCGTCGTGTGATCGAGAGAAGACCAAATCATATTGCAGTGGATGTTCCTCCATCATGTGTGGTTCATTCTAATGGTTCCAGCTGTTGGTGAAACCACTTACATTTGCAAGAGGAATTGTAGACTTCACAAACAAATTTGTCTTTTAGTCTGTACTGAATGTTGGCCAAGAGAAGCATCCATGTTAGTAGGAAGAACATATGTTTTTTCTAGATCTTTTCTTTTGGAGCTACATATTTGTATATGATCTGTGAATCATTGAGATGCATTAACATGTTGATCTTATGTATGGGAATCGTACTAGTTGGTTTTAGTTGTGGCTGATCTTTGCTTTTGGAGCTACATATTTGTATATGATCTGTGAATCATTGAGACGCATTAACGGTTCCTTATATCTGTTCGCTCAGTGTTTACAAGTTACTGATCGATCACTAGCTAGCCTACTAATGCGCTCCTGGTAGTTTTAGTTGCGACGCAAGATCCGAAGTGGCAGTTTTTTGAATAAAAATGCCTACCTATGAAGAAACTGACAAGCTGCTCTGAAGAAAATGCCATGCGAATCTGAAGAAACTGCCAGCAAAAACATTCGCAAATGCCTTATCTCCCAATAAATGTTCATCAGTTAGTGCGATCGTACACGTACACCATCCGACCTACTTGATCCTACACGGATAAATAGCGGATCACGCACGTACTACCTCCTTTCCGGTTTGCAGGGCTCAATTCAAAAAACGACCTACTCAATCCTACACAAATAAATAGCGTATCATGCACGTACTACCTCCTTTTCGGTTTGCAGGGCTTAATTCAAAAATCTCACCAACCAAGGTAGATGATGAGTGGTGGAATGATTTTTGACAAGGAGGGAGTACCTCATCTGGATGATTCGAGTTTGCAAATGCCTTATCTCCCAGCTAAATGCCTTATCTCCCAGCTAAAGTTCATCAACTAATGCCCTCGGCTACGACTCGTTGAATGCTGCTCCGCGTACTGGCTGCGAGCGATTTTCAGTGCCTGCATACAGTCGGCCATAATTAAGGCAGCTAACTGATGCGAAAAAAGATGTGCTTTAATTGTTGCGGGACTTTTAAATCCATGGAATCATTATTGACAAGGAGGGAGATGATTCGAGTGCACTCGTTTGACCGTCATGCCGGCGTACGGCCCAGCACGGACGGGACGGGACAACATAGTCAGAATTTCAGTTTCTCTAGTTTTCCACGGCAAGCTAGCGCGCTAAGCCATGCCTGCTTAATTGTGCATTGAATTCCGATGACCTTCGCGCTACCTTCCGCCTATAAGTACTGTTTCCCGGCCTTCTATGGTGGCACCGTGACCCAACTCGCCCTATCCTCATAAGCCCCCACCGGCCCGATGTCGCTCGCCACTTATCCTCGCTCTCGCCACGTCCGCCATGCCCCCGCCCGTCCGCGATAGGTGAGGCCCGAGGCCGTCACCACCGGAACTAGTGTTCGGTTTTCACCGGAAGGCAGACGGAGGGAGGAGGCATTCTATCAGTCTTTAGATGGCAAAGCGAAGATCGAGGACTTGTTGGAGCACGACCTCCTGGCGGAGGAGCGGGAGTAGTTGGAGCGCGACAGCTTGGCGGAGGAGCAGTGTACCGCCGATTTGCGCCGCCAGCGGGACATGGAGCAGCAGCGCATCGACGTTCCGAGTCGCGAGCAGAGCGCTCGCAACTAGGCCGACTACGTGGAGGCCGGCGGCCGGCAAATAGCCCTGGAGGCTATCGGGCACGCACGCGTTCGTGACGCCGATTTTTACTACCAGCTCGTCAAGTGGGTTTCCTGCTTAGAAGCCGAAGCTTCGGTGGACCACGCCAGCATGGAAAGGGCCGACGCTAGGTGAGGCGCAGGACACCGGTGCCGGCGTTTAGCGTGTACCGCAGATGGCGGCCGGCATCATCTAGTTAGCTAAGAGTAAGTTAGTACTTGTACGCTACTAGAGTATTAGTGGGACTAGATAGTTAACTTGGCTATGATGGTTGTCAACGTGGAAGTTCAGTACTCTATATGTGGGTCAGTCCTGTTACATTGCTCTGAATGTTGAACTTTCCGTTTGAACGTATGGAATGGGTTGTTATTTTTTTAAATGGGTTGTATTTGTCCTCCACGGGTTTAGAGGCTGACTTGTGGGCCTACCAAGTTGACGCGTACACAATCAGGAGATGATTGTATGTGGAGAGGATGACAGGGACCCGCCAAGGTCATGGCAGTACGCAAGCAAGTGCCTCCTTATTTCAAGCCAATAAATAGATGACTCCTCCTAATGGATTTCTGACATCTGGGTCCCATGCCATTGTCAACGTAGTCAATAAACGAGAGAACTACACAACGAGCGGCTCACACCAGGACCCAGCAGCTTGCCCATTTATTTTTGTTTTGGGTTAATTTGATAAATGCCACTCCAAATTTGGTGTTTCTGAGAAAGCCACTGCAATTTCCAAACTTTGAAAAATGCCATTTCATGCCATTTCTAGTGGCATTTTTCGAAGTCTGGAGTGACGTTTTTCAAAGTTTGCAAATTGAGCGGCGTTTTCCAAAGTTTGTAGTGTCATTTTTCAAAGTTTGGAAATTGCAGTGGCATTTTTATGAATTGCCATAATTGGAGTGGCATCTATCTAATTTGTTTTTGAGACGAAAGCAGGGTGTCAACTGGGTTGTGCGGGGCACTCTGGCCTGTCTAGATAGCCTTCTCTTTTATGTTTACCACAGACCAGCCCAGTAGTTTTTTTTTTTCTTTATGAAAATGGCTAGCCCAGATTTTTTTTTGATTTGCCAAGTAAGTCGCTTTGTCAGGCCTGTTGGGCTGTAAATCTTTCAAGACGAGGAGAGCTTCATTCGGCTGGACGAGAAAATGGCCTATCAGTAATGAGAAATGGGCTGTACATTTTTAAAACACATCAAACCGGCAATTAGTTTCAAATTTCTTTTTTTTCATTTCGAGATTTCAAATTGCATTAATTTTTGTGCATGGACAATTTGTTGGATTTTATATTGATATACATTTATTTTTAAAATCAGTTTGAATGTGACTCCAAATTTCGGGATTAAAAATAGTTCGGACCGCACCGAAATATGCAAAATTTTGTATATTTTTTTAACTGTGGCCACAATATGGACTGTAATGCTAATAAAAAGAATATGGGCTCCAAAAAAACCTTAAGAATAAGCAAATAGGCTGTAAATTATTAGAAATAATGGCAGATGGTTTGTATGATGTTTTCCATAGATTTAAGGCTTTCCTAAAGAAAAAGGTTGACCCACAAGCAGTGACTGCTAGATGTTCATCCAACGACCGTCGTGCTTCTTCAATCTCTGCTCTTTCTGCTCCAGCTGCTCAAACAAGCGCTGGCGGGACTGCCTGCTCTCTCCTCCCCGCGGCCGGCTGTGCTGCCGCGCAGGCCTCACCGCCCCACCGTACTCCCATCGCTGGCCTAGCCATCCCTCTACTCACCCACACCTATTGTTTTCTCCTGGGACAACAGATGAACCAGTAAACCCTCGTACTTCTCCGCGTGGGAAACAACTGCCGAGTCTTCCCTGGCTCCGTGTCGTTCCCTTCCTAGGCCTCGCCGTCGTCCACCGCCCTGGTGCTCTCTGCGTGGCCTGGTCAGCGTGGTCAATGAACGACATACATTGGAAGTGGACTGTACGTGAAGAGGCTGACAGCTGGGTCCATGGCCGCACACAAGGAAATGCCTCCTTATTACGCGCAAAATAATGATTCCTCCACCTGATAGCTAGGACCCACGGGAAGGGCTTCTCTATTTCGCAAAAAAAACGTCCCCTCCGCTCACAGGTCGGACCCGCCAGCTATATCCTCACACACAAGGAAGTGCCTCGTTATGACGCACAAAAAAATGAATACCCCCTGCTAGTTGGGACCCACCATAGTGGGTGGCTGACTTGTGGGCCTACTAAGTTGACGGGGGCAGAGGGCTTTGTCAAGTTAGTCAATATAAACGATTCTAGCTCCAGTGATCGTACGATGTCCATCCAACGGCCATAGTGCTTCTTCAACCTCTGGTCTTCTTGCTCCAGCCGCCCAAAGTAGCGCCGGTCGTGCCGCCTGCTCCTGCCTCCTATGGCCGGCTGTGCTACCGCGGAGGCCTCACCGCCCCCATACTACTCCCACCGCTGGCCAGACCATCCCTCCACTCACCCACACCCCCTGTTATTCTACGGCGACGACAGCCTCACACCGCAGCCGAACCGGTGAACCCTCGTACTCCTCTCCGCGTGGGCATCCACTGCCGCGTCTTCCCCGGCTCCGCATCGTACCTTCCTAGACCTCGCCGTCGTCCATCGCCTTGGTGCTCTCGGCGTGGCGTGGTCAATGTGGTCGACGACCGACTTCCATCAGAAGAGTACTGTACGTGAAGAGGCTGACAACTAGGTCCACGGCCGCAGCTGGGTCCACGGCCACAGCCCAGTTTTTTGTGATTTGCCAAGTAAGTCGCTTTGTCATGCCTGTTAGGTTGCAAATCTTTCAAGACGAGGAGAGCTTCATTCGGCTGGCCGAGAAAATGGCCCATCGGTAATGAGAAATGGGTGGTACATTTTTAAAACACATCAAACCGGCAATTAGTTTTAAATTTCTTTTTTCATTTCGAGATTTTAAATTGCATTGACTTTTATGCGTGGACAATTTGTTGGATTTTATATTGATATACAATTATTTTTCAAATAAGTTTGAATGTGACTCAAAATTTCAGGATTAAAAACAGTTCGGACCGCACCGAAATAGGCAAAATTTCGTATAATTTTTTAACCGTGGCCACAATATGGGCTGTAATGCTAACAAAAAGAATATGGGCTCCAAAAAAACCTTAAGAATTAGCAAATGGGCTGTAAATTATTATTATTAATAATGGCAGATGGGATGTATGATGTTTTCCACAGATTTGAGGCTTTCCTAAAAAAAGGTTGACGCACAAGTAGTGACTGTTGGATGTCCATGCAACGGCCATCGTGCTTCTTCAATCTCTGCTCCTCCTACTGCAGCCGCTCAAACAAGCGCCGGCGGGACTGCCTGCTCTCTCCTCCCCGCGGTCGGCTGTGCTACCATGCAGGCCTCACCGCCCCACCGTACTCCCATCGCTGGCCTAGCCATCCCTCTACTCACCCACACCTGTTGTTATTCTCCGGCGACGACAGACGAACCAGTAAACCCTCGTATAGTCGTACTCCCCTTCGCGTGGGAAACAACTGCCGAGTCTTCCCTGCCTCCGTGTCGTTCCCTTCCTAGGCCTCGCCGTCGTCCACCGCCCTGGTGCTCTCGGCGCGGCCTGGTCAACATGGTCAACGACTGACATGCATCTGAAGTGGACTGTATGTGGAGAGGCTGACATCTGGGTCCATGGCCGCACACAAGGAAATTCCTCCTTATTATGCGCAAAATAATGATTCCTACACCTGACATGTGGGACCGACCAAAAGGGCCTCTGTATTTCGCGAAAAAAACGTTACTGCCGCTGACAGCTCGAACCCACCAGCTATATCTTCGCACACAAGGAAGTGCCTCCTTATTACGCACAAAAAAATGAATACTCCCCCTATTAGCTGGGACCCAGTATAGTGGTAGGCTAACTTGTGGGCCTACTAAGTTGACGGGGACGGAGGGCTTTTGTCAACTTAGTCAATATGCATGATTCTAGCTCCAGTGACCGTACGATGTCCATTCAACGGCCGTAGTGCTTCTTCAACCTCTGGTCTTCTTGCTCCAGCCGCCCAAACCAGCTAGCAAACCAGCGTCAGTCGTGCCTCGTGCTCCTGCCTCCCGTGGCCGACTGTGCTGCCGCGGAGGCCTCACCGCCCCTACTACTCCCACCGCTGGCCAGGCCATCCCTCTACTCACCCACACCCCCTTTTAATCTACGGCAACGACAGCCTCACACCGTAGCCGAACCAGTGAACCCTCGTACTCCTCTCCACGCGGGCTTCCACTGCCGCGTCTTCCCCAGCTCCGTGTCGTCCCCTTCATAGGCCTCGCCGTCGTCCATCGCCCTAGTGCTCTCGGCGAGGCGTGGTCAACGTGGTCAAGGAACGACTTTGCATTGGACGTGGACTATACGTGGAGAGGCTGATAGCTAGGTACACGGCCGTAGCAAGGAAGTGCCTCCTTATTACGCACAAAATAATTATTCCTCCACCTAACATCGGGGACCACCGGATGGGCCACCGTATTTCGCGAAAAAACGTTTCCCCCTGACTGCTAGGACCCAGCAGCTACATCTTCGCATGCAAGGAAGTGTGTCCGGGCAAAAAAAAAACGATTCGCCCCCTGACTGCTGGGACCCACCAGCTACATCTTCACACACAAGGAAGTGTTTGACAATCGGGACCCACCTGGTCGAAGCGTACGTAGGGTAGTCATTCTGGTCGCGAACGTGTACGTACATACTGGTCGATGTAGAGGCGCGCACGTGTCGTAGTAGAGGAGCGCACGTAGCATGCACACGTACGTACAACGGCCAGGGTGCAAGAAAGTAAATACGACCACGTACGTACATACGGGCGGGGTCTCGAACGCCTACTCGCGCGTACGTACGGCCAGGGCTCATGTACATGGCTGGGTCGGAACGGAGAAACAGCGTCGTCGTTGTGTTCACGAGGAGCCAACCGGCTGGCTAAGAACGGAATGCGTCGTCGTGTTCATCGGGAGGGCTTGGACGGAACAGCCGATGGAAACGAGGCCTGGAGTACCGCAGAACGGAGGAAACGGCCCTGTGTTCGACCGGCCACGTTCGAAACGGGATCATGTTCATCAGGAGGGGTCTGGCGTACCGCAAAACGGAGGAAACGGATCTCCTACGGTTGAAACGGGGGTCTTGTTGATCGAGAGGGGTGTGGCGTACCGCAAAACGGAGGAAACAGACTTGTGTTGGAGCGCTACGGTTGAAACGGGGGTCCTGCTGATCGGGAGGGGTGTGGCATACTGCAAAACGGAGGAAACGGACTTGTGTTAGAGCGCTACTATCGAGACGAAGGTCCTGTTTATCGGGAGGGGTGTGGCATACCGCAAAACGGAGGAAACAAACTTGTGTTGGAGCGCTACGATCGAAACGGGGGTCCTATTCATTGGGAGGGGTGTGGCGTACCGCAAAACGGGACTCCACGGGATACTGTTGATCACCACCGGCGACCCCCTCCAGCCTCCATGGGCTACGGTTCATCCACCGTCAACCTCCTCCAGCCTCCACATGCGACTGTTCAGCCTCCACCGCGCGCTACTCCACTGGCTATTGTTCAACCAGCCCTCTCCACGGGCTCTTGTTCAACCACCCCTCCACGGGGCTACTGTTCATACAGCCCTCCACCATCTACTGTTCATGCAACCCTCCATGGGGTGGTCCTGTTCATGCATCCCTCCACGGGGTCCTGTTCATATAGCCCCAACCGGCTCGATCGAACAGGGTCTTGTTCATGCAGAGGCAACACCACGGGCTCCTGTTCAGCCACCCCCACCGGGAACTGTTCATCCAAACCCCCCAGCAATGCTCACTGTTCATGCACAGGCAGCATCGATCGGCTTCAGTTAGCAGCAGTAGCGAAGGAATCGCTAGATCGGGTTCAGTTAACAGCCATCGATCGATCGCTCGGGTTCAGTAACGCGTAGCCTGCAACGCAATCGCTCGGGTTCAGTTAGGGCACAATGCCTCGCTCGGGTTCAGTTAGAGCCCAACGCCTCGCACCCACGCGCGTGCGTGTACGAGAGAAACGCGCATCGCTCGGCCCCGACCACCCACCGTAACCGAAAACACCCCGATATTTTCCTCGCCCTCGCCTTCTACCACGGTTTTTTCTGTCATGGACGGCCCAAAGAATGTCATGCAGCTGCGTCTCCGGCCCGCCCAAGACGAAAAGCCCATTTTCTGTCATGATTTTTTGTCATAGAATTAGGACCCCACCACATCTATGATGATATCGTGTTTTGTCACAATTATTGTCATAGAAGTGTCATAAGTATGATAGAAAAAAGTTTCGTTCGGCCCAAAATGTCACGGATGTGTCTTTTTTTGTAGTGCATACTGGAAACATGGAGAGGCGGAGATGTAGTTCCTCTCTCATAATAATTGCAAGTAGGAGCAGCTAGCACATGCATATTATATCTATTAAAATCATCATGTGTAGTAGTGAGACGCAACATATTAATATAATCCTTAATAAGAGCAAACTTCTCCGGAATAGTGTAGTTGGGAGAATTCAAAAAGATAATAGAACTATCATGCGTGGGTGCAATAGCAACAATTTCATTCTTAACATAAGGAACTATAGCAAGTTCATCTCCATAAGCATATTGGCATCTTGGCCATCAGCATAGCAAGCATCAACTTCATCAAAAAGGGATATTTCAAACGAATCCAAGGGATCATAGCAATCATCATAGCATTCATCCTTTGGTAAGCACGAAGGGAAATTAAACAATGTATGAGATAAAGAGTTACTCTCATTAGAAGGTGGTCACGGGTGATCAATCCGCTCTTCCTCCTTTTGTTCTTCGTTCTCCTCCTCATCTTTTTCATCTAATGAGCTCACAGTTTCAGCAATTTCTTCTTCCATAGTTTCCTGCAAAATATTAATCTCTTCTTGGACAGCGGAGACCTCTCAATAAACGCATCAATATCGACATTGTATTTATAATTAAAATAGCAATATTTAAGTATAGCAAGATTTTCAGATCTGTAAACAACATCATCATATTTTCATACACTTCAAACAAACATTTAATTTCACAAGCACCCTTAAAAGCAACAAATTCTTCTATTTGTTCCACATCATAGTAATCATTTATACCATTAGCATAAGAAGCCGAGGTTTTATTATCATTAAATTTACATGAAAAGGGTATTGTGGAGCATTCACCCTAGAGCAATAAGTATAATTATATCTCAAGCAAAGCTCCCGAGCATACCAATGCAACATATGAATTTGGTCCCATGACAGTTTCCCTTTTTAAGTCAAGCGATAATCCCTAAAGTATTCACGTTGATCCAACGTTACTCCCATTATATAGTTGAATGAGGTTTTCTCAGTGAAAGGATCGATATGGTTGACTAGAGGGGGGGTGAATAGGCAACTAACAATTGTAGCTTTTCTTAACCAATTTAAGTTAAGCAACAAAGTAAGTTGTCTAGATATGCAACTAGGGTGACAACTAATAGGAAGCAAAGATAACAGCCTCACAAGCAAGCTAGCTAAGGTAACAAGGAAAGCTTGCACAAGTAAAGGAAAGAAATAACCACAAGTGGAACCGGTGAAGACGAGGATGTGTTACCGAAGTTCCTTCCCTTTGAGAGGAAGTACGTCTCCGTTGGAGCGGTGTGGAGGCACAATGCTCCCCAAGAAGCCACTAGGGCCACTGTATTCTCCTCACGCCCTCACACAATACAAGGTGTCGTGATTCCACTAGTGGTGCCCATGAAGGCGGCAACCGAACCTTTACAAACAAGGTTGGGGATCTGTCCACAACCGAATTGGAGGCTCCCAACGACACCACGAAGCTTCACCATGCTACCACTTGAGCTTGCGTTGTATTCCCTCAAAGGGGAAAGGGAGATGCGGCACAGTAGCGTAAGTATTTCCCTTAGTTTCTGAGAACCAAGGTATCAATCCAGTAGGAGACCACGCGCCAGTCCCTCGCACCTGCACAAACAAATAAGAACTTCGCAACCAACGCGATAAGGGGTTGTCAATCCCTTTACGGTCACTTATGAGAGTGAGATCTGATAGAGATGATAAGATAATATTTTTGGTATTTTTGATATATAAACAGAAAGTAAAGAAAGCAAATAAACAACGGCGGCAGAAATTGGCTAGTTGACAGGAAAGTAATATGATAGAGATAGACCCGGGGGCCATAGTTTTCTCTAGTGGCTTCTCTCATGATAGCGATATTCTACGACGGGTAAACAAATTATTGTCGAGCAATTGATAGAAAAGCGAATAATTATGAGACTATCTAGGCATGATCATTGTATATAGGCATCACGTCCGAGACAAGTAGACCGAAGCGATTATGCATCTACTACTATTACTCCACACATCTACCGCTATCCAGCATGCATCTAGTGTATTGAGTTCATATGAACAGAGTAACGCCTTAAGAAAGATGACATGATGTAGAGGGATAAACTCAAGCAATATGATGAAAACCCCATCTGTTTATCCTCGATGGAAACAATACAATACGTGCCTTGCTGCCCCTACTGTCACTGGGAAAGGACACCGCAAGATTGAACCCAAAGCCAAGCACTTCTCCCATTGCAATAACTGTAGATCTAGTAGGCCAAACAAAACCAATAATTCGAAGAGACTTGCAAGGATATTATGAGCACACATAAAAAGTTCAGAGAAGAACCAAATATCTTTCATAGATAACCTTGATCATAAACTCACAATTCATCGCATCTCGACAAGCACACCGCAAAAAGAGATTACATCGAATAGATCTCCTCGAAGACCGAGGAGAACCTTGTATTGAGATCCAGAGAGAGAAGAAGCCATCTAGATACTAGCTATGGACCCGAAGGTATGTGGTAAACTACTCACAACTCATGGAGAGGGCGATGATGATGAAGAAGAAGGCCTCCGTGATGGATCCCCCTCCCGGAACATGCTCCAAGATGGGATCTCCACGGGAACAGCAGCTATGGCGGTGGAATTAGGGTTTTCTCTCTGTGTATGGAGTTTCTGGGGTACGTAGGTATATATAGGAAGAAGGGGGCATCGGGGGCCACACGGGCTGCCCTCGAGGCAGGGGGGCGCGCCCTGGGAAGGGGGGCGCGCCCCCACCCTCGAGGGTGGCCCCTCTGTCCCCTGGCTTGGCCCTGAAGTCTTTCGTGCGTGATTTCCTCCAAAAATATCTCTCGCGAAGGTTTCATTCCGTTTTGACTCCGTTTGATATTCCTTTTCAACAAAACCCTAAAATAGGTAAAAAAAAACAGCAATCTGGATTGGGCCCTTGGGTTAGTAGGTTAGTCCCAAAAATGATATAAAAGTGAATGATAAAGCCCATTAAACATCCAAGACTTCATAAATAATAGCATGGAACAATCAAAAATTATAGATACGTTGGAGACGTATCAAGCATCCCCAAGCTTAATTCCTGCTCGTCCTCGAGTAGGTAAATGATAAAGAAAGAATTTTTGATGTGGGATGCTAACCAATATAGTTTTTCAATGTAATTCTCTTAATTGTGGCATGAATGTTCAGATCTGAAGGATTCTAGACAAAAGTCTATATTGACACAAGAAATAACAATACTTCAAGCAATACTAACAAAGCAATCATGTCTTCTCAAAATACTATGGCTAAAGAAAGTTATCCCTACAAAATCATATAGTGTTGGCTATGCTCCCTTATTATCACACTAAATATTCATATCATGCACAACCCCGATTTCAGCCAAGCATTTGTTTTCATGCTCTATCTTTTCAAACCTTTCAACTTTCACGCAATACATGAGCGTGAGCCATGGATATAGCACTATGGGTGGAATAGAAGTGGTTGTGGAGAAGACAAACAGAAGGGAGATAGTCTCACATCGACTAGGCGTATCAACGGGCTATGGAGTTGCCCATCAATTGAAATCAATGTGAGTGAGTCGGGATTGCCATGCAACGGATGCACTAGAGCTAAATATGAATGAAAGCTCAACAAAATAAACTCGTGGGTGTGCATCCAACTTGCTTGCTCACGAATACCTAGGGCATTTGAGGAAGCCCATCGTTGGAATATACAAGCCAAGTTCTATAACGAAAATTCCCACTAGTATATGAAAGTGAGTAAGCATGAGACTCTCTACAATGACGAACATGGTGCTACTTTGAAGCACAAGTGTGGAAAAAGATAGTAGCAATTGTCCCATTTTTCTTTTTCTTTCTTTTTTTTTCTTTTTTTCTCTTCTCTTTTTTTTGCCTTTCTTTTTTTTCTTTGGCCTTTTTTTTTTGCTGAGGGGCTTTATAGATTCAGCCTTTCCTCCCATGGGACAATGCTCTAATAATGATGATCATCACACTTTCATTACAACACAATATTACAACTCGATACTACAACAACAAAGTATGACTCTATGCGAATGCCTCCGGTAGTGTACTGGTATGTGCAATGAAACAAGAGTGACATGTATGAAAGATTATGCATGGTGGCCTTGCCACGAATACGATGTCAACTACATGATCATGCATGGCAATATGACAATATGATGCGTGTCATATAAACGGAACAGTGGAAAGTTGCATGGCAATATATCTCGGAATGGCTATGGAAATGCCATGATAGGTAGGTATGGTGGCTGTTTTGAGGAACAATATGGTGGCTGTCTTGAGGAAGGATATATAGTGGGTTTATGGCACCAGCGAGAGTTGCGCGGTACAAGAGAGGCTAGCAATGGTGGAAGGGTGAGAATGCGTATAATCCATGGACTCAACATTAGTCATAAGAACTCATATACTTATTGCAAAAATTTACAAGTCATCAAAACAAAGCAATCAACGCATGCCCATACGGGGGAGGTTGGTAGGAGTTAACCATCGCGCGCCCCGACCTCCACACAAAGGTTGACACTCTACAAATACCTCATGCTTTAACTTAGTCACACAACGGTTCACCATATGTGCATGCTACGGGAATCACTAACCTTAACACAAATATTTCTCAATTTCATAATCACTCCACTAGCATGACTGTAATATCACTATCCTCATGTCTCAAAACAATTATCAAGCATCCAACATCTCTTTCTATTCAATGCACTTGATGTGATTTTTTTTACTACATTGACATTGGATGTTTATCATGTGAAGACTAGTTTCTTTAGCCTAAGCACTTTACCATGCTGTTTTAATAGAATCTCAAATAGATCTAAGTGAAGCATGAGAGTTCAACAATTTCTACAAAATATTACCACCACCATGCTCTAAAAGATATAAGTGAAGCACTAGAGCAAAAACTATTCAACTCAAAAGATATAAGTGAAGCACATAGAGTGTTCTAACAATTTCTAGGCCGTATTTAACTCTATCAAATAGGTGTGTCCAGCAAGTATGATTGTGGCAAACTAACAAGAAAATACTCAAATTATACAAGACGCTCCAAGCAAAACACATAACATGTTGCGAATAAAAATATAGCTCCAAGTATAGTTACCGATGGATGAAGACGAAAGAGGGGATGCCTTCCCGGGGCATCCCCAAGCTTAGGCTTTTGATGATCTTGAATTTACTTGGGGTTCCATGGGAATCCCCAAGCTTAGGCCTTTGCTACTCCTTGTTCCATAGTCCATCAAAGCAATACTCAAAACTTGAAAACTTCACAACACAAAACTTAGACAAAAATTCTCGTGAGCTCCGTTAGTAAGAGAAAGCAAACCACCACTCAAAGGTACATCAAGGAATGCATTCATTGTTTATATTGGTGTTAAACCTACTGTACTCCAAGTTTTCTATGATTCATATCCTCCAATATTACCCATAGATGCATCGGAATAAGCAAACAACACACGAAAAACAGAATCTGTCAAAAACAGAACAGTCTGTAGTAATCTGCTGGGTTCACCTACTTATGGAACTCCCAAAATTCAAACTAAATTGGTAAATTTGCGCAATTTTTCTACCAATCAGCAGCAAAAAGAATCAACTAAAAAGCATGCTCCAATAAAATCTGAAGACTACTTTAGCGAGCGCTAACGGTTCTGTTTTTCACAGCAAGATCAAATAAACTTCACGCAAGTCTTACCAAAGGTTCTACTTGGCACAAACACTAAACAAAACATGAAAACACATCTAATCAGAGGCTAGATGCAATATTTATTCCCTAACAGCAACAAAAGCAAAAAACATAAAATTGGGTTGCCTCCCAACAAGCTCTTTCTTTATAGCCATTAAGATAGGCTTGATAATTCAGTGATGCTCACATGAAAGATAAGGATTGAAGAACAAAAAGGGCATCATATAGCATGTGACAAACACATCTAAGTCTAACATACTTCCTATGCATAGGCATTTTATAGGAAAACAATTTACCAAGACAAGCAAGATCTAGCATATGCAAGGAAGGAGAAAGAAACAATAGCAATCTCAACATAACGAGAGGTAATCTAGTAACATGAAAATTTCTACAACCATATTTCCCTCTCTCATAATAATTGCATGTAGGATCATGATCAAATTCAACAAAATATACATCACATAACATATTCTCAACACGATCCACATGCATGCAAAGTTGACACTCTTCCAAAATAGTGGGATTAACATTAACTAAAGTCATAACCTCTCCAAACCCACTTTTATCAAGAATTCCATAAGATTGAATATTCTCCAAATATGTGGGATCTAAAGTTGACACTCTCCCAAACCCATTTTCAATATTATTGCAAACATTATCAATCTCATATTCATCATGGGGGTTAAATAAATTTTCAAGATCATAAGAAGAATCACCCCAATCATTATCATTGCAACAAGTAGTAGCCATAGAAAAACAAGCATCCCCACGCTTAGGGTTTTGCATATCATTAGCACAATTGACATCAATAGAATTTATAGTAACATCATTGCAATCATGCTTTTTATTTAACAAGCTATCATGAATCACTTTTGCTTTTAACAATTCCTCACAATTTTCAGATTCATAAATTTCAAGCAAAACCCCATAAAGATAATCTTGTGCACGCGTCTCACTAGCAATAGGTTCAACATAATTGGATCTCTTACAGAGATTGGCAAGTGGATGAGGATCCATACTTTAGCAAGCGAAGATGCAAGCTAATTGAGGGCACATAGCAACACAAGCAGACGAGAGGCAAGCGAACGGTAAACACACGGCGGAAGAAGGGCGAATAAAACGGCAAGGGTGAAGTGGGGGAGAGGAAAACGAGAGGCAAATAAATGTAATGCAAAGGATAAGGGTTTGTGATAGGTACTTGGTATATGACTTTTGCGTAAGCCTCCCCGGCAATGGCACCGGAAATTCTTCTTGCTACCTCTTGAGCTTGCGTTGTATTCCCTCGAAGAGGAAAGGAAGATGCAGCATAGTAGCGTAAGTATTTCCCTCAATTTTTGAGAACCAAGGTATCAATCCAGTAGGAGACCACGCGCCAGTCCCTCGCACATGCACAAACAAATAAGAACTTCGCAGCCAACGCGATAAGGGGTTGTCAATCCCTTTACGGTCACTTACGAGAGTGAGATCTGATAGAGATGATAAGATAATATTTTTGGTATTTTTGATATAGAAACAGAAAGTAAAGAAAGCAAATAAATAACAGCCGCAGAAATTGGCTAGTTGATGGGAAAGTAATATGATAGAGATAGACCCGGGGGGCATAGTTTTCTCTAGTGGCTTCTCTCATGATAGCGATATTCTACGGCGGGTAAACAAATTACTGTCGAGCAATTGATAGAACAGCAAATAATTATGAGACTATCTAGGCATGATCATTGTATATACGCATCACGTCTGAGACAAGTAGACCGAAACGATTCGACATCTACTAGTATTACTCCACACATCGACCGCTATCCAGCATGCATCTAGTGTATTGAGTTCATACGAACAGAGTAACGCCTTAAGAAAGATGACATGATGTAGAGGGATAAACTCAAGCAATATGATGAAAACCCCATCTTTTTATCCTCGATGGCAACAATACAATACGTGCCTTGCTGCCCCTACTGTCACTGGGAAAGGACACCGCAAGATTGAACCCAAAGCCAAGCACTTCTCCCATTGCAAGAACTATAGATCTAGTAGGCCAAACCAAACCAATAATTCGAAGAGACTTGCAAGGATATTATGAGCACACATAAAAAGTTCAGAGAAGAACCAAATATCTTTCATAGATAACCTTGATCATAAACTCACAATTCATCGGATCTCGACAAACACACCGCAAAAAGAGATTACATCGAATAGATCTCCTCGAAGACCGAAGAGAACCTTGTATTGAGATCCAGAGAGAGAAGAAGCCATCTAGATACTAGCTATGGACCCGAAGCTCTGTGGTAAACTACTCACAACTCATGGTGAGGGCGATGATGATGATGATGATGAAGGCCTCCGTGATGGATCCCCCTCCCGGAACAGGCTCCAAGATGGGATCTCCACGGGAACAGTAGCTACGGCGGTGGAATTAGGGTTTTCTCTCTGCGTATGGAGTTTTTGGGGTACGTAGGTATATACAGGAAGAAGGGGGCACCGGGGCCCACACAGGCTGCCCTCGAGGCATGGGGGCGCGCCCTAGGAAGGGGGACGCTCCCCCCACCCTCGAGGGTGGCTCCTCTATCCCCTGGCTTGGCCCTGAAGTCTTTCGTGCGTGATTTCCTCCAAAAATATCTCTCGCGAAGGTTTCATTCCGTTTGGACTCCATTTGATATTCCTTTTCTGCAAAACCCTGAAATAGGCAAAAAAACAGTAATCTGGACTGGGCCCTTGGGTTAGTAGGTTACTCCCAAAAATGATATAAAAGTGAATGATAAAGCCCATTAAACATCCAAGACTTCATAAATAATAGCATGGAACAATAAAAAATTATAGATACGTTGGAGACGTGTCACACCACAATGGAATATGGCTTCGAGGTGACCTCAACCGTCTAGGGTGCTCAAATACCCAAGAGTAACAAGATCTGCAAGGGATTAGTGGGGAGAATCAAATATCTCTTGGTGGAAGTGTAGATCGATGCCTTCTCAAGCAATCCCGATAAAATCAACAAGTTTGATTGGCTAGGGAGAGAGATCGGGCGGAAATGGAGCTTTGAGCAACAATGGAGCTTTTGGAGAGGAAGATATGAGTCTTCGTGGAGAAGAAGACTCCCTTATATAGTGAAGAAGGGGATCCGGCCGTTGAGCAATAAGTGCTCTGCGACCTGCGGTACTACCGCTCCTTGGGAGCGGTACTACCGCAGAGCCTTGCGGTACTACTGCAGGGACCTGCGGTACTACCGCAGCGCAGATACGTAGAGGAACGGGCCGGACCACGGTAGTATAAAAATAACTTCCGTGGGTACTTCCGCTTCGATAAATATTGCGCAAAAGTCCGACATGGTACTACCGCGCAGGAGGCGCGGTAGTACCGCGTTGGAGCGGATGTAACAAAAATTACATCTGCACCTACTACCGCATGTGTTAAGAACTGTGACCGACACTTACGGTACTACCGCGGAGGAGAGCGGTACTACCGCACATCAGGGGCGGTACTACCGTGGTAGGGTGGATGTAAAAAATTACATCCGCTCCTAGTACCGCAAGCCTGCGGTACTACCGCTCCAGGGAGCGGTACTACCGTGGGCCTGTGCGGTACTACCGCTCCCTTGAGCGGTACTACCGCGGGTCAGAGACCTTCTACATTTTGACACCCTTTCTAATGGCAAAAAAAGGTAGACGAAAAGAGGCTCCATTGAAACAGGGGAAAGGTGGTGCAAAGGAAAAGATGTGTACGTGTTGATTCCTCCCTAACCTTTCCGAGGCGGACCCCCTCTTAATAGTACGACTTTCCTACGACTCAAATCCACCGAAAAGAACCAAATAGAAACGCCGTCTTCGATAAGCTTCGAGGGGCACCAAATCGTCTCGTGCCAAACCGGGAGATCTCTGAAATGCTCAATGCACGCGATTAGTCCGCAAATGTATTGTCATCAATCACCAAAACTACTTAGGAGAAATATGCCCTTACAATCTCCCCCTTTTTGGTGGATTGATGACAACACTGGATTTGCACAAAAGATAAGATAGGAACATAGGCAAAACCGACCCTCTATAAGATATAGCTAAGCTCCCCCTAGATGTGTGCAAACTTTTGAAAATTGCTTTGGACTGCAAAGCCCACATACTAGGATCAATGCTCCCCCTATATATTATAGACAACACAAACCTAGCAATAATAGATATTGATATAGACAAGATAACAAGGTAAAGCATGTGAGAAGGAATATAATGCACCACTAAGAAATAATCTCACAAGCTACTAAGCACGCTAGATATTATGAAATGAGAGTGAGCATATGTCTTACACCATATGAAGGATAAAGTCTCACACGCCAAAGAGGACACAAGGCAAACCAACACGAAACAGAGTTAAACAACACAAACGACGATAGAGAGAACGCAAAGCAACAAGTCCTACACTCTCTCCCCCTTTGGCATCAAGACGCCAAAAAGGCAAAGAAGACACCTAGTCATAGATGATAGCCACCGCCTAGGGAGAAGAAGGTCCGGCCTCATCATCTGACTCCTCCTAGATGAGTGCATTCTCCCGCACCCAAGTCTCCTCAGAAGTGATGGACTTCTCAGAGCCGTCTGACACATCCTGGCCCAAGGCCCACATGTGCATGATGCTGGTCCGGTGAGTCTTCTTCTCGTGCACATGATCCTGATACTGGCCCTTGACCTGCATGCAAAACAACGTCTTCATCTTCGTCTTCAGCTTCGTGGCCCAAGATGGCTCAGCTGATGACGATGTGGTGGCATGAGATCTACGCCGAGCCACACCGCCAGGAATATCCTCTGGATCCACATCCATGCGAGCAGCCTGCTCCCGAGTGGTAGTGTTGGCCCACTTGTCCTTCCGGCAGAGTTGAACGGGCTCGTGACGCTGCACATCAGGAGCCCTAAACGGTATCCCTCGAGGAGTATTGTTGACCCAAGTGGACTCAATCAAATGCATCAGAAAGGGGCAATAGATAGGCACCTTCCTATGAAAAATGGCAGTCCTGAGTTCCTTCCAGATGATGTTGGAGACGTCCAAGATCGCAGTGGGTTCATTCCGAGTGGCCTCGCAGAACAAAAGCATATCTACAAGGTAAGAGTGCACCTTGTCCTTGTCCCCCATGCGAGGAAACAATGTCTGGCGAAGGATCCTGTGCATCACATCCATGAAGGGGTTCAGCACCATAGAGGTCTTGCCGTTGGGTAGAGCCTTCTCAACATACTAAGGAAGAAGTTGATTCTTGCCGGCTGAAGTGGGGTTAGCATGAGGACAGAACCCAATAGGCGAGTCTTCACCATCGTCAACAACATGCAGCAGATCCATAAACTCCTTCCACGTCACAGACAGTTTCCTCCCATTTGTCATCCATGTCATGGTCCGTGCCTCATCAGTGTGGAAGTGAACAGAATTAAAAAACTGTCCCACAATATCGCTGTCAAAGTCCTTGTGCAACGAGATGATGTCCTCGATCCCAAGGTGCTCTACAACCTCCACAGCTTCTCCAAAGTTGGCTGGATACTTCCTCAAGTGTGCCATATCAATCCACTGCTAAGGGACAAAAGTGTTTTGCTTCCCTTGGATGACATCAAGATATAGCACATGCTGTTGCTTTGTCCAGAAGAGACCGAGAACGCGACCTTCAACTCTAGGATGCACATATGGGTTGACCATCCTCCGCTCCTGGAACTCTGGCTGAGGCATGGTATCCCAGTTGATCGCAACTGGCTTGGTCTTGGTTGCAGTAGCTTTGGTGGCTTTAGTTGGGCGCTGAGAGTCCTCTACCACATCGGTGTTGGAGGTACGGAACTGCTTGGACCCTGTAGCACGAGCGGGGTTCGAGCGACGAGGCTTAGAACTGGAGCCACCACCTATGACACACAACACAAAGACGCGAGAAAGCAAACACGGTTAAATCAAAGACCATGGCCAAAACCAACAGGAAGTAGACACAAGATTATGAGGGAGACTACAGCAAAGTTTGGAATCAAAAGGCGGATAAAGGTATCCATAGAACAAAAAAAATTGTTCCGCTCGGAGCGATGTACTACCGCTACAGCGGTACTACCGCTCTGATGAGCGGTACTACCGCGATCTGAGCGGAAGAAATTTTTAGTGCCGCGCCACTACGGTAGTACCGCACGGGCGGATCTAGCAGAGGACCACCCCAGATCTGTCCCTTTCTTCGCCAAGATTCAAAATTAGAAGTATTCTACCACAAAATAATGCATCTACGACAAGCCACACCTCCTAACTCCTCCCCTTTTCACAGAACTAAAACAAGAATATGGAAACACAAGATATTATCCACAACCTCCTAGAGAAGACAAAAACACAATAACGAGAATGGGGCGGGGAAAGTACCGTGGTCCATGGCTAAGGGGAGCAGTGGGGAGCAATCCCACCGGACGGAACGAGTGGAGGGCGGCCGGAGACGGAGATCCGGCGAAGAACTCCGCCGCCGTTCTTGGAGAGGAGAGAGAGGATAGTGGGGGAAAATGAGGGGATAAGGGACAGAAACCTCCCCAGCCCCGCTCTTAACCCCCACGGGTCATCGCGGCGCGGTACTATCGCTGGTCATTGTGGTAGTACCGCCCCGGGCGGAAGTACCGCACCAAGGGCAGTAGTACTGCTCCCCAGCGGCAGTAAAAAATTACTGTCGTGCCAGGGCGGTAGTACCGTGCCACTCTTGTGAGAAGGAAGCACAAATCTCCTTCTCTCCTCAGTGGTAATAAGTGGCTTGCCATGATAGTACCATATGTCCAAGAACTTTGGTGAAGGCCAAAACGATCTAAAGCAATAACAAAGACACCCAAAAAAACACAAGGCAAACAAAAGCACACACGAGAGAACAAGCAACGAACTCTCAAAAGAGAGGGCGGTGGCCGGAGCCACCTATGTTTGAGTAAGTTGGTATGGCACCACGAAGAATTATCCTTGGGTCCATGACCAAAACTCGTCTTTGAAGCACACGTGTCATCATAAATGATGAATGTGGAAGAGTTGATCAATTTTTGCATAATGGGGGGAGGGGGAGTTTATTGAGAGAACAACACTCCCCCTATTTCCATGGCTACATCTAGGCAAGATAATCATATTGAGTGGGAGGAGTGTGTGCAAGGTTTCAAGCCACATTGCTCAAATCTATGATATTTAGCTCATGCCTTAACTCGCGAAATCTTGCTTCATCCAATGGCTTCGTGAAGATATCTGCAAGGTTATCATGAGTGTTGACATAGTAAAGCTCGATTTCTCCTCGCCGAATATGATCCCGGATGAAGTGATACCGAATCTCAATATACTTCATCTTGAAATGTTGCACCGGGTTGAGAGAAATCTTTATGGCACTTTCATTGTCACACCAAAGTGGCACTTTGTCACAAGTGACACCGTAATCCTTTAAAGTTTGCCTCATCCATAGATGTTGAGCACAACAACTGCCAGCTACCACATACTCTACTTCGATGGACGAGAGAGACACACAACTTAGCTTTTTGGAAGACCAACTTACCAGAGAGCAACCAAGGAATTGGCACCCTCCGGAAGTGGACTTTCTATCCACTTTGTCTCCCGCCCAATCCGAATCAGAAAAATCTACAAGGTTGAAGTTTGCTCCTCTTGGGTACCATAAGCCAAAGTTTGGGGTATGAGCCAAATATCAAAAGATTCGCTTGACTGCCACAAAGTGACTTTCCTTAGGAGAAGCTTGAAACCGTGCACAGATTCCCACACTCAACATAATATCCGGTCTAGATGCACAAAGGTAAAGCAAGGAACCAATCATAGAACGATATACCTTTTGATCCACCGCTTTACCATTGGGACCAATGTCAAGTTGGCACTTGGTTGGCATTGGAGTAGTAGCCGGCTTGACATCACTTAGATTAAACCTCTTGAGCATCTCTTGAGTGTACTTGGCTTGTTTGATAAAGATTCCTTCTCTTCTTTGCTAAATCTCAAACCCAAGGAAGTACTTCAACTCTCCCATCATGGACATATCAAAATGTGTGGTCATGAGTGCGGCGAACTCATCATTGAAAGCTTTGTTAGGTGAACCAAAGATAATATCATCAACATATAGTTGACAGACAAACAACTCCCCTTTGACCTTCTTAGTAAAAAGAGTGGGGTTGATTTTCCCAATTTCAAACCCACGATCTTGTAACAACTCGGTAAGATGCTCATACCACGCACGTGGGGCTTGTTTAAGGCCATAGAGTGCCTTGTCGAGTTGATACACATGATTGGCGAACTTAGGATCCTCAAACCCCGGGGGTTGTTTCACATAAACCAACTCATTAATAGGACCATTAAGAAATGCACTTTTCACATCCATTTGTTGCAACTTAAAGTTATGATGAGAAGCATAGGCAAGCAACAAACAGATAGATTCAAGGCGAGCAACGGGGGCAAAGGTTTCACCGTAGTCGATACCCTCGACTTGGGAGTAGCCTTGAGCCACCAAACGCGCCTTGTTGCGAATGACAATGCCATGAGCATCTTGCTTGTTCTTAAAGATCCACTTGGTTCCAATGACATTATGGTTCTCCTTTAGCCTCGGCACCAGACGCCACACTTTGTTGTGCTCGAAGTTGTGGAGTTCTTCATGCATGGCATTAAGCCAATCGGGGTCTTCGAGCACCTCATAGACCTTTCGAGGTTCAACACAAGAGACAAAAGCTTGATGAGCACAATAGTTTGCTAATTGTCTACGAGTACTTACCCCCTTTGTGATGCTTCCAAGAATATTCTCCATGTGATGTTCTCTAGAAGCAAGCCTGGAGGCAATTTTTGCAGCACGACGCTCCAATTGCTCTTCAAGTGATAATTGAGGAGCACTGAGTTGATCATCTTGAGCGACGTCAAGATCTTGATCTTGATCTTGATCTTGCTCAGAGGAGAGAACTTGGCCTTGTGCATCATTTGGTGGCTCACCACCATCTTGTGATTGATCTTGCACTTGGCCTTGTTCGTCCGGTTGAGGGCCTTCACTTTGTTATTCGGAAGCGTGTGGGTCTTGGGTTGATGATGGTTCCACTTGTGTGGAACATTGTCCTTCTCCTTCAACCACAAGGGGTTCCTCAATGGGTAGGATATATCCAACACCCATTCTTCTTATGGCTTGAGGAGGAATTTCATCACCTACATCACAAGTACCACTTTGCTCCACTTGGGAGCCGTTATTCTCATCAAACTCTACGTTACACGTCTCCTCAATGAGTCCATTGGACTTGCTGAGGACACGGTAAGCATGAGAGTTTGTAGCATAACCAACAAATGTGCCCTCATGAGCTCTAGACTCAAATTTAGACAGACGAGCACCTTTCTTGAGGATGAAACACTTACACCCGAACACCCGGAAGTACTTGAGATTGGGCTTGTTACCGGTAAGAATCTCATATGGAGTCTTGTACAAACCTTTGCGGAGATAGAGCCGATTGGATGCATGACACACGGTGTTGATGGCTTCAGCCCAAAAGTTGTATGGAGACTTGAATTCCGCCATCATGGTCCTTGCTGCATCCATCAATGTCCGATTCTTTCTCTCCGCTACACCATTTTGTTGAGGGGTATAAGGTGCGGCATATTGATGTTTGATCCCCTCATCACTAAGAAACTCATCCAAGGTGTAGTTCTTGAACTCGGTGCCATTGTCACTTCGGATCATCAAAATCTTTGCTTCATGTTGTCGTTGAGCTTCATTTGCAAAGTTGATGACGGTTTGTTGGGTCTCACTCTTCTTCTTGAAGAAGTATACCCATGTGTATCTTGAATAATAATCCACAATCATCAAGCAATACTTTCTGCCCCCAAGACTATCAAAGGATGGAGGCCCAAAGAGATCCATGTGAAGGAGCTCTAACGGTATTTTTGAGTAGATGATAGTCGTGGGAGGGTGAGCCATCTCATGTAACTTTCCTTCAATACAAGCACTGCAAGCACGATCTTTGGCAAAGCTAACATTTGTTAGTCCACGGACATGGTCCCCCTTGAGAAGACTTTGCAAAGATCTCATATTGACATGGGCTAACCGGCGATGCCAAAGCCATCCCACATCAACTTTATCCATTAGGCATGTCGCGGTCTTAGTGGGTTGCTCCGAGAAGTTAACCACATAGAGACCGTTCTCGACATGTCCAACATAGGCTACTTTAAGAGTCTTGCTCCACAAAAGGGCCACGGTATCAATATCAAAGAATGTAGCAAAGCCCATGAGTGCAAGTTGACGAACAGAAAGTAAGTTGTATGCAAGGGACTCAACAAGCATGACTTTCTCGATCGTGAGATCATGAGAAACAACAACCTTGCCAAGCCCCAATACCTTAAAAGATGAAGCATCACCCCATTCGACGTTGGTGGCCATGGATGAACCTTGATGCACGTCCACCACCAAGTCTTTGCTTCCGGTCATATGATTTGTGGCTCCACTATCGAGAAACCATGATCCCCCACCGGAAGCAAACTCCTACATGAGATCAATGCTTGGATTTAGGTACCCATTTGGTAATGGGTCCTTTGAGGTTAGTAAAAAGGGTCTTAGGAACCCAAATAGACCATTCAATGTACTCATAAGAAGAACAAACAAATTTAGCAAAGACATGACCATCACTAGCACGACATAACACATATGAAGGATTAAAGTCGCCGGCTATGTTTGATGGCATGGTGGGTTTTTTCTTGACTCCACCACTTTTCACATTATTCTTCTTCTTAGAAGCACCCTCTCCCTCTCTCACAAAGGTTTGTTTGAGAGGAGGAGGCTGCTTGGTCTTGTCGTTCTTCTTCTTCTTGGTCTTGGGAGCAAACCCAATTCCTTCCTTTGCCACAACCTCCTTTTGATTGCTCAAAAGATCGTTGAGGTTCTTCTCACCTTGTATACATGTCACAAGGCCTTTCTCAAGTTGCTTCTTCAACTTGGCATTCTCTTCAACAAGATGCACATGCTCGCAACATGGGTTAGTGGCATTTGCATTATCAATCAACACCATGCGAGGAAAGATAGCTTTTCCTTGGTTAGCGAAACTTGGAGTTGATCATGAGACTCTTTGAGAGAAGCATGTATACCTTTCAAGGCCTTGTGAGCCTTGTCAAGTGTAACAAACTCCTCCTTGAGTCTAGCATGGTCAACCACAAGTTTTACCTTCTCGGAATTAATCAAACGAGAGAAAACTAAAGCATGATCGAGATCTTTCTTTAATTTAGCATGATCATCGTTGTGTGACTCCTCAAGAGCCAAACGAAGACCACGCTCTTCCTCTAGAGCACTAGAGAGATCCGATACCTCATCGACATAGTCTCGACTATGTGCTTCCATTTTAGAAATGGTCTCCTCGTGAGCCTCGATCATGTCATTGGCCTCACCGAGTTGTTCCAAGAGAGCAACGAAATGCTTCTTGGGTTTGCCCTTGAGTTTGCTCATAAACAACTCAAATTCATTCTTTTCCTCCTCTGCCTCCTCACTCTCATCAATACAATCCGTCAATGAAGGATTAGAGGTGATGGTAGTGTTGATGTTGGGAGTTACCTTGTTGGTGGCCTTAGCCATGAGACACTTGGCGGTGATGTTCTCATTTGGTGAGTCGAAGAGAGATGAGCATGGAGTAGTAGCAATAGCAATTGTGGCCATGGTGACCACCTCATCATCATCATCATCATCATCATCATCAACATATTCTTCTTGAGCCACCAATCCTTTGGGAGGGGTCTTCTTATTCACGTTGTTCTTGTTGGGATAAGACTTGGCCTTGTCCTTTCGGATAAGCTTGCCTCCATAGTCTTCTCTTTTCTCATATGGGCAATCTACAACAAAGTGGCTCACATTTCCACAGTTGAAACATGTTCTCACTCGTTGCTTGCTCTTGTTGCCACTTGAGCTGTTCTTGTTGAAGGTGGACCTTGAGTTCTTCTTATTGCCCCAAAATTGCCGTGATGCAAGAGCCATGTGCTCATGATAAGCATATTTGGTGTCCTCGGGGCTACACTCATCGTCGTCCTCTTCCTCCTCTTCTTCCACACAAGCCTTGGCTTTTAAGGCAAGGTTAGGCTTCTTTGATCGTTGAGCTCTTAAAACCGCATTATCGGCGGTCTTGTCCAAGATCCTCATGGCAACGGACTCATCCAACACTTCATTTGAAGATAAAGTGTGGAAGTCTGGTCTTTGGCGGATGACGGAGGACATGGCCTTGTGGTAAGGCATCATGGCCTTAAGATACTTGCGCTTGATCCAATTGTCATATGTGTCCTTGCTCCCATGATCTCGAAGTGAAACCGCAAGAGTGGTTAATCTCCGATAAAGTTCATGGGGATCTTCATCTTCGATCATAGAAAACTCATCGGCTTCATCTTGCACAACTTCATAGTTTGAGCATTGAATGCTTGCGCTTCCCTTGTACATGGTACCAACATGCTCCCAGGCTTCCTTGGCCACGGTGAAGGGTCGAAGGTGCGCAATGTCTTCTGGTGGGATAGCATCTTGAAGTATGCAAAGAACAGACTCATTGAATTGATGATCCGCAGCTTCTCTCGGAGTTAGGTTGTCGGGATCATGTGGGTAGAAACCTTGCTCAACTATTCTCCAAAGATTAGTAGAACAATGATTTAAGTGATGTTTAAAGCGAAACATCCAAGTAGCAAAATCAGAATTTTTCAAGAAGTTAGGAGGAGGACCAACAGAGTTTAAATGCGGAGTAGGAACGAGTCCTCCATAGTGGGTAGGAGGAGCGGAGTGGGCAAAAATCCCACTCCCATTCTTAGTAACCAGGGCTTGCTCACTACTAGCTTCTCCCTTGTCGGGAGTAGCCTCCGACACGTTGGTAGCGGAACGAACCACTTCCAACGGTGTGGTGGATAATTTAAGTCCCTCAAGCAGTTCCTTAAACATGCCTTTGACCTCGGTCGCTAGTGATTCTTCCAATGTGACCATCGCCACATTGAACTCCTCATGAGAGACCGAAGCTGCCCCATCGGACGTAGGCAAGGACGGAATTCCACCGGAGTGTCCCTCCGTCTTGAATATGTTGTCACCCATACTCTTCGGACGGTAAAGTCCTTATAAAGATACGAGGCTCTGATACCAATTGAAAGGATCGATATGGTTGACTAGAGGGGGGGGTGAATAGGCAACTAACAATTTTAGCATTTCTTAACCAATTTAAGTTAAGCAACAAAGTAAGTTGTCTAGATATGCAACTAGGGTGACAAATAATAGGAAGCAAAGATAACAGCCTCACAAGCAAGCTAGCTAAGGTAAACAAGGAAAACTTGCACAAGTAAAGGAAAGAAATAACCACAAGTGGAGCCGGTGAAAACAAGGATGTGTTACCGAAGTTCCTTCCCTTTGAGAGGAAGTACATCTCCGTTGGAGCGGTGTGGAGGCACAATGCTCCCCAAGAAGCCACTAGGGCCACCGTATTCTCCTCACGCCCTCACACAATGCAAGGTGCCGTGATTCCACTAGTGGTGCCCTTGAAGGCGGCAATCGAACCTTTACAAACAAGGTTGGGGCTCTCTCCACAACCGAATTGAAGGCTCCCAACGACACCACGAAGCTTCACCACAATGGAATATGGCTTCGAGGTGACCTCAACCGTCTAGGGTGCTCAAACACCCAAGAGTAACAATATCAGCAAGGGATTAGTGGGGGAATCAAATATCGCTTGGTGGAAGTGTAGATCGATGCCTTCTCAAGCAATCCCGAGAAAATCAACAAGTTTGATTGGCTAGGGAGAGAGATCGGGCGGAAATGGAGCTTTAAGCAACAATGGAGCTTTTGGAGAGGAAGAGATGAGTCTTTGTGGAGAAGAAGACTCCCTTATATAGTGAAGAAGGGCCGGCCGTTGAGCAATAAGTGCTCTGCGACCTGCGGTACTACCGCTCCTTGGGAGCGGTACTACCGCAGTGCAGATACGTAGAGGAACGGGCCGGACCATGGTAGTATAAAAATAACTTCCGTGGGTACTTCCACTTCGATAAATATTCGCAAAAGTCCGACAGGGTACTACCGCGCAGGAGGCGCGGTACTACCGCGTAGGAGCGGATGTAAAAAGGTACATCTGCACCTACTGTCCCATGTGTTAAAAACTGTGAACGACACTTACGGTACTACCGTAGAGGAGAGCAGTACTACCGCAGCGCCTCGCGGTACTACCGCACATCAGGGGCGGTACTACCGTGGTAGGGCCGATGTAAAAAATTACATCCGCTCCTACTACCGCAAGCCTGCGGTACTACCGCTCTAGGGAGTGGTACTACCGTGGGCCTGTGCGGTACTACCGCTCCCTTGAGCGGTACTACCGCGGGTCACAGACCTTCTACATTTTGGCACCCTTTCTGATGGCAAGAAAAAGGTATACGAAAAGAGCCTCCATTGAAACAGGGGAAAGGTGGTGCAAAGGAAAAGATGTGTACGTGTTGATTCCTCCCTAACCTTTCCGAGGCGGACCCCCTCTTAATAGTACGGCTTTCCTACGACTCAAATCCACCGATAAGAACCGAAAAGAAACGCCGTCTTCGACAAGCTTAGAGGGGCACCAAATCGTCTCGTGCCAAACCGGGAGATCTCTGAAATGCTCAGTGCACACGATTAGTCCGCAAATGTATTGTCATCAATCACCAAAACTACTTAGGAGAAATATGCCCTTGCACTCAGGATTATCAAAGTAGTACGTAATATCTTTTATATAATGAGCATCGAGGGTTTTAGGAGGTTCCTCATCTCCATGAGTAGCAAGTCAACCTAATTTTTTTGGTATTTCGTGTTCCATATCCATAACTAGAGATAGATAACAACTTAGAACAGCAAATAAAATCTACTTAGTGATAAACCAAACAAGCACACACGAGAATATTCACCCCACGCTATTGCTCCCCGGCAACGACGCCAGAAAAAGGTCTTGATAACTCACAATTATAGGGGATCAATTGTAGCCTCTTTCGATAAGTAAGAGTGTCGAACCCAATGAGGAGCTAAAGGTAGAACAAATATTCCCTCAAGTTCTATCGACCAACGATACAACTCTACACACGCTTGACGTTCGCTTTACCTAGAACAAGTATAAAACTAGAAGTACTTTGTAGGTGTCATCGGATAGGTTTGCAAGAATATAAAGAGCATATAAATAAAAACTAGGGGCTGTTTTAGGTAAAGAAGCAATAAAGTTAGTATAGAGAATGTGGAAAAGTGGTGGTAGGAGTTGCGAAATTGTCCCTAAGCAATTGACTACGTTACTAGACCGATAGCAAGTTTTATGTGGGAGAGGCCACTTCTAGCATGTCATCCCTGACTTGGAATTCTATGCACTTATGATTGGAACTATTAGCAAGCATCCGCAACTACTAATGTTAATTAAGGTAAAACCGAATCATAGCATTAAGATATATTGGTCCCCCTTCAATCCCGTATGCATCAATTTCTATGCTAGGTTGAAGCTTCTATCACTCTTGCCCTCCAATACATAGTCCTATCAACATACAACTAACCCTATGGTGTGATCCACACGCTCGCTCATATGATGGGCACCAAAGGACAGCACCATAACCAAAAACAAATTAAACCAATCATAGCAATTCACCAATTATCGATAGGACAACGAAAATCTACTCAGACATCATAGGATGGCAACACATCATTGGATAATAATATGAAGCATAAAGCACCATGTTCAAGTACAGGGTACAGCGGGTTGCGGGAGAGTGGACCTCTGTAAATAGATGGGGGGAGGTGATGAAGATGTTGGTGAAGATGACGAAGGTGTTGGTGTAGATCACCGTCGCACGATGATGGCCCCGGCGGCGTTCCGGCACCATCGGGAGAGAAGGGGAGAGGGCCCTCCTCCTTCTTCTTCTTCCTTGACCTTCCCCCTAGATGGGAGAAGGGTTTACCCCCTGGTCCATGGCCTCCAAGGAATGGGAGGGGCGAGAGCCCCTCCGAGATTGGATATGTCTCTCTGTCTCTGTCTGTTTATGCGCTTCAGATTCTGGCCTTTCACCGTTTCTTATATTCCCGGAGATCCGTAACTTCGATTGGGCTGAAACTTTAGCACGATTTGTTTCCCGATATTGGCTTTCTTGCGGCGAAAAGAAGAGCACCAACCGCCTTACGGGGTGGCCACGAGGGTCAGAGGCGCGCCCACCCCCCTGGGGCGTGGCCCCCTACCTCGTGGCCCCCTCGGGCATCGTCTCATGTTGATTCTTCTTCCCAAAAATCACATATATTTCAAAAAAAAGTCTTCGTAAGTTTTTATCCCGTTCGGACTCCGTTTGATATGGATTTTCTATGAAACAAAAAACATGCAACAAACAGGAACTGGCACTGGGCACTGGATCAATATGTTAGTCCCAAAAACAGTATAAAAAGTTGCCAAAATATGTAAAAGTTGTATAACATTGGCATGAAACAATCAAAAATTATAGATACGACGGAGACGTATCAGGCTCCACCAGCTCCTGAACAGGAATGGTCGGGTCGGGGATGCACCCTCCCAGGTCCGAACCTTCATGCATGTGGGACGGCTGGGTGTTGCTGTAACGCCCCGGACACACCCGCCGGTGGTCGTTACTCCTGGCAGGATCTAGACTGGCCCCACAGATCAATACTAGTCTTTTCTACGCACTTTGTCCTCACTCGTGCGTACCCGGGAGCAACTTTCCGGTCGGTCACCCATCCTGAAACTACTCCAAGCTGAGCACGCATAACTTTGGAATTCTATCCGAATGGGCTCCCATAAAAGAAGGAATTCCTTATTGATATGAGTAGTCTATCATCCCTAATAAGTCAGGCTATCCCATACACCCACATTCAGAGGAACCAACGTCCTCGTCAGGCCACAATAACGTTCCCTCTTGGCACAACCGTCTGTGCATCCAGTCCGATACATGTGCCATGTCGTGTGCCACGACGCGTCACAAACGTCATGAACAACATGACCGAGCACCTGTCCACAAACATCTGTGTAACCGCGAGGGTCGGCTCTGATACCAACTTGTAACGCCCCGGACACACCCGCCGGTGATCGTTACTCCTGGAGGGATCTAGACTGGCCTCACAGATCAATACTAGTCTTTTCTGCGTACTTTGCCCTCACTCGTACGCGCCCGGGAGCAACTTCCCGGTCGGTCACCCATCCTGAAACTACTCCAAGCTGGGCACGCTTAACTTTGGAGCTCTATCCGAAGGGGCTCCCGGAAAAGAAGGAATTCCTGATTGATATGAGTAGTCTATCATCCCTAATAAGCCAGGCTATCACATTTGCCCAGCTGCTCGATCGGCTGGAATGGCACCGGACGTAGTGCACGGATGTGAGATGGTGGCTGGACATGCATGTCCTTTGTATTACCCATCAGCTCGTACTGCATGGTTAGCATCCGTCCAGTTGCATGTATGTGTGTCCGATCCTTCGTCTCCTCTCGCGGCCGATACGCCATTGGGTAGCCCGACCACAAGGCCTTCATACACCGACGTAGATAGGCCCATGTAAAATCATGCAATATGGACCCATCCCTTGACTCAACAGGATTTTGAATCGACGCCGATCATGTCCCCGTTAATCCCGCCGATCTGGGCGGGGTCGCCACTGGGCGCGGCGGAGACGCTGCAACAGCCACGAAGGAGCGGACTTCGTCGACAATAGGAGTTGAAGGCGTCGCTGGCAGGGGGGCGTTGGCGCTGAGGCCGCTATCGAGTTGGAGGAAACTGGCGGCTCACAGGAAGGAGATGACGAACACACAGTTGATGCAGATGAATCAGGATAGCCTGACCACAAGGCCTTCATACACCAACGTAGATAGGCCCATGTAAAATCATGCAATATGGGCTCACCCGTTGATTCAACAGCATTTTGAATAGGCGTTGATCGCGTCTCCGTCAATCCCGCCGATCTGGGCGACAGAACATGCGCCAGAGAGCCACCGCGAACCACTGCGGGCACATGCTTTGCCGCAGCCAAGAACTGGCCCAACACGGGCAGCAGCGTGATCCGGCGCGGGGGCAGGGGGCCTCTCCAAGCGCCCATCCGAGGAGCGCGTGTCACCCTCAAGCCAGACGCCGAGGATGGAGTACTTCGGCGTGGCGGTGCAGCCGTCATTGATCCAATCGGTGGTGTATCCCTTGACTGATGCTTCGTCCCATCTTCCATGGCATCGATTTGAACCCTGCAAGACGCCAACTCCATATCCATGTGGCCTGAGGTAGTCTCCGACGGCGAGGACGATCGTCTCTCCCAGAACCACGACGCTGGAGTTGGAAACCCGGCATCCACCCAAAATTCATGCATGATCTTGGCCTCCGTCTTCCATCTCCGGCGAACCACCGGGGTCCACTATGTAAATCTCTCATCATCGGCTAGCATAGTCATTGCCATCCTGATCCCAACGGCCGGCCCGCCCTCCTCGTCGGAAGAATCATAATCCGAGCCAAGGCACGAGAACTAAGATCCACTGGAACCCCCTGGCTTGGAGGACGACACCGGTGAGGGCAGGGTAGGCCGGATCGCCAGTGTTAGGCGGTGACCGTGAGTCGCCATCCCACCCCGAGCAGCGTGGGTTAGCGATCTGGAGGTCCTGACTGTAGCGAGCAGGAGGGCCTAGCTGTAGCGTTCGTACGGACGCAGCGAGCGAGCGGGGGGGTTGGGATCGGGCTGTCGAGGAGATCAGAAGGGTTGGGATGGGGACGCAGCTCGGTCCGGACGTCCTAGCATATAATCACTCATATTTTTGATCTAAAGATGGGATGTCACATATTATATTTTGCATGAAACATAAAAAAAACATCTTGCAACCGGTGTCCTATGCACCCGGTAGCTCAACTTGGGTACGCCACTGAGCATGTTCACCCTAAAAGAAAAAGGGAACCGCTAGGCGCCGGCGCACCGGCCAAATTTCGGCCGGTCAACGCACGGCCGTCAGATCCACACATAAAGCCGTAAAATCAGGATCCCATTAGTTCCTCTCTTCCAAAAGAAAAAACAAACAAATCTCACAAAGCAACAACGGAACGAGCTGCGGTCGCCATGGACACTCGCCATGGGAAAGCGAACGCGACCAACTTGAAGCACCGCCCCCCTTACCGCCGGTCGCCGTCCTTGCCGTTGGTTGCCGCCTACGTTTCTCGTCGGCCTCTCGTCGGCTCCACGCATGTAACCGCGTGCACCCACGGTGGCAGCTCCTGTGACGACGGCGGCAGCTCGCCGACGAGCTCCATGGTTACAGCACCCGATGCGCTCGTCGCCGCACCCTCGCCGTCGAAGCTCGCCGCACGGGGTTGCATGAGTGAAGGCCAAGAGTCAACGCCGTTCATGGGTGTAGCAGAAAAGATAGCCCGTCGTAGCAAAAAAGAACGACGGATGCAGCAATTCGTCGTCGTCGCCGTCGTGGGTCGCAACTCCGCCGTGATGGATGTAGCAAAATTCTTTAACGGTAGTAGCAAAGTCCAACAACGGTTGCAGCAATTCGTCGGCGCCGTCGTCGCGGGTTGCGGCTCCGCCATGGATGTAGCAAAATACGTCGTCACTAGTAGCAAAATCTGAGAACGGTTGCAACAAAAAGAAATCCACCGCCGTAGTAGGCGCAGCTCCGCCGTGAGATGTAGCAAATCTGTCGCCGGTAGTAACAAAATTCGACAACGATTGCAGCTTTATGTACTTGATGTAGCTTTTTGCGTCAACGATTGTAGCATAGGGCACCGGCCTTTGCAGCTCCACTGGCTCCGCCGTTGCAGAACGGGAGCATCGCCGTTTCCAAGAGGTTCCAGATCCACCACAAGCTGGTTTCAGCAAAAAATGGCGGCCTACCTGCGCCTCGCTGTCTCTGCACAGGAGAGAGAAGAAAGAACGAGAGGAAGAAGAGAACGAGAGGAAATAGATGATAGCGTTCACCAGAGAAATAAAAAGCAAAAGGAAACGGTTGGTGGCGGGCCCAGGCGATAAGTCAACTTACACGAAGACATGTGAGTCGCAGGATTCTACGCGATCGAACGCGCAGCGCGCGTCCGGCCGAAGACTCGGCCGGACTGCCGGCTATGAACGTTTCCCAAAGAAAAAAGGCGTGCTCAAATACAAATTGGCGCAAAGGCTCCCACTTGGAATATCGTCTTGTATTTTCCCGGCACAATTGATCCACTCCATTCGCTCTGGCAAAACGTCTCCGAGTCTAATATCCATTGATTCACTCCCCTAGCTCACTGCCAAACCTCTCGTCCCAGTAGTTGGTGGCCAGTAAAGATCCTTTGGTCACTCGCGTGGCAAGTCCTCGTTAATCACACGCGCGGTACCATCCATCGGCGCGCACACGCACACGCCGCAGGCCTGCAGCAATCAATCCTATTCCTACCCTGTTGCCCAACTGTGTGAGCAACGTGTTGGTTCCGCTACTTCCATTTTGGACCGAACCGTGGCCGGAAGCTTTCGGCAAGAACATATTCTGCAGGTTGCCCTAACAGCGACCCGTCTGGGCTCACATGGCCGAGCACGGACAAGCGCACCTGCACGCGACGTAACGTACGCCTAAATTACCTAACACCGGATCGAGTAACCTCCACCAGTACTAGTACCAAGCTCCCCTGATTGTTTGCTGCAATTTCGCAACAGGTTTCGCTTGGGACCTTTCACGTGATACGCCAGGTTCCCTTTCCGCTCTTGCAGGATTATCTAACCCATCTTTCTCATCATCATCAACAACATCTTTTCGTATGTACGTAGTAGTATGCGCGAAGACAGTTCAACTGGATCGTCTGCGAAAAAGAAAGGCGATCCGTTTTAATACTGGATCCACCGATCGCCGGCGTAGACCACGAGTCCACGTACGGCGAGCATGCATGGAAGAAACGACTGGTCACAAGTGCCCCCGTAATATATCGATCAGCGACCGCTAACTTGCACGCATGCATGAGCATGATAGCCTCCTATCCTACGGTAAAAGAAGGACCCCGCACGTACGTACGCCGCCCGGACCAGTCAATGCGATTCCAACTTCTAAGTATTGACCGTCGTAGACGACGGCCACTACGTGAAGATCTACCGGCATCTTCTTCTATTTTCCAGTTGAAGAGTAAACGTGTGGCTGCACGGCCGCGCCATGTCTGTGTCCCAAGCAAGCATTTCCATCGTCTGGGGCACGCTGGTGAATGGTTCATGACAAGGACGCCTCCCGATCGATCGGTCCATCTTGAGAAAATCTACGGTCACCAACACGCTGTAAATTATCTACTATGTATTTGCCTCAGCAGAACTGGCTATATGGAAGTATACATTGGTCGATCGATGAGATGCGTGAAATGGAAAAATAACCGACCGTGCGAGAGCTTGTCAAACTCGAGAGTTCATGCATGTGGCTCAGGATTTCCCCCACCGCAGGAGACGATTTAATCGAGCCATGCATGACTTTCTTGCGGCCACGCAATCTCACCGGAGAATGTGTTCCAGCGATCATTCACATCCAGCCCCGAGCTGGCTCCTACTGCTAGCTACAGTACAAGTTAAGCGGCGATTTAATTGGAGCTGCTGAGCTGCAATGCTGAAAAACCGCAAGTTCTACTATACATGTCTACACTGTGCACACACGACTTGGTGCAACGTGGTCACCCATCCATTCTTGGTCGATCCATCACCATCGATCCATGCATATCATACCGCATGTACATGCCTAGTCAGAAAGTTCACATGTTACCAACTCGATCGATTCCTTTAAGGGCATCTTCCAAGTAGACCCTTAAACTGTCCGTAAACGTTTGGATCATATTGTTCGGACCGCAGTAGCCATCTAACACGGGCATGTATTGATCCGCAAGGCGATCCCGACATGTTTTCTCTCATAATTTGGAGACAAACGTGTGTGTAGGGAGGGGGGTTGCGGGAGTCCGGACAGCAGACATTCAGGACTCCGCCAGCCCCGGGCCAACCAAAACCCTTCCGGATTCCACGCCTCCATCCTCCCCATTTTCTCTACTTCCTACTTTCTCTTTGGCCTGGCCGCCACTTACTGAAACTCTACATCTTCTTCACCTCCAGCATCCAAGTCGGGTTCCCTCCCGCTTCTCTTCCATCGCCGTTCAACCCATCTCCTCCCACCGCCTCGGCATGTACCATCCGCTACTGCTATACTCATCATGCCCGGCAACTGTTCGATGAATTGCCGAAGCTAATAAAAAAGTTGTTCCTTCTTCTTTCAAGCAATGGATTTCGATTTGGAGTACATATATAAGCATTATGTTGAATCGCCCGACGACTTGTGTGATGAGTACGATTACATATGAGACGGCGATGATGCAGGCGGTCCTTGAAGATACAGAGCGTGCGAAGGAGCAAGTTCTCAGTTTTAAGGGATCGATCAAGAGTCATTGAGTGCACAATCGCAACAGAGTGCGTGGCCATTTGGCACTGATGGCCGACTACTTTGCCTTCGATGCTCTCTTCGCTGACCATTTTCGCTGGCGTTTTTGGTTGCTCACGACTGCCTTTGGTCATTTGTACCATGGCGTACGGTCCTATGATGACTACATCTTGACGAAGGATGTTGTGGAAACGATTGGGTTCTCTGATTACCAGAAGTATGTAGCCGCACTTCGGATGCCTGCATATGGCACGACCGCTGATTCGTGGGACGAGTACCTACGGATGTGCGAGAGCACATGCGGAGATGACATAGTCAGGTTTGCAACTGTCGTGGTCGAGGTGTTTGGACCTCAGTACCTGAGAGAACCAACGGCGGCAGACGCTGAGAGGCTCTTGACAATCTCAAAAGCAAGAGGGCGGGCAGGCTTCCTTGGTTCCCTTGACTGCATGCATTGGAAATGGAAGAACTGTCCAAAGGCTTTACAAGTGCAATATCAGGGTCATGTTAAGAAGTCCACAATCATTCTTGAAGCAGTTGCATCACAAGATCTTTGGATTTCTGCACACTTTCTTTGGCATGCCTGGGTCTCACAATGACATCAATGTGTTGCAACGATCACCATTGTTTGCGAGTCTGGCTGAAGGAAAAGCTTCTCCTTGCCACTATATTGTCAATGAACATGGGTACACCATTGACTACTATCTGGTTGATGGTATCTTTCCTCCGTGCGCTACCTTTGCCAGCACCATCTCTAATCCAGTTGGCCAGAAAAAGTCTCACTTTGCCCGAAGACAAGAAGGAGCTAGAAAGGATGTCGAGAGGGCATTTTAAGTTTTGGAAGCCCGTTTTGCAGTTGTTCGTGGACCTGCTAAACAATGCGATCCGGAGACCTTGTGGGAGGTGGTGACTTGTTGTGTGATTAAGCACAACATGATCATCGAGGATGAGGGTGAGGATGATGTTGTAGCTCTAGAATTCGAGAACACGGGTGATCCTATCTAACTTCGAGATCACAATCCGACCATATTTGAAGAGTTCATTCAAATGCATCAACAAATTCAGCATCGACCAACTCACGGGCAGTTGAAGGAAAATCTGATTGAGAATAAGTGGGTGGTTGAAGTTGAAATGTAACATTTGAACTTGTTTAAATTTAAACTGCGGCTATTTAAACGTCTGTACCCTGTACCCTGTGTATGTGACCGTTTGAACATGTGAACTCTATCTAGACGGCTATTTAAACGTGCGGGCTCTCAAAAAAAAAAAAGAGGCCGAATGTTTACGGGCAGTGTTGCATGGCGGCTTCCCGCATCTATGTCCGCGGACTGGTCACCCATCCGTGAACAGATTCGGGAGGAAAATTGCGGGTTATCGTTGGACGCCGTAATGAGTTCCAAAGTCCTCAGAAAGGAAATGATCAGTGTCACCTTCCAAGTAACTCACTCACTCACATGCACCGCAAGAATATGAGTCACTGCAGACGCTAATCCCTGACAACATCTGGGACTCTTAACAGTATTAGAGCGAGTGGATACATAGTTAGTGCATGTTACCCGCCGCATCAAACAGTATTAGCTGCACATGTCCACGTCAACCGATCGATGCGGTCAAGCTAGAAAGAGTTGGTCAAGTGTTACAGTTCGCTCGATCTATCGGATCTCGATTGGTTATCAACCACCTCCATTAATTGCTGCTCAAATTATTTGCACATACGTACCCTGACTCAAGCGTTTACTTAAGCCCATTATCCCATACATAGTACTGATTCCAGAGTACTTTCTTAGAAAGTCACTAGCGAACAAGCCAATTGTTCAGACATACTTGTCATAGCTTCTGCTTCATTTTCAATGTTCTTGTGCGAAACTAGGTCCAGATCTGAACTCCAAGCTAACCGATCACGTGCAGCAGTACTACTTTGAATTATCATTCAGAGAAGTGATCATACTGGGCAGTGGTTGCTCAGCAATCGGTCAGTAGGAGAATCAAAGAATTATTCGTTATACGGTATTTTATGTTGGAGAGGAACTGATATATGCTCGCAGTTGGCAGACTGGAAGTGGAACATGAAGAGGTCAGTTAAGGTTCCCGGGCATCAATCATGGAATACAAAATTTGCCAATTTGGTAGTCGATTGTCTGACCGAATCTCACTAATACTTCATATATTCAGGGGAACTGTTGATGCATCATTAAAGATCGTTAGTTCGTACCAGCCTCAAATCATGGACGATTAGTTGCATATAATCTAATTTTCGGGTGGTTACTTAACTAAAAGATGCTGAGCTTCCAAGGAAAACTCAGACGGAGGACCAAATAAAGCTTTCAGTTCACATCGGAAGAACAGAATCCGTGAGACTGGCCAACTAATCAAGTTCGTTCCCATGGCACAGAAGGTTAATTAACGCTATGAATGCTTAGTGCTCCAAAGGGACTTAGTTAGTCAGCTTTGTCATATTCACGGCTGCTTATTGAATAATGAATATACATTTCTGTTCAATCCAGTATACGGTGGTAGTATGTTCCAATGTGAAATAGACAACAACATATTGTGTAAATGAAAAAATCTACTACCAAATTGGCAACAACATACTGGCAGCTCTGAAGATCCGGACACCGTCACGCCCCGTCGGTCCTCTGCTGTCTTCATCGAGTGCGGACGCGGACGAAGACCGCGAGCTCCCTCCAGGTCTCGATTCCTACTACACGCCGGCAACGTCGCCGCTTGCGCACGACTTCGAGGTGTCAAACGACTGGCCGGAGACCTCAACGCCGCTCTTCACGGATGGCTCGGCTGCACGTACTCCCTTGCCACCTCGTCGTGGTGGCGGGGGAGTGTTGTCCGGGTCGTTGACCCCGGTTCCTTCAGAAAGGGTATTGGCTGACGGAGCCTTGTTTGTACCTGCACAATCACCTCTTATCAGCCTGGCGCCGGCCCCTCCACCTGCGAACAGGAACAGGAGGAAGACATTTGCTGTTGGATACACGGTGCGACGGAGCAGTATCAGGATCAAGAGTAGCCACCGGGGCATGCCCATAGCGAAGATGGCTGAGCGAAATTTGTGTCGGCGTCTTGGCATAGTGGATGGCGCGGAGCAGGTCACCGAGCATGCCATTGACGAGTTCGTCTGCATGTTCAAGCAGAAGCTCCCCTCTGCAGCTGTGGCAGCCCTGCGTGCCCTTTTTCGCCTGGATTGTGAGCAAGCCGGGGCCATGGAGGAAGCCCTGATGCGCCGGGGTGGGCAGGACGCCCTGGACCAGGAGGTACACGGAGATGATCCAATGAGCTAATTTGTGCAGCTATGTTGTTGTTTGGGGCCGTCCAAGTTCCAAATGTTAGTACAACATACTATGTATGTGCCAGTGAGCACTCCCAAGTGTGCTGGACTAATGCTTTTGTGCTCTGGGTTGTGTATAGATGTATTATGTCTCCTGATCTGTTCCCTCCAAAGCAAGTTTGCCCGTTGGTGCACCACCAGGTTTCCCAATGAATGACGACGACCTTTCTATTGTCAACTGGAATGTTAGAGGTCTAAACTGTTCGGCCAGGCGGACTGCAGTGCATGAGTCCGTCGTTGCATCGGCTTGCAACATTGCTTGTCTTCAGGAGACAAAATTGCAGGTCTTGGATGCGGCAACAGCAGCTTATCTTGGCGGTTTTAGGATGAGAGGATTTGCACAGAGGCCGGCAACCGGCACTAGAGGAGGAATTGCAATTCTCTGGAATGACGATCTCTTCCGCATCTCGGACATCATCGTGGGCATCTACTGCCTCTCTCTTACAGTTACCACTGTCCGAGAGGAGAGCTGCTTTCGCCTCACCTCCGTGTACGGCCCAACTGAGAGCAATCAAAAAGAGGTTTTTTTCGAGGAGCTCGGGGCTCACAAGCCGGGGCATGGAGAAAAGTGGCTTGTAAATGGGGATTTCAATCAAATTTACCGTGCAAGAGACAAGAACAAGAGGAACGTCAACCGCAATCGTATCAACCGGTTTCGCGCCACGCTTCAGGGTTGTGATCTACGCGAGATTCACCTTCAAAATCGTCGTTTCACTTGGAGTAATGAGCGGCAAAATCCTACCATGAGCAAACTTGACAGTGTGTTTTGCAATGCTGAATGGGACATTGAATTCCAAAATCACATCTTGCATGCCTTATCTTCGTCCCTGTCTGACCATTGTCCCATGCTGTTGGCACCTATAATTGGCCCCAAAAGGCCCAGAAGCTTCAAGTTCGAGAACTTTTGGATCAAGATGCCGGGTTTTCAAGAGACTGTCTCCGATGCTTGGGCTGCTCCGAGCCCCCACTACGAGCCTTGTCAAATCCTCTTCCATAAACTCCGGTCAACCGCTGTCCGATTGAGAAAATGGAGCCAATCCTTCTCTTCAAATGCAAGGCTGCACCTTCACATGGCACTTCAAATTATTCTCAGATTGGACATCGCTCAGGAGTCGCGCTCCCTCTCGCCGGAGGAGTTTGACCTTCGTAAGCGGCTTAAAAGGCGCGTCATCAGTTTGGCGGTTCTTGAGAGGGCTAGAAAAAAGCAGTGTGCCCACATCCGTAACTTGAAGGAGGGGGACGCCAACACCAAATTTTTTCACTTGAAGATTAATGGGAGGAGGCGCAAGAATTTCATACACAAGTTGAACAACGGGGCTGGTTGGGTTACCAAACATGAGGATAAGGAGAATATTATGTACCAGCACTTCACCACCGCTCTGAGCAAAGGGCCACCTAGAACCACAGACTTCAATTGGCAACTCCTCCACTTTACAGATTGTGACCTTTCCAGCCTTGGGGATGAGATGACGGAGGACGAGGTGATTGCTGCCATTAAGGCTACGCCTAGCGACAAGGCTCCGGGGCCTGACGGCTTTACCGGGGCATTCTTCAAGAGCTGCTGGCCAATTATAAAGGACGATCTTATGAAGGTCATCTCCGCCTTCTCGAGTTTGCATGCTGACAACTTTCACTGGCTCAACTCCGCAAATGTGGTTCTCTTGCCAAAGAAGGAGGGGGCTGAGGCGATCACGGACTTTAGGCCTATCAGTTTGATCCATGCCGTCGCCAAAATTGTGGCCAAGGTGATGGCGATGAGGCTCACCCCTTTTATGAACATCCTTGTATCCCGTGCTCAGAGTGCTTTCATCAAATCTCGATGCATCCACGACAACTTCATGTATGTTCGCAACTATGCTCGCCGGCTCCAACGAACAAACACGCCATCGCTCCTGCTCAAGTTGGACATCAAGAAGGCTTTTGATTCGGTTAGATGGGAATATCTTCTAGACCTGTTACAGAGGAGAGGTTTTCCTTCGAGGTTTCGTGAGTGGATCACGGCCCTTCTTCGGACGTCTACATCGAGGGTTCTTCTCAACGGCGTTCCCGGCGATCCTATCCAGCATGGGCAGGGCCTCCGACAGGGGGACCCAGTGTCTCCCCTTCTGTTTGTCCTTGCTATTGACCCTCTTCAGCAAATCTTGGACGTGGCAACAGAGAATGGATACCTACACAGATTACGTGGTCGTGGTGCCCGTCTTCGCACCTCCCTATATGCGGACGACGCTGCGATCTTCTTGGCGCCTATCAAGGAGGACGTGGATATGCTTGCCACCATACTTCAAAGCTTTGGAAACGTCACCGGCCTAGTTACGAACATTAACAAGAGTTTGGTGGCCCCTATTCGATGCTCCAATGTCGACCTTGACATGATTTTGGGTGCCTTCCCGGCGGTTAGAGCTCAGTTCCCCTTGCGATACCTCGGCCTCCCGCTATCCATTCATCGTTTGCGGGCCGTGGACTTCCAGCATTTGCTTGATAAGATTGCCGGAAAGATCATGACTGGCCAGGGAAAGTACATTACGATGGCTGGGAGGAGCGCGTGGGTAAAGTCGGTTATCACTTCGCAGGCCATCCACCACCTCACTTCGCTTATGGTGCCCAAAGGAATGATGGCGTCCATCGTCAAGCTGCAGCGGGCTTTTCTATGGGGAGGTACGGATAAGGTTTCTGGTGGCAAATGTAAGATAAGATGGGAGAAAGTTTGCACGCCCAAGGACATGGGCGGCCTAGGCATCTTGGACATGGAGAAATTCGCACGTGCCTTGCGGCTCAGATGGCCTTGGTTGGTTTGGAAGGACCCGGAAAGAGCTTGGGTTGACTTGGGGCACCCGTGCGATGAAGAGGACATGGCGCTATTTTATGAGTGCACTTCCATCACAGTTGGCAACGGGCAAAGGGCCTCTTTCTGGCACTCCCCTTGGCTTGGGGGTCGCAAGCCAAAAGACATCGCTCCCTCCATTTTTGCAATTTCCAAACACAGGAATGACACCATCCATAGGGCTTTGGATCTCAACAAGTGGATTGCCAACATCAACACAAGTTCTGGGCTCACAATTCAGCACATCCTTGAATACTATGAGCTTTGGGTTGGATTACGAGAGGTCTTTCTTGATGAGGGGGTGGATGATGAGATCGTTTGGAAGCTTTCGCCTTCCGGTGAATACACTGCATCGTCAGCTTACAAAGCTCAACTCGACGACTCCACTGCATCGAAAATGAAGTCGGCTGTGTGGAACAACTGGGCGCCGCCAAAACACAAATTCTTTGCTTGGCTTATCATTCAAGACCGTGTTTGGACTGCGGACAGACTTCAACGGAGAGCATGGCCGAATTGTGGCCTATGCCAATTATGCAAGAGGGAGCCGGAGACGGCGGCGCACATTATCTTCCGGTGTCGATACACGACACGCATTTGGACGGAGATCAAGACTTGGATGGGTTTGACCGGTGTGGACATCACCGACTGGAGTAGCTTCGACAATGTCAAGGATTGGTGGCATCACATGGTGGGCGTCAACGCCAATGTGAGAAAGGGCCTCGCATCTCTCGTCATGTTGGTTTCATGGGAGATTTGGAATGAGCGGAATGCAAGAGTGTTTAGTAAGGTGTCCTCCATGCCAAATGTAATCACGTCTAGAATCAAGGCGGAGGTTAGACTTTGGGGGTTGGCAGGGGCCAAGCGTTTGAGTTCTCTTATGCCGCGAGAGTAGGCTTATCAGTTCGGGGCTGTCTGTGGGCGGTCGGTCATGTAATTCAAAACTCTTCTTAATTAATGAGATGAGGCAAATCTTTTGCCTCCGTTTCGAAAAAAAAAAAAAATCTACTACCCCCGATTTTCCAACAACATATTGTCCAAATATTGATTTTGCTCTTTTTGGAAAAGGTATTGATTTTGCTCTTTTCAGAAAAAAGTTTGGATTTTGCTTTTGTTATATACAGAGAGTGTCGTCCCAAGTAAGAATAGTGTCATTAAAAAGGTAGCTCAACATATTTTTCCTTTAGATTACTGATGATGAGAAGATGCCTTGATGAAGTGGGTTCTTAAGGGGATTAGATACAGAAATAGGCTAGTTGGTGCTCGCACCCAACTGAGTATTTCATGCCAAATTTGCCTAGAGAAGGAACAGTCCGAGGAGATGTTGCATCGTCTCTGGCGCGCCTCTGGGCCAAGGCTGGTGCCGCAAGGATAAGAAACGTCATCCCCGAGAGTTAGCCTTTTTTGTTTTGGGGGGATGAGCAACCCCTTTGATCTGTATGCTCCAACACCCGCAAACATGTCTTGCGAGTGTGTCTAATCTCATGCTGGAACTCTTCTTCTAGCAATGAAAAGATACGCAACTTACATATTCGCGTTATTATTTTTGAAACGACCCTCGTTATTACACCGGGTTTACAAATGATACATTTATTACGCTCAATTTGGAAACCCAGCATGGCATAATAGAGTGCAAAAAGGTAACAACAAGATACGTCCGTGTCACATAAAACACACATCCACTGCATACAACCAAGAAGCACAATTGTAGCTCACATATCGGAATGACACGACGCATCAACCCATCCTCCATGAACTTCGGGGAGTTGGCCTCTAGACAACACGCCAGGCACGCTATCACTACTTCCCAAGATTTAGAGTCATGTTGTCGGGAACAGAGGACATCATCAGCTGACAACCCAAATTACCAACCGCGCCGGGAGGAGGGGGTGTGTGCAAAAATATCATTGCGAAGCTTCCACAAAGCCCATAACTTGGTTGAGTGGGTAACACTCATGACTTTATGGTTAGTGTTACTAACCAATTAACCAACAAGTAATTGTATACAGATCACCATGGACAATTCGGCAATCACTTTCCAGGTTTGTAAAGCATATGACCATTCAAAGAACATGTGCACACACGACTAATGTTTAGTACAGAAAAAATAGGTTAGGTCATGCACATTTTGTCTTTTGTTCAAATTGTCTCAAGAGAAGAGTTTATTATTAGCCGATAACCGTAGAAAAGACGCAACTGTGAAGGAACTCCAAGTTTCCAAACAATACGGATATGCACATGCACATATGCACTACTCCTCGAAAATTAGTAGTTGCTGAAATAGATGTATCTAGACATATTTCTGTGCTAGATATATTCATCTGAGTGACAAGTAATTCCGGACGGAGAGAATATTCTCTTAAGATATCATGATAAGACAATTACACAGGTCTTCTTTTGTGCCAACTGGACAAATAATTGTCCAATGAGTGGCATGTGTTGGTGACTTGTCAGCAGCATGCGTAGCTTCAAAATGCCAAGCGTACGCGTCCAAAATTGGCGAATATAATCCCAACCACTACTGCTAGTCATTTCTCGTAATTATCAGCAAGTCTGTATTTTTTATATAAAAAACTAGCAGGTCCATATATTCAGACGACGCACGTTCTTCCAACCAAAAGATAGCCACGGGAAAGGTCACTCACCAACAGTGCACCTAGTGCCGTCTCGCTGAACGGTAGCTGCACGCGCGAGACCTCCGGCTCCGGCCTGCTCCGGTTGAAAGCCAGGAAAAGGCGGGAAGAAATCCAGAAAGAGCGCCAACCAGCAAACGGTCGAGCCGTCGGATCGAGCTTGAGGCAAAAAACACTTGAGACTTTTCATACGTATGTGCGGTCGGTGTCAGCATGCAGGTGCATGCACCATGCATGCACCGGTTGACGAACGTGGACGGACCGACCCGGTGAGACGAGGTAGAGTCGAGGCTGTATATGCGCGGCAATTTCATGTGAGACTTGCAGGCACTTGGGGCTTTGTTGGCTCGTATAGTTAGTACTACTACGTATGAACGCTGGCCGCAGGGCTGAATCGATCGTGTCTCGTATAACAAACTATAGGGAGATGATATGCACGCATGGGCTGCGCAGGCCTCGATATAAATTCAACTGTCGATCCGATCAAACACCATTACGCTCCGGATGGGATAAACTAGTGGCTGGTCGCGCGCGTTTACACGGCCGGGCATGGACGTCCCAACAACTCCGCCTTCGTCACTGAAACACCACGTACTCACGGACATGATCGTCACAGGAAGAAGAAAGGGACACTCCTGATCAGACGAGGGCGAGAGATGGGTTTCGTGTCGTGCATTTACATGCGTGCGTGCCGCCGCCCCTAGATTGAAAGCAAGGAAAAGAGAAACCAGCAACAACAAAGGCCGGATATAACAAACAAAACAAATAGAGGTTATATATGGAAACAAAGTGAACAACTTGCACGCACATGTCGGCTGTTGCGGCGGGCCTTGATGATCATCACCTGTCTATTTTACTCTCTTGGCCTTGTGGTACGCAGCATGCATCGGCGTGGTGGAGGCATACGCCCATGTTGGCGGAGACCGTGCATTGCATGCATGCAGATCGTCATAAAACTGGGATTGGACGGGACCCGGCCGGTGGAGCACTCAGGCCGAACGTACACCACATCTCGTGCACATGGCATGCTTTGCCCACTTCCTCGCCGCGGTCACCTCAGCCGGCCGGTGCGCGAGGTGCTGTCCCGATCGGCGGTTCGGTTGGTGGGCGCGGGCTGGAGCCGGCCGTAGCGCCGCTGGGTTGCAGCGCCTGACCGGCTTGGTCCCGGGCACCTGCCTGCCTGCCTGCCCCTCTAGCTAGCTATCCTGTGCCCGGTCGTGTCAAACAATTATGCGCTGCTATAATTAAGTTGTGCCACTCGAAGGAAAATCCCGGCCGGGAGACGACAAGTAATCGAGATCGAGCCGGATCCGGTCCGTGAATTAGCAGAGACGACCGAGCCGGTTCGACGGATCTTGGTTTATTTCCCGACTTTTTTCTTTTTCTTTGAACTTGCAGGTTTCGTGACTTCGTCTCTCATTTAGTATGAAAGTAGTTCCGGCTTGACAAATAGTGCCGGAATGATCATATCCGCCTTCTCGCGGTTTCAGCATGATTACTTGATTAGGAGGTGCAACTTCCGTGCCGATCACCACCGGGGACGACGTCCGTAGTTGCAATTAACCAACGACTTGTCCAGACTCCGGGCTGATAATCCCTGTACTACCAACCGTCTATCCAGACATAATAATCCACCAACGGTTTTCACCTTTTAGAACTGGCTGCACCCAGCTCTGCTTCTTCTTCTACAGCATAGAGTATAGCCCAAACATTCGCATCCTTTGGCCTTTATCAATCGGCGAATTTCCACTCAATTTCGCCTCGGTGACAACAGCATCTAGAATGACGGTGTCACGTTGGGGCAGGGGTGGTACGTAAGCAGCATATAGATGATATAGTTAGACCATCGCACCTGCTAGCACTAGTGAGAAGTTACCCCGACTTTTCACATCATCGGTGAAGAAACGTGGTCATATGAATATACAAGCACCGCATTCACCACGTGGCCAGATTAGCCAGTGTTATGAACCGCATGGCAGCAACTGATGTTCAGACTGCCACACTCATCTCACCAAGAATCTTGCAGAGTTCAGACACTGAATATTACCTTCGTCGTCCGTTTCGATCGTCATCCTGTGTTGGCAACCAAAGAGAGCCGGACACAACACTCGCGGTGCGTGCATGTAACGCAACACTTTGATTACTCCTGATTTTGAAAACAATGTATGGACATTTCAACGTACCAACCGATGATATTTGGCAAAGAGGATCGCGTGTGGCTCGCCAAGTCGACGGGGAGGAATTAGGAAAGGAGGCGGCGACGTCACCGCGCCATTGAGGACGCCGATGGATATGATAAACAAGGGACTAATTGAGCTCGTCGCAGGGACTGATGGATGGAGAAGATGGACTTGGCCATATACCCGTGGACTTTTGAGCCGTTTAACGAAGACAGGGAGGAGTTGATGCGCTCGCATGCGCTTCACCATGGAGCTGCTGGAAGGCGAGGCGACGGGAGGAAAGGGTGTGCATGGGCGAGGGCCAGCGTGCGTGTGGGCGTACTGTACACGCGGATGCGCGTACGCGGGACGGCGGGAGCATAACAGCAGGCTGAAAACGAGAGAAAGCAGCTGCCAGTACGCGCTCTCCTCGCGTCGACACGCCCTTTACATCGCCGTTTGTTGTGCCAGCTGCTTTGCGTGGAGGCGGCCTATGGACCGCGGTCGCTGTCTGCTCGCCTAGATGGTGGATTGATGCTGATGCTTTCCTTTGCTGGCCGGAGATGTTGGCTCGACTGTACAGTGCGCCCTTTCCACGCATGAAACACAACCTGATGTAACACCCCAGACACATTCCCGGATGGTCGTTACTTCCGGCGAGATCTAGACTGGCTCCATACATTAATATTAGTCTTTTCTGCGCACTTTGTCCTCACTCATGCGTAACCGGGAGCAACTTCCCGGTCGGTCACCCAACCTGAAATTACTCGAAGCTGAGCACGCTTAACTTTCGAGTTCAGTCCGAATGGGCTCTCGGAAAAGAAGGAATTCCTTATTGATATGAGTAGTCTATCATCTATAATAAGGCATGCTATCACATACATCCCATTCAGAGAAACCGACGTCCTCGTCAGGCCACATGAACATTCCCTCTTGGCACATACGTCTGTGCTTCCAGTCCGGCACATGTGACATGCCGTGTGCCACAACGGGTCACAAACGTCATGCACAACATGACTGCGCATATGTTCGCAAAACATCCGTGTAACCGCGAAGGTCGGCTTTGATACCAACTTGTAACGCCCCTGACATCCGCCGGTGGTCGTTACTTCTGGCGGGATCTAGTCTGGCCCCACACATCAATACTAGTGTTTTCTGCGCACTTTGTCCTCACTCATGCACACCCGGGAGCAACTTCCCGATCAGTCACCCATCCTGAAATTACTCCAAGCTGAGCACGCATAACTTTGGAGTTCTTTCCGAACGGGCTCCCGGAAAAGAAGGAATTCCTTATTGATATGAGTAGTCTATCATCCCTAATAAGCCAGGCTATCACACCTGACCTCTCAAACCGCGGACAAATGCCAGGGCAGTCAGCGCGCCGTCGCCGCAGGACGGAGGCGGACCCGGGCGAGGACGCGCGTCACCTCGCATGGGTTTACCGTCGCTCCCTCACAACAGCGGAAACGGACGCTCACCGCCTCCGATGGAAGAATGGCAAGACGCTTCGTCTTGCTATTGAGCAGTCGGAGTGCGGGGCGAAGGAGGCAGCGTCACAGAATGCTCGGGCCGCCAGATTGAAGCTCGAGCTGGACAACGTGATCCGTCGGATGAAGGGGCTCATCGTCCTTGATACGTCTCCAACGTATCTATAATTTTTTATTGTTCCACGCTATTATATATTCTGTTTTGGATGTTTAATGGGCTTTATTATACACTTTTATATTTTTTGGGACTAACCTACTAACCCAAGGCCCAGTGCAAATTGTTGTTTTTTGCCTATTTCAGAGTTTCGTGGAAAAGGAATATCAAACGAAGTCCAAACGGAATGAAACCTTCGAAAGAGTTATTTTTGGAACGATATCAACACAGAAGACTTGGAGTACATGCCGCGAAGCGAGAGAGGCGGCCACAAGGGCAGGGGGCGCGCCCCCGCCCTCGTGGGCCCCCTCTGGCTCCCCTGACGTGCCTCTTCAGCCTATATATACTCTCATACCCTAAAACATCGGGGAGACTGACGAAACCCTAATTCCACCGCCGCAACCTTCTGTACCCGTGAGATCCCATCTTGGAGCCTTTTCCGGAGCTCCGCCGAAGGGGGCATCAATCACGGAGGGCTTCTGCATCAACACCATAGCCTCTCCGATGAGTTGTGAGTAGTTTATCACAGACCTTCGGGTCCATAGGTATTAGCTAGATGGCTTCTTCTCTCTCTTTGGATCTCAATACGAAGTTCTCCTTGGTCTTCGAGGAGATCTGTCGTGGAATTAGCACGTCAAATGTCCGGTTTAGAGGACTTAGGTGTGGAGCCATCGCGCGGGTTAGCTTGAAGAGGTTAAAGCACACAAAGAACACAAAGGATTTATACTGTTCGCCCCCTTCGATGAAGGTAAAAGCCTACGTCTAGTTTGGTTTGGTATTGCTTGGGTGTCGATAAACAGGGAGCGGATTGCTTGCCTGAGTCTCAACGGGTTGTTGCTTGTCTTGAACCGTTGCCGGGTCGTCCCTTTATATAGGAGGCGATGCCCGGTCCGGTTTACAGAGTCCCGAGGCCGGTTCATAATCGTGTCCGTCTCGGTCTCTATTCTTCCTACCTTATTCCTCAAGTTACATGATATGACGGTTCATAAACCGTAAGCTTTACATATGGGCCCTAAGCCTTCATGGGCCGTAACCTCTACTGGGCTTATGATAACACAGCTACATTAATATAATCCGGATCTTCCTAGCCGGTTTATACCTGCTAGTAATATCCCTGACATTAGGCCCCAGATTGATTTGAACTTGTTCATGTCATTCTTCTAAGTCTCTGCATAAATTTCCTCTCTGTAGCTTCTCTGCTTTGTAAACCGGCTATGACGTCATCTCCGGAAATCATCTCAATATGTCGTGACATCACCTCCGCATTTATTGCTCACCGCTGTTTGTTACCTTTGTTAAAGGCTATCCCAAAAATCGAGGCGACGATGGAATCTTTATCCAATCTCTGTCCTCCTTGATTCCCGCGCTTGTCGTTTCACCTCACCAGCTTTATAAATACCACTTAGCCTGTTCTTTTTCTTCCTTCCGCACTTCTTCTTCCTCCGTCGCCCGAAGCTCCGCCGCCGTCTTCGAGCCCATCACCGTCGTCAATCCAGGCCGATGCATCACCCTGAAAACGTATCCAGAGCACTCCGCCGCCATCTTCCTCTTCCTCAGGTACTTCTTCTTTCTCGCTGCAGATCTCAATCTAGTGTTCCTCAATGTCTTCCGCCATGAAAACCTCGAAGCTTGATGTTCATCTCTGTAGGTTACCCTTGCAGTAAACTCAAACCTTGGATATATTTCAAATATGTTCCTGCTCCGTAGTTTAAACTTAGATTCGAACCTTAGATCTATTTAGTCTGTAGAAATCCTTCGTGGTTCTTCCTGTGTAAGCAGAGCATAAATTTCATCTTTTTCTTACGTCTCAGATCCATTTTTACTTTAGTCTTCTGTAGAAACCTGTTTCTTCGTCTTGGTAGATCTGTAAGTTACTCACCGGTTTAACCAATCATATACTCCTCTTGCAAAGAATTAGCCATGAGCCCAATGGTTTAGCCTCCTCTTTTTTGTTATCATAAACCGGTAGCAGTTCGTTTCACATCTGCTTTCGGGTTGCCAATGCCATTAGTCCCTTGTCTAAACCGTCGATATAATTTGATGATACACTCCGGTTTATGCTTCAGTACTTAGTAATCCAGATTTTGCACTGTACTTTTCAGCGTTTCCTTTTGCTCAGGTGGCTGCCAAGCAGTTCGTTTGTTGCAACTGGGCTCCTTCCCGCATTACGGAAGAGGACTTAACCAACGCCGCTTCAATTGGTCTTCTGGGCCCCCAAGCGGTTCTGAAATGGTGGGCCCCAGGAAATGAGTGTCCTCCTACCCCTAAAGAAGGAGAAGTCATTGTTTTCTTTGATCATATGGCCCGGGGTTTTAGCCCTCCCGGTTCAAAAAAATTCCGGGATGTGCTGGCCGCTTTTCAGCTCCATCCTCAAGATATAGGTCCGAATTCTATATCAAACGTCTGCAATTTTCAAGTCTTCTCGGAAGTATACCTTCAAGAAGAACCATCAGTGGATTTGTTCCGAGACTTTTTCCACTTAAACCGGCGGACAGAGTTTACCGCCGGACCACATCAAGAGTTGGGCGGTGTTAGTATTCAGAAGAGAAGAGATGTGATCTTTCCTCACGCTGCTCTCCATACACACCCCAAGGACTGGAACCAATCCTGGTTCTATTGCAAAGATACCTCGCCTGAAGGAGAAAACCCACTGCCGGGTTACTGTGAACACCGTCTTCCTGAGGATCATCCCCTGCCGCAGCGCCTTAGTTCTTCAGAGCGGGCCCGGTTTGCCCCTCAGCTTGCCAAGCTTAGGGCCTTTATGGCCAACGGTTTATCCGGAGTCGATTTCGTTCGTTGCTGGCTTGCCTAGAGCATCCTTCCACTAAGCCGGCGCTCCGGTCTGATGTATGAGTATACCGGAAAAACGGATGACCCTCAACGCCACATTGACATAATGCTTCCTGAGAAAGAAGTCACTGAATCCGCAAAGAAAATGCTCAACATCTCTCTGGAAGAGTGTAGCCAAACCGGATTGGCTCCATTCTATGAGAACAACAAACTGCCAGCAGTAAGTTTTTTCTGACCTCTTCTGTTTGTTTCTAATCCGTCCATATCAATTGTCTTCTATTTATCTTTCATCTTCTGCACAGGCCAACGACCCCTTCTGGAAAAGAAAACCTCAAGATAAGTCAGGCAAACAGCCACGCCGAAATACGTGTGTTGTCAAGAAGAAAAAGGCGGCCGCTGCTTCCGGTTCACATCCTAAGGAAATGATCCAGATTCTGAGGTATGAATTGATCCTGATATGTTTTAATCTCTCTTTATCCAAATTTATGTTAATAGTGCCTTTCCACAGGATTTGGCTGAAAGAAGTAAAGCGACAGAAGTTGAGGTAATCTCTCTTTCTTCAGACTCTGAACCGCCGGTGCCCAAAATTCGTCGGGCATCCCGGAAGTACCCATTTTCTCATCCTTACGCTCAACTGGACCCCAAATTTCTTTTGAAGAAACAGCAGCATGAAGCACGCCGGACTACGCGCCACAGTGGCCATATAGTAGAATCCTTCGGAATATCTCTTACTCCGGCTAGCAGGCGCCGCTCTGAGGTTTTACTTTTTCCAACTCTTCTCCATCCAAAGGCCGGACTTATACGTAAACCGCTTAAACCGTCTGATCCTAACTATCAGGAGACACCTTTGTCATCTTCTGGTGAATCGACTGCCACACAGGTCCCTGTACTGAAGACTGTGCCTGGGTAAGTCCCTTTCAACATCTGGTTTATATTTGTATTTGTTCCTTGATGATTCTCATTGTTCCTTCAATTTCCTTCAGCAAGCCCAAGCCTAGCAAGAAGGCGAAGGCCACCAAAGCGGCTGCCGAGACTGCTACCGCTGATCCGGCGGCTGATCCGGATGAAGTGATCCCTCCAGAGAGCGATCCTGCAACTCAGTTTGATGATCCTGCTCCCATGGACCATGATAACATTGTTGCCCCGGAAGATACGAATGTGGAAAATGTCATTGAACCGGCGAGTCCTGTCCGGATTAGCCCTCCTCGGACTAACCCGGCTCCTGTTAGCCCGGCCCCTACTGCTGCCCCTTCTCAGCCAACCATTGCCTCTTCTCCGGATGTTCAGATAACCGGGACAGGTTTTACCGCTCCTGCTGAGCCTATCATCTTGGCCAAACATACTGCTAAAGAGGAGAAGCTTCAACAAGAGAAGGGCAAGTGGAGCACGGCTTTGTCCAACTATGTCGAATTGAGTGCCCAGGAACTTTATTCCGGGTATTTGAACCGGCTTCATACCAGCCGCGATTATGAATTGGGCTTGGTTAATATGATGAAGGATAAATACGAGGTAACTTCCTTCACTTGTCTTTGTTCTGTATTCTTTGTACTTCTGTCTTTATGCCATAGTAGCCCCCAAGTTCCGGTTTAGCTTCGTTGTAGGTGAACCGGTACTTCCAAATGTATGAAAAATGAACTTACATTAGCCCCCAAGTGCCAGGGGCATAACTTGTTTTATGTGCCTGGGACTTGTCTGAATTTCTCTTTTGATACTTCAACTGCCCATTAGCCCCCAAGTGTCAAGTGGATAACTTGTTTATATGCTTGAGACTTGTCTGAATTGTCTTTTACTCCCCTTGATTTCCTTGTAGGCTGACTTGATCCGGAGGGCTGCAGAAGTAACCGAGCTCCGGAATAGACTTGCTGCCACTGAAACTGCTTCTGCCAAAGCCAAGGATGAGCTGGCGCTGAACTTAACCCATACTGAAAAATTGAAAAAAGATTTTGAAGCGGAACGGACAGCCTGGGAGGTGCAGAGGAACGCTCTTGAAAAAAGAGCAAAGGATGCTGAAGAGACCCTTAATCCGGTGACGCAAGAGCTGACCGGCTTAAGACAGCAAATAGAACTTATGACCTCTGCCATCTTTGGTGAGTATTTAGTTTGCATATGTTTTCATCTCTGCAATCTTTATTCTGCTCCGGTTTAACTGTAACAATCATATGCAGGGCGACGCATAACCCATCTTGGGGATGATATTCGGAAGAAACTCAAGGCCTCTTATACTCTGGTTGAGCAGCTGTATTCCGGCGCTCAAAGGATTATAAGTGCGATGTCCCATCACAAAGCGGCCCCCACTACTATCCAAGGCACTTTGGAGAAGCTATCTATACTGCATGTACGCTTGGAAGAAGTGAAGAAATCTGCTGCACGGGCCGGCTCTCTTGTAGCACTGACTAGGGCCAAGGCATGGGTTTCGGACTTTGATCCGGAGGAAGCTATGAACGGGTACCCCTGTAACAAGGAAGATGGATCTGCCTTCTCTGCCAAGGACCTTCGTGCTTTAACCAAGGAAATGCGCCCTCTTGCCAGCAAGCTTGCTGATGAAGCGGACCTGACCAGGTATCATCCGGCATATGACTTAGAGAATGAACGGGTGGACCGGCCGGTTTATGACACTGAGAATCTAATCCCACCAGTGCGCGCCCATACTTTCGCCCCAGAGGTTGATCCGTCCGATCTCATTACTGAGGAGATGTACTTCCGTGCACTATCCAAGATCGACTGGCGCGTTCCTGATTTTCAGCCACTTCAAGAAGACGAAGAAGTTCCGGAACGAGCCAATCCTCAGCCTTCGCAGCAGGAAGAAGAAGCATAAGCCGCTCAGTTTAACTCTTAGCTGCTGTAATCTGTTGCCGGAAAACTTTAATCCGTCCAGGCCTGCAAGTGCCTTGTAATAGGATAGTTCAAAACATTTTCTATCTTAATCCGGATGTCACAGCTTTAACTTGGCATCTGCCAATTTTAATCCCTTGTCTGCTATGGTTGATCCTTTATATTACCTGTATCTGCATAGACAATGCTAAGAAAATGTCCTGGCGGTTTACCACCGGACCGATTATATTGCTCTCATAGGCATATATATTGAACGAGTATCTGCTTTATACCCAAAAATACTTTCATACCTTTAATTAAGTATTCTTGGCATCCTTAATCCGGTGGGCATTGTAGATTCTGATGAGGCTCTTGGCCCTCTTGGTGTTTGCCCAATGATTGTTCCGGGTTATAATAACCACCGGTTTCAATCATGCTGGTGTTCTATGACCCAGAATTTTGTAAATACGTGGTCAACTTTGAAGTTGCCCAGTTCCGGATCAAAAACCACAGAAAACTTTGAAAAATCACAAAACACAAAACACTGTTGCAAATAATACCATGTAGTCGAGGCTTTTTGCGAGCTGCCAGGCTCCATATTTGCCAATCAATGGATGCGACCCAAAGGGCTATGATTCATGTTGCCAATCAATGGGTGCAATCCAAGGAGCAATGATTTCTTTTGCCAATCAATGGATGTAATCCAAGGAGCAAGAACTTTTTCTTTTGCCAATCAATGGATGTAATCTAAGGAGCAAGAACATTTTCTTTTGCCAATCAACGGATATAATCCAAGGGGCAAGAACATTTTCTTTTGCCAATCAACGGATATAATCCAAGGGGCAAGAACATTTTCTTTTGCCAATCAATGGATATAATCCAAG
>LR738714.1:544485130-544499020 GCA_902687465.1 Secale cereale
GTTCCGGACTTTGATCCGGAGGAAGCTATGAACGGGTACCCCAGTAACAAGGAAGATGGATCTGCCTTCTCTGGCAAGGACCTTCGTGCTTTAACCAAGGAAATGCGCCCTCTTGCCAGCAAGCTTGCTGATGAAGCGGACCTGACCAGGTATCATCCGGCATATGACTTAGAGAATGAACGGGTGGACCGGCCGGTTTATGACACCGAGAATCTAATCCCACCAGTGCGCGCCCATACTTTCGCCCCAGAGGTTGATCCGTCTGATCTCATTACTGAGGAGATGTACTTCCGTGCACTATCCAAGATCGACTGGCGCGTTCCTGATTTTCAGCCACTTCAAGAAGACGAAGAAGTTCCGGAACGAGCCAATCCTCAGCCTTCGCAGCAGGAAGAAAAAGCATAAGCCGCTCAGTTTAACTCTTAGCTGCTGTAATCTGTTGCCGGAAAACTTTAATCCGTTCAGGCCTGCAAGTGCCTTGTAATAGGATAGTTCGAAACATTTTCTATCTTAATCCGGATGTCACAGCTTTAACTTGGCATCTGCCAATTTTAATCCCTTGTCTGCTATGGTTGATCCTTTATATTACCTGTATCTGCATAGACAATGCTAAGAAAATGTCCTGGCGGTTTACCACCGGACCGATTATATTGCTCTCATAGGCATATATATTGAACGAGTATCTGCTTTATACCCAAAAATACTTTCATACCTTTAATTAAGTATTCTTGGCATCCTTAATCCGGTGGGCATTGTAGATTCTGATGAGGCTCTTGGCCCTCTTGGTGTTTGCCCAATGATTGTTCCGGGTTATAATAACCACCGGTTTAAATCATGCTGGTGTTCTATGACCCAGACTTTTGTAAATACGTGGTCAACTTTGAAGTTGCCCAGTTCCGGATCAAAAACCACAGAAAACTTTGAAAAATCACAAAACACAAAACACTGTTGCAAATAATACCATGTAGTCGATGCTTTTTGCGAGCTGCCAGGCTCCATATTTGCCAATCAATGGATGCGACCCAAAGGGCTATGATTCATGTTGCCAATCAATGGGTGCAATCCAAGGAGCAATGATTTCTTTTGCCAATCAATGGATGTAATCCAAGGAGCAAGAACTTTTTCTTTTGCCAATCAATGGATGCAATCTAAGGAGCAAGAACATTTTCTTTTGCCAATCAACGGATATAATCCAAGGGGCAAGAACATTTTCTTTTGCCAATCAACGGATATAATCCAAGGGGCAAGAACATTTTCTTTTGCCAATCAACGGATATATAATCCAAGGGGCAAGAACATTTTCTTTTGCCAATCAACGGATATATAATCCAAGGGGCAAGAACATTTTCTTTTGCCAATCAACGGATATGTAATCCAAGGGGCAAGAACATTTTCTTTTGCCAATCAACGGATATAATCCAAGGGGAAAGAACATATTTTGCCAATCAATGGATGTAATCCAAAGGGCGCTGATGCGAAGACGATTGTATAAACCGGACCAGAAGGGATTTAAGCGAGGATTCGAATGCGATCCGTAGCCCCCTAGTGAGCATGGAGGTAGGGTTCCTATGAAGGAGTTGCACTTGAAAGGCAAGTCCTGTTTGGTGATACGTCCAAAACGTATCTATAATTTATGCTTGCTCCATGCCTCTTTTGTGTGATATTGCTATGATATTTATGCACTTCCATACACTTTTGATCATATTTGGACGAACCTAGTAACTCAGTGCACCCCAGTGCCAGTTTCTGTTTTCTGCTGTTTTTGTATTTCAGGTTTTCCCATTACGTAAATTGCCAGAAAAATTCTGGGAAAAATATATAAAAAATCAGCGTTCCGGAAGCTTCCATGCGGCCAAAGTAGGGCCAGAGGGGGGCCACTGGGGCTCCAGGCGCCCTGGGGGGGCGGCCCCACCCCTGGCCGCGCCGGGGGGGGGCGCCTGGGCCCCCCTGACCTCCGCTGATGCCCCCCTTTTGCATATATTTACACCGCGTCCCGAAACCCTCGAGGACGGAACCCTTTTTCGCGATCTCATCTCTGTTCCGCCGCCGCCGCGCTTCCAAGATCGGGAGCACCAGGAGAACTCTTCCCGGCACCCTGCCGGAGGGGAGGATCACCACCGGGAGCTTCTCCACCACCATGGACGCCTCCCGGATGAGTTGTGAGTAGTTTCCTTGGACCATGGGTCCATGACCAGTAGCTATGTGATATTCTCCTCCCCTCTTTGTTCTTCACCGATTAAACCTCGTGAGCTGCCCTACATGATCGAGGCACATATGTAATCCTTATGCTGTTGCTATGATGAGTTTGCTAGGATCCGATGGATTATGAGATTATGTTCAGATTGTGTGTGAGTAATATATTTGATTCACCTCTTTTATATTTATGTTCTTGAGTAATTCTTGCATGTTCTCCGTTGCTGTTTATTGCTTTGGCCAAGTAGTAGGTAGTAACTTCAAGAGGGAACGTTATGCTTGATTGTGGGTTCATGCCCCTCGATGACTAGCTTGAATGACAGAAACATGAGTCTAGGGGATGTGCTATTGCCACAAGGGGGAAAACAACGGTGCTTGTACTTGCGGGTGCAAGGATTGTTTACTTTACGCAAAGTTCTTTTAATGCAGTTGTCTGTTGCTTTGAATTTACACTATGGGTGGGACTCGCAACTTAATACCAGCGAGATGTTCTGGATAGATATCTCAAGGTGGATGATTAGTAGTAGATGCAGATGGATTTTGGTCTACTTGCCTTGGCGTACCGCCCATGCTTTGAGCCTCTACCTTTCTTGCAACATAGTTAGCATTGGTTTGCGCACATAATCCTATCAATTACCCAGCTGTAATTCGTTTACCTCGCTTAGCTGTTTTATCGTCTTTTGGGAGAGAGACATCACTAGTGAACATCATGGGACCCCGGTCCATATTACCATCACTGATCACACCCGTTATTTATTTCCTGTTCTTATTTACTAGTTGCAGTCATACCTATCACTATTATCTCTTGCGTTTGATCCTTTGTAAACGACAAGGCCGGAGGGATTGACAACCTCTATGTACTCGTTGGGAGCAAAGTTATTTGTATCTGTGTGCAGGTCTTGTCAATCGCTAAGTTGCGCCGCTAGCAGTTGACACCTTCTTGTTGACCCTCAGAGTCTCACGGGATTCGATCCTTGGTATCTTTGCCAAGGGAAAACTACCGCTACACTGGATCTCAAACCTTCCACTTGGGGTGACCAACGAGGGGCGAGAAGCCATCAAGCAAAGTTTTCTGGCGCCGTCGCCGGGGACTCCACTCTTCAAGATAGGGGAGTTGCACGCTATCTTTTACCTTTGCTTTTTAGTCTTGTTAGTTTACCTTTTAGTTTTTTCTTTAGTTCCCTTTATCAAAAATCACAAAAATAGTTATCTCATTCTTTAGTTGTCATTATGTCTGGTCCTTTTGCCTTTGGTGAGGCAGAAGTTCTCACCTTTAAACAAAGAGGTGGGTAAAGTCTAAAAGATGCTTGGTATAGAATTAATGATTCTCAAAAAAGAGCCACCAAGAAGCAATCTACTACTATCCTGCTTAGAAATTTTTATGTTGGAATTACTTCTTGGAATAGGTTTATTCTAGATTCTGCTATCAATGGGAATTTCCTAGAGGCCCCAGTTTGGGAATCTCTTAGTATTATTGAAAATCTTGTTGGAAATCCCCCTCTTGTTAGCATTCAAGAGGACATTACCCTAGCTCACATTATGAAAAAACTTGAAAAGATAGAGCTAGAGATTCCAAACATCAATAAGATAAATGAGTTGGACCGTAAGATCCAAGGGAATTTGAATAGGCTTGATAGCTCCATGCATAAAATTCTCAAAACTTTGGAGACCATCAAATCCCATGACTTGGATTCTTCTAGGATAGACAAGATTGAGGAAATCTTTGATACTCTAGGAACTACTTTCTCCTCAATCAAAACCAAAAAGGTAGAAACTCCGGCAAAGAAGGAGCCTAAGTTCGTTTACATTCCAAAGGCTCCCCGCTCCAAAAGTAATCCATCTATTGCCAAAGGGGTTGAAACTGTGAAGACTTTGGAAGAAACACCTCTCTTTGATAAATTTATAAATGAATCTTCCCTTGACTTTTTTCCTTTTGGTCTTCTCCCTAGAAGTATCTCTATTATGCCTTTATTTGAAAGTCCTCTTAAGACTAGTTGTACAATTGAAGAGCTTTTTGATGATCTTGATGACGGTTCAATTGATACAACTTGATCTCTTTGCATTATGCCTAGCTTAAAGGCATAAAAGAAAGCGCTTTTGGGAGGCAGCCCACAATGAATAAAATTTTATTTTGCTTTTGTTGTGTATTGATGTTTGTTACTACAGTAGCATCATCATTGTATCTTTACTTTTCAGCTTTGTGCCAAGTTTAGCCTCTGATTGCAAGAAAGTTCAAAAGTTGTGATGTGCTGTCCAGGAAACAGATTCTGTCCTTGGACAGAAAAATTCGTATAAAATCACCAAATCATCTTTTTGGTCTGAATTTTTTCTACAGCGTGCTCTATACAATTGGCTTTCGGCCGTCTGTTCTGAGTTTTTTGATTTGAGTTGCAGAAGTGCCCAGAAAAAATTATTTACTACCTGCTGGTCTGTTTTTCACAGATTCTGTCCTGTTTTGCCTTTCCTTCGTTTTGCAAACCTTGAGCTTGCTTTTTCTTTGCAAAAACCTTTTGGCAATCTTGAGAAACAGTAGACCTTCAAGATTATTCTTATTTCCAGCAAGGAAAAATTATTTTATTATGGGTACTAACCTCGCTAATCAGATCATGATGAGTTATGTATGAAGGGAGTTTTCAAGTGTGTGAGGGAAGATGATAAAAAGATTCAGGAGTGTCAAACGCTCAAGCTTGGGGATGCCCCCGTGCACCCCCAAGAAATATTCAAGAAGACTCAAGCGTCTAAGCTTGGGGATGCCCCCGTGCATCCCCTTCTCCATCAACAATTATCAGTTCGTCTTTCGTTCCACTATATTTTAATCACTTCATGTGTTATGTGCTATGCTTGGAGCGTCTTGCTTTTAGTTTCCTTTTTAGTTTTCTCTAGCTTTGCTTGCTGTTCATAACAAGTTGGAACCCATCTTTCTTTGTGTGGGAGAGAAACACGCTCCACTTCAACCTAGAACACAACATAGGATTTTCATGTTTATCTTTGCTGTGTATGTTCTTTGTCCTTCAATAGCTACTGTCATGTTTAGCTCTTAGTTTTCATGCTTTTCTTTTTAAAGAGCTTTTGTTTAGTTGGTTGCTGGAACTCTCTTGAGTTATCATGCTTATCTTGTTAAGAGAGTTGGCTTCTGTTGCACTGGTTGATATGTCTATGATAAAAATGCTATGTGCATAATGGTGCTTAGTAGTTCATGTTTTCTTATGGTTAGTCTCAAATAGCTGGGGGGTTCTTGATGTGTTATTGAAGTACCAACATGATTTGTTTGCCTATGATGTGGTATGTTTTAGTGATATCTTCCTCCAAGAATTTATTTTGATTGACTTGGCATATGCTCACGCATATTTAAGACTGTAAAGAAAGTCTATCAAGCCTTGATGATCTATAATTTCTGAGTAGCGATATAACTTCCATGCCCGATTCAATGTTGCTTTGTCGCTCTGCATGATTATGACCGTCATTGCTCTCTTAGTTGGTCGCTCCCAGTCTTTTGCTAACCTTCGCCTGTACTAAGCGGACTGACTGCTTGTGCATCCAAAATCCTTTAAACCAGTTATGCCATATGAGTCCGCCATACCTTCCTATACATGGTATTTACCTGCCATTCCTAACGAAGACTATCTTGTACCATCTCGAAATTATTCAAAAAAAGGCATTTCTCTTTTGTGCCTCTGTTTTAGCTCATGAGGAAGTAGTAGTTAATTCATGATCTTTTCAAGTTGGACAAGTTTCACCCCGGGATTGCATGTCTAATCTGCAAACCCCTAATATGAGAAGGAACTGGCAAAGAGTGCGCCCGGCTCATTAAAAAATATACAACAAACAAACCCTCCTTCACGCTTTGTTCATGAGAAATCAGAAAACTTTGGCAGTGATAAACAAAGGAGATTAAGGGGATGTGATCGTCCTCGTGCGGGAGCCGTTCCTCGAAACTTGTCCAGCTCGAGAAGTAATTGAGTTATCTACTAGCATTCGTTGACGAAATATGCATATTCCAAAAAAAAATTGTTACCTCTGTTTTCAAAAACCAAGAGCTCTGGTACATGTTTAGTTTTTGTTTCCGATCACGGGTTTTCAACCTTGCCATCAAAAGCCACGGTTCGAGAGTCTCCATCTTCTTTCTTTAAAGCACCAACTATTGAGAGCATGATTGTCATTCTGAGTGTAATGTGCATTGTCCCAAAGTACCATTGTCTTCTGCATGATTATGATATCGTTTATTTTGAAATCATTGTATCTAGTCGTCACTTAAACCTCGGAGGTGCCCCTGCATTTATGTTTTGCTTCACTAAAGGGGGCAAGCGAGGTATCACTTTGTCATGTTTGCACACCATGCTCACTACAAATCTATTGAGTGTTTCAGTATCACATTGTAAAACTTTCAGTTCTTTGTGATATTCTCATGAGGCAACTTAATTACTAAAGATTCATTGTCTCAGTAAGCATTTGTCATGTGACTGTGAAAAGTTCTTATATGGTTGATAGCATGTCACCATAGAAATTATGCTTGTTATCATTTACCTACTCGAGGACGAGCAGGAATTAAGCTTGGGGATATTGATACGTCCAAAACGTATCTATAATTTCTGATTGCTCCATGCCTCTTTTGTGTGATATTGCTATGATATTTATGCACTTCCATACACTTTTGATCATATTTGGACTAACCTATTAACTCAGTGCACCCCAGTGCCAGTTTCTGTTTTCTGCTGTTTTTGTATTTCAGGTTTTCCCATTACGTAAATTGCCAGAAAAATTCCGGGAAAAATATATAAAAAAATCAGCGTTCCGGAAGCTTCCATGCGGCCAAAGTAGGGCCAGAGGGGGGCCACTGGGGCTCCAGGCGCGGCCCCACCCCTGGCCGCGCCGAGGGGGCGCCTGGGCCCCCTGACCTCCGCTGATGCCCCCCTTTGGCATATATTTACACCGCGTCCCGAAACCCTCGAGGACGGAACCCTTTTTCGCGATCTCATCTCTGTTCCGCCGCCGCCGCGCTTCCAAGATCGGGAGCACCAGGAGAACTCTTCCCGGCACCCTGCCGGAGGGGAGGATCACCACCGGGAGCTTCTCCACCACCATGGACGCCTCCCGGATGAGTTGTGAGTAGTCTCCCTTGGACCATGGGTCCATGACAAGTAGCTATGTGATGTTCTCCTCCCCTCTTTGTTCTTCACCGATTAAACCTCGTGAGCTGCCCTACATGATCGAGGCACATATGTAATCCTTATGCTGTTGCTATGATGAGTTCGCTGGGATCCGATGGATTATGAGATTATGTTCAGATTGTGTGTGAGTAATATATTTGATTCACCTCTTTTATATTTACGTTCTTGAGTAATTCTTGCATGTTCTCCGTTGTTGTTTATTGCTTTGGCCAAGTAGTAGGTGATGGGCCTCTAACCCCTCGTTTGTTACCCCAAGTGGAAGGTGTGAGATGCAGTATTGTGGAAGTTTTTCCCTTAGCAAAGATGCCAATGATCGAATCCCCGGAGACTCCTAGGTTCAACAAGTAGGTGTCAACTGCTAACGGCGCCAGATATTAGCAATCAACGTGGACCTGCACACAGATACAAATAACTTTGCTCCCAACAAGTATAGAGAGGTTGTCAATCCCTCCGGCCTTGTAGTTCACAAAGGATTAAACGCAAATGATAGATAATGTTTTGCAATAGTAAATAATAGCGAAAAGTAAATAGCGGATGTGATCAATGATGGTAATGTGGACCGGAGTCTCATGATGTTCACTAGTGATGTCTCTCTCCCAAAAGGCGATAAAACAGCTATGTGAGGTAAACGAATTACAGCTGGGCAATTGACAGGACCACGAACGCAAACCAATGCTGACTACATTGCAAGAAAGGTTGAGGTTCAAAGCATGGGCGGTACGCCAAAGTAAGTAGACCGAAATCCATCAATATCTACTACTAATCATCCACCTTGAGATATCTATCCAGAACATCTCGCTGGTATTAAGTTGCGAGTCCCACCCATAGTGTAAACTCAAAGCAACAGACAACTGCATTAAAAGAACTTTGCGTAAATTAAACAATCCTTGCACCCGCGGGCACAAGCACCGTTGTTTTCCCCCTTGTGGCAACAGCACATCCCCTAGACTCATGTCTCTGTCACTAAAGCTAGTCATCGAGGGGCATGAACCCACAATCGAGCATAACGTTCCCTCTTGGAGTCACTACGTATTACTTGGCCAAAGCAATAAACAACAATGGAGAACATGCAAGAATTACTTATGAACATAAATATAAAAGAGGTAGATCAAATATATTACTCAATCACAATCTGAACATAATCTCATAATCCATCGGATCCCAGCAAACTCATCATAGCAACAGCATAAGGATTACATATGTGCCTCGATCATGTAGGGCAGCTCACGAGGACTAACTAGTGAAGCACAAGAACGGGAGGAGAACATCACATAGCTACTGGTCATGGACTCATGGTCCAAGGGAGACTACTCACAACTCATCCGGGAGGCGTCCATGGTGGTGGAAAGGCTCCCGATGGTGATCCTCCCCTCCGGCAGGGTGCCGGGAAGAGTTCTCCTGGTGCTCCCGATCTTGGAAGCGGCGGCGGCGGCGGAACAGAGATGAGATCGCGAAAAAGAGTTCCCGTCCCGAGGGTTTCGAAGGACGCTCTAAATATATGCCAAAGGGGGGCACCAGACGGGGCTCGGGGGGCCCAGGCGCCCCCCCGGCGCGGCCCGGGGGGGGGGGCGCCGCCAGGGCGCCTGGGGCCCTGGTGGCCCCCCCGGCTGTACTTCGGGCGCAAGGTAGGTTCTGGAACGCTGATTTTTTATATAATTTTTCTGGATTTTTCCTGACAGTTCTCGTAATGTGAAAACCTGAAATACAAAAACAGCCGAAAACAGAAACTGGCACCGGGGTGCACTGGATTAGTAGGTTAGTCCAAATATGATCAAAGTGTATGGAAGTGTATAAATATCATAGCAATATCACCCAAAATTGGCATGGAGCAAGCAGAAATTATAGATACGTTTTGGACGTATCAACATCCCCAAGCTTAATTCCTGCTCGTCCTCGAGTAGGTAAATGATAACAAGAATAATTTCTGTGGTGACATGCTATTAACCATATAGGACTTTTTATAGTCATATGACAAAAGCTTACTGAGACAATGATTCTATAGTAATTAAGTTGCCTCATGAGAAAATCACAAATGACTAAAAGTTTTACAATATGAAACTGAAACATCAAATAGATTTGCAGTGAACATGATGTGCAAATATGATAAAGTGATATCTAGCTTGCCCCCTTTAGTGAAGCAAAACATAAATGCAGGGGCACCTCCAAGGTTTAAGTGATGACTAGATACAATGATTTCAGAATAAACGATATCACAATCATGCAAAAGACAATGCTACTTTGGGACAATGCATATTACACTCAGAATGACAATCACGCTCTGATTAGTCAGTGCTTGAAGAAAGAAGGTGGAGACTCAACATAAAAGTAAAAGAATGGTTATGTGCTAGAGATTTTTTTATTTTGAAAACATAGATGCAATTTTGTCAACGGTAGTAGTACTTCATATGTGTCATGCATAAGACATCCTATAAGTTGCAAGCCTCATGCATCGAATACCAATAGTTCTCGCACCTTGTCCTAATTAGCTCGGATTTCCATGGGTTATCATTGCATTACATATGTTTCAACCAAGTGTCACAAAGGGGTACCTCTATGCCACCTGTACAAAGGTCCAAGGAGATAAATCGCATTTGATTTCTCGTTTTTGATAGATCTCAACTAGAGGACATCCATACCGGGACAACATAGAAAATAGATGATGGACTCCTCTTTAATGCATAAGCATATTCTCATAAGAGATTGAGGATAAGGTCCAAGCTAAAACTTCCACCATGATACATGGCTTTGGTTGGCGGCCCAATGTTCTTCTCTAACAATATGCATACTCAACCATTCAACCCACGGCAAATCACCCTTACTTCAGACAAGACGAACATGCATAGCAACTCACATGATTTTCAACAAAAGTGTGACAGTTGATGGTGTCCCCAGAAACATGGTTACCGCTCAGCAAGCAACTTATAAGAAATAAGATACATAGGCAACATATTCTTTACCACAATAGTTTTTAAGCTACTTTCCCATGAGCTATGTATTGCAAAATTAGTTTGCTTAGTACAGGTGGAGGTTAGCAAAAGACTGGGAGCGACCAACTAAGAGAGCAATGACGGTCATAATCATGCAGAGCGACAAAGCAACATTGAATCAGGCATGGTAGTTATATCGCTACTCAGAAATAAAAGATCATCAAGGCTTGACAGACTTTCTTTATAGTCTTAAATATGCGTGAGCATACGCCAAGTCAATCAAAATAAATTCTCGAAGGAAGATATTACTAAACCATACCACATCATAGGCAAACAAATCATGTTGGTACACCAATAACACATTGGAAATCCCCCAGCTATTTGAGACTAACCATAAGAAAACATGAACTACTAAGCACCATTATGCACGTAGCATCTTTATCATAGACATATTAACCAATGCAACGGAAGCAAACTCTCTTAATAAGGTGAGCATGGTAATTAAAGGGAGTTCAAGCAACCAACTAAACAAAAGCTCTTTGAAAAGATAAGCATGAATACTAAGAGCAGAGCATGATAGTAGCTATTAAAAGACAAAGAACACACACAGCAAAGATAGACATGAAAGTCCTATGTTATGTTCTAGGTAGAAGTGGAGCGTGTTTCTCTCCCACATAAAGAAAGCTGAGTTCCGACTCGTTATGAAAAACTAAAAAGAAAACTAAAAACAAGACGCTCCAAGCATAGCACATAACACATGAAGTGATAAAAATATAGCGGAACGAAAGACGAACTGATAATGTTGATGGAGAAGGGGATGCACGGGGGCATCCCCAAGCTTAGACGCTTGAGTCTCCTTGAATATTCCTTGGGGGTGCATGGGGGCATCCCCAAGCTTGAGCGCTTGACACTCCTGAATCTTTTTATCATCTTCCCTCGCACACTTGAAAACTCCCTTCATACATAACTCATCATAATCTGATTAGCGAGGTTAGTACCCTTAATAAAATAATTGCACCTTGCTGGAAATAAAGATATTCTTGAAGTTCTACTGTTTCTCAAGATTGCCAAAAGGTTTTTGCAAAGAAAAAGCAAGCTCTTGGTTTGCAAAATGAAGGAAAGGCAAAACAGGACAGAATCTGTGAAAAACAGAACAGCAGGTAGTAATTGATTTGTTCGGGGTACTTCTGAAACTCAAATCAAAAAACTCTGAACAGAGACACGAAAGACAATTATATGGAGAACGCTGTCTAAAAAATTCAGACCAAAAAGATGATCTGGTGATTTTATACGAATTTTTCTATCCAAGGACAGAATCTGTTTCCTGGACAGCACCTCACAACTTTTGAACTTTCTAGCAATCAGAGGCTATACTTGGCACAAATACGAAAAGCAAAGATACAATGATGATGCTACTGTAGTAAACAACATCAAGACACAACAAAAGCAAAATATAAAAATTTATTCATGTGGGCTGCCTCCCAAAAGCGCTTTTTTATGCCTTTAAGCTAGGCATAAGACTTTAATGATGCTCTCGTAGGAATAAGAGTTGAAGAACAAAAGAGAGCATCAAGAAGCAAATACCAAACACATTTAAGACTAACATGCTTCCTATGCATAGGGATATTGCAATACAATAATTCATTGAAGCACAAAGCAATAAGCATAGGAAGACAAAACAAGTGCGGCTTCAAAACCTTCAACATAAAGAGAGGGAACTTGATATTATTGAAATATCTATAAGCATATGTTCCCTTCTCATAATAATTTTCAGTGGGATCACGAATAAACTCAACAATATAAGCATCACATAAAGCATTGTTACCATGATCCACATGCAAAAAGGTACTCTTACTCTCCACATAAGCATCATGAAGAGGATAAAACTTAGTATAAAAGAGAGACATAAGCTCTTGCCAATCAAGCAAGTGTGAGTTATCGAGAAGCTTATACCAATCTGAAGCTTTATCTATAAGTGATACGGCGAACAATGTCCTCATGACAAACTCCCTTGATACACCTGCAAGCTTAAATAATGAACATAATTGTGACAGATATAGCAAGTGTTCACCGGGATGTCTGTCTCCTGCATAACGATTAGCCAAAACATAATTGATAATACCAGCTGGTATTTTATAGGGCACAATTTCAGTAGGAGGAGGAGCAACCACCACAGGTGTGGGGCGTCTTCCCGCAAGCAATGATCCAATAGCAAGGTTGTCCATAAGCATAACTGGTGAAAAGACATAGAGAAAACTGAAAGGTAAACTAACAAGACTAAAAGCAAAGGTAAAAGATAGCGTGCAACTCCCCTATCCTGAAGAGTGGAGTCCCCGGCAACGGCGCCAGAAAAACTCCTTGATGGGCCTCTAACCCCTCATTGGTTACCCCAAGTAGAAGGTGTGAGATGTAGTGTTGTGGAAGTTTTTCCCTTAGCAAAGATGCCAATGATCGAATCCCCAGAGACTCCTAGGTTCAACAAGTAGGTGTCAACTGCTAACGGCGCCAGATATTAGCAATCAACGTGGACCTGCACACAGATACAAATAACTTTGCTCCCAACGAGTACAGAGAGGTTGTCAATACCTCCGGCCTTGTAGTTCACAAAGGATTAAACGCAAATGATAGATAATGTTTTGCAATAGTAAATAATAGCGAAAAGTAAATAGCGGATGTGATCAATGATGGTAATATGGACCGGAGTCTCATGATGTTCACTAGTGATGTCTCTCTACCAAAAGACGATAAAACAGCTATGTGAGGTAAACGAATTACAGCTCGGCAATTGACAAGACCACGAACGCAAACCAATGCTGACTACATTGCAAGAAAGGTTGAGGTTCAAAGCATGGGCGGTACGCCAAAGTAAGTAGACCGAAATCCATCAATATCTACTACTAATCATACACCTTGAGATATCTATCCAGAACATCTTGCTGGTATTAAGTTGCGAGTCCCACCCATAGTGTAAACTCAAAGCAACAGACAACTGCATTAAAAGAACTTTGCGTAAAGTAAACAATCCTTGCACCCGCGGGCACAAGCACCGTTGTTTTCCCCCTTGTGGCAACAGCACATCCCCTAGACTCATGTTTCTGTCACTAAAGCTAGTCATCGAGGGGCATGAACCCACAATCGAGCATAACGTTCCCTCTTGGAGTCACTACGTATTAGTTGGCCAAAGCAATAAATAACAACGGAGAACATGCAAGAATTACTTATGAACATAAATATAAAAGAGGTAGATCAAATATATTACTCAATCACAATCTGAACATAATCTCATAATCCATCGGATCCCAGCAAACTCATCATAGCAACAGCATAAGGATTACATATGTGCCTCGATCATGTAGGGCAGCTCACGAGGACTAATTAGTGAAGCACAAGAACGGGAGGAGAACATCACATAGCTACTGGTCATGGACTCATGGTCCAAGGGAGACTACTCACAACTCATCCGGGAGGCGTCCATGGTGGTGGAGAGGCTCCCGATGGTGATCCTCCCCTCCGGCAGGGTGCCGGGAAGAGTTCTCCTGGTGCTCCCGATCTTGGAAGCGGCGGCGGCGGCGGAACAGAGATGAGATCGCGAAAAAGAGTTC
>LR738714.1:544499062-544510578 GCA_902687465.1 Secale cereale
AGGTAGGTTCTGGAACGCTGTTTTTTTATATAATTTTTCTGGATTTTTCCTGACAGTTCTCGTAATGTGAAGACCTGAAATACAAAAACAGCCAAAAACAGAAACTGGCACCGGGGTGCACTGGATTAGTAGGTTAGTCCAAATATGATCAAAAGTGTATGGAAGTGTATAAATATCATAGCAATATCACCCAAAAGTGGCATGGAGCAAGCAGAAATTATAGATACGTTTTGGACGTATCAGTAGGTAGTAACTCCAAGAGGGAACGTTATGCTTGATTGTGGGTTCATGCCCCTCGATGACTAGCTTGAGTGACAGAAATATGAGTCTAGGGGATGTGTTGTTGCCACAAGGGGGAAAACAACGGTGCTTGTACTTGCGGGTGTAAGGATTGTTTACTTTACGCAAAGTTCTTTTAATGCAGTTGTCTGTTGCGTTGAGTTTACACTATGGGTGGGACTCGCAACTTAATACCAGCGAGATGTTCTGGATAGATATCTCAAGGTGGATGATTAGTAGTAGATGCAGATGGATTTCGGTCTACTTGCCCTTGGCGTACCGCCCATGCTTTGAGCCTCTACCTTTCTTGCAGCATAGTTAGCATTGGTTTGCGCACATAATCCTGTCAATTGCCCAGCTGTAATTCGTTTACCTCGCTTAGCTGTTTTATCGTCTTTTGGGAAAGAGACATCACTAGTGAACATCATGGGACCCCGGTCCATATTACCATCACTGATCACACCCGTTATTTATTTCCTGTTCTTATTTACTAGTTGCAGTCATACCTATCACTATTTTCTCTTGCGTTTGATCCTTTGTAAACGACAAGGCCGGAGGGATTGACAACCTCTATGTACTCGTTGGGAGCAAAGTTATTTATATCTGTGTGCAGGTCCTGTCAATCGCTAAGTTGCGCCGCTAGCAGTTGACACCTTCTTGTTGACCCTCGGAGTCTCACGGGATTCGATCCTTGGTATCTTTGCCAAGGGAAAACTACCGCTACACTGCATCTCAAACCTTCCACTTGGGGTAACCAACGAGGGGCGAGAAGCCATCATTTGGTCCCTTATAGAATTGTCCTGCATAGCAAAACAAACTGATCAAAGCATCTGCGTTAACTCGCATAAGACACTTATTTAGAAGAAAAAAGGCTGATCCCCCGGTTTACCAGGGGTGCCGTTTTATTTATTAATCATAATATATAGAGGATACATGAAGCGGAGCTCATGGATTAAGTGTAGTAAGGCCGCAGAAGGGCAATGTTCCACGGCCTCTTCGTCTCTTCCTCTGCTGTCCGTGAGTCTTTGTGTTTTCGAACGTCCACTAGGTAGTATGAACCGTTCTGTAGGTTCTTGCTGACTACAAAGGGCCCTTCCCAAGGTGGGGATAACTTGTGCATATCTATCTGGTCCTGGATGAGCCGGAGTACTAAGTCCCCCTCCTCGAACGTCCTGGTTTTAACCCGGCGGCTGTGATATCTGCGCAGGTCCTGCTGTTAAATTGCAGATCGTGCTGCTGCTATGTCACGCTCTTCATCCAGCCGGTCTAAGCTGTCATGTCTTGCTTGCTCATTGGATGCTTCAACATAAGCTGCCACCCGTGGTGAGTCGTGCCAGATATCACTTGGAAGAACCGCTTCAGCACCGTACACCATGAAGAAAGGTGTGTAGCCTGTGGGCCTGTTCGGCGTAGCATTGATGCTCCAGAGGACAGAAGGTAACTCCTCAACCCAGCATCCTGGTGTTCTTTGCAAGGGAGTCATAAGCCGGGGCTTGATGCCTCGCAAAATCTCTTGATTGGCCCTTTCAGCTTGACCATTGGATTGAGGGTGAGCTACAGAAGACACATCTAGGCGAATATGCTCTCTTTGACAAAACTCTTCCATCTCTCCTTTAGATAGATTGGTGCCATTATCAGTGATAATGCTGTGTGGAAAGCCAAACCGGAAAATTACCTTCTTGATGAATTTAACCGATGTTGCCGCATCACACTTGCTCACAGGCTCTGCCTCAATCCACTTTGTAAATTTATCCACTGCTACCAACAGGTGAGTTTTTGATCTTGGGATCGTTTAAAAGGCCCAACCATATCAAGCCCCCAAGTCGCAAACGCCCAAGTAATTGGAATCATCCGCAGCTCCTGTGCCGGAACAAGAGCACGCCGTGAAAATTTCTGACAAGCGTCGCATTTCCGGACTGTGTAGATGCATGGGCTGTCAACCAGTAGAACCCATGACGGAAAGCTTTAGCTACCAAGGACTTTGAACCGGCGTGATGACCACAATCCCCTTCATGAATCTCTCGAAGAATGTCACAGCCTTCTTCTGATGATACACACCGCTGAAACGCACCAGAAACACTACGGTGATGAAGTTCTCCGTTAACAATTGTCATGGACTTGGATCGCCGCGTTATCTGCCTAGCTTCCATATCATCATATGGCAACTCTCCTCGGCTCAGGTACGCCAAGTAAGGGAGTGTCTAATCCGGAATAACATGAAGTGCCGCGACCAGCTGCTCTTCCGGCTCAGGAACAGCCAAATCCTCCTCCGATGGTACCTGAACTGATGGACTGTGTAGCTCATCCAAGAAAGTATTCGGTGGCACCGGTTTACGCTGAGAACCCAGCCGGCTTAGAGCATCAGCCGCTTCATTTTTCCGCCGGTCTATGTGATCCACCTGATATCCCTTGAAACATCCTGCAACTGCTTCAACTTCTCGCCTGTAAGCTGCCATGAGATTGTCTTTAGAGTCTCACTTGCCAGATACTTGTTGTGCCACTAAATCTGAATCACCAAAGCACTTGACCCGGCTCAAGTTCATCTCCTTAGCCATCCGCAGGGCATGAAGTAGTGCCTCATATTCAGCCGCATTGTTAATGCAAGGAAACATTAGTCGGAGGACATAACAAAATTTGTCACCTTGTGGGGAAGTTAACACAACTCCAGCCCCCGAGGCTTCTAATTGCCTTGAACCGTCGAAGTGAATAGTCCAGTATGTATGATCCGGCTTCTCCTCTGGTGCTTGCAATTCTGTCCAATCATTGATGAAATCCACCAATGCTTGGGATTTGATAGCAGTACGTGGCACATGCTTCAATCCGTGTGGGCTAAGCTCAATAGCCCACTTTGCTACTCTGCCAGTGGCTTCTCTGTTCTGGATTATATCCCCCAACGGAGTTGAACTAACAACAGTGATTGGATGGCCTTGGAAGTAGTGCTTCAGCTTCCGGTTTGCCATAAACACGCCATACACCAGCTTATGCCAATGTGGGTACCTTTGTTTTGATTCAATTAGAACCTCACCGACGTAATAAACCGGGCGCTGAACCAGATATTCCTTGCCTGCTTCTTTGCGCTCCACCACGATTGCTACGCTAACTGCACGGGCATTGGCGGCCACGTATAACAGCAGCGGCTCCTTATCAACAGGGGCAGCAAGGACCGGTGGTTCTGCTAATTGCCGCTTCAAGTCCTCAAACGCGGCGTTTGCAGCATCGCTCCATATAAACCAGCCTGTCTTCTTCAGCATCTGATAAAGCGGAATTGCCTTCTCTCCCAAACGGCTGATGAATCGGCTTAGCGCTGTAATCCGGCCAGCAATGCGCTGGACATCATTGGTACAAGTTGGTTTAGTCAAGGATGTGATCGCCTTCATCTTCTCCGGATTGGCCTCTATTCCTCTGTTTGATACCAAGAATCCGAGGAGCTTGCCAGCCGGAACGCCAAAAACGCACTTCTCCGGATTAAGCATCATCTTATAGACCCGGAGGTTATCAAAGGTTTCCTTTAGGTCCTCTATTAGTGTCTCCTCCTTTCTTGATTTTACAACAATGTCATCCACATAAGCATGGACATTTTTCCCTATCTGCCCCTTAAGACAGTTCTGTACACAACGCTGGTAAGTTGCTTGGGCACTCTTGAGCCCAAAAGGCATAGATACATAGCAAAAGGCTCCAAAGGGAGTTATGAAGGCTGTCTTCCCCTGGTCCTTAATCGCCATCTTGATCTGATGATACCCTGAATATGCATCCAAAAAACTTAGCCACTCACATCCCGCCGTGGCATCAATGATCTGATCAATACGGGGGAGAGCAAAAGGATCGGTTGGACAAGCCTTGTTTAAATCTGTGTAATCCACACACATCCTCCACTTTCCATTTTTCTTTAACACCAGGACCGGATTAGCCAACCACTCCGGGTGGAACACCTCAACTATGAACCCTGCGGCCAAAAGCCTGGCCACTTCTTCACCTATAGCCTTGCGCCTTTCTTCATTGAAGCGGCGCAGATACTGCTTGACCGGTTTGAACTTCGGATCAATATTAAGACTGTGCTCAGCGAGTTCCCTTGGTATACCTGGCATGTTAGAAGGTTTCCATGCAAAGATATCCCGGTTCTCACGGATGAACTCGATGAGCGCGCTTTCCTATTTGGGGTCAAGGTTAGCGCTGATAGTGAACTGCTTGGATGAGTCGCCTGGTACAAAGTCAACTTGCTTGGTTTCCTCTGTCGATTTAAACTTCAACGCCGGATCATGCTCTGTAGTTTGCTTCTTTAACGGGGACATATCTGCCGGATCAACATTATCTTTATAGAACTTCAATTCCTCTGTAGCACATACTGCCTTTGCATAGGCTGCGTCTCCTTCTTCGCACTCCAATGCAATCTTACGACTTCCGTGAACCGTGATAGTTCCCTTGTGACCCGGCATCTTGAGCTGTAAATAAACATAACATGGTCTAGCCATGAATTTGACATAAACCGGCCTTCCAAACAGAGCATGATATGGGCTCCGGATCTTTACCACCTCAAACGTTAATGTCTCTGAACTGGAATCCTGTTCATCTCCAAAGGTGACCTCCAGATCAATTTTCCCAACTAGGTAAGCCGATTTACCTAGTACTATTCCATGGAACACCGTGTTGGACTGTCTCAATTTCTTGTCCGTCAACCCCATACGACGGAAAGTCTCCTAATATAGGATGTTGATACTACTGCCACCATCCATGAGCACCTTTGTGAATCTGTAACCACCCACATGTGGTGCCACCACTAAGGCCAACTGGCCCGGATTATCAATCCGCGGTGGGTGATCCTCTCCGCTCCACACAATAGGTTGTTCCGGCCAACGCAGGAAACATGGTGTCGCCGGTTCAACTGTGTTTACCGCCCGCTTCAGGATTTTCTGATCCCTTTTGCACAAACTCGTAGTAAAAATATGGTACTGTCCACTACTTAGCTCCTTCGGATTACTCTGATATCCGGATTGCTGCTGTTGTTGACGCTGCTGATTGCCTTGGTTATTGTAGCCACCCTGACCATGCCGGTAGTTGCCTTGGTTGTTATAACCGCCCTGACCATGCTGCTGGTGGTTGCCTTGGTTGTAGTTATTGTTGCCGCCATGATATCCTGACCCGGACCCATTACCATGGTGACCCGGACCTTGAAAACCGGAACTCGAGCCGCCGCCCGGTGGTCCGTTGTCATTTTTGGCTTGTCTCATGGCCTCTACCATGATCCGGCATTGCCCCCATGTATGTTTAGCTGGGTGTTCATCTGTGCTATGTTTTGGGCAAGGCTCGTTCAATTGTCGATCCAGATTGATGGATCATCCCCCGCTCCGTGGAGGTGGCCTACCCTTGCGGCGCTGAAAATTTCCTTGAACATTGGTACTGGCCACAAAATCAGAGCTGCCCTCTGCCTTTCGCTTACCATTAAAACTTGTTCCTGCCGGATTAGCCTGTGCCGGTTTACCAGCCTTGTTCGCTTTCCTGGATTTGTCTCCATCTGCTTCTGGGTATTTAGTGTTATCAGAGTCCCCATACTTCACCAGAGCGCTCATGAGTGTCCCCATGTCGTTACAATCCCGCTTGAGCCGTCCCAACTTCAGTTTCAGAGACTCAAACCGGCAATTATTTTCTAGTGTCACTATCGCCGTACTGGGATTGATGCTATTGGAAGAGTGCAGGATTTCTGACACTCGCCGCACCCAGGTGCTCGTCGGCTCCTGCTCTCCTTGAACACATGCCGCCAGGTCCACTATTGACATCGGTTGCTTGCACGTGTCTTCGAAATTTTTGATAAACTGCTAACGCAGCTCACCCCATGATCCGATGGAGTTAGGTGGTAAGCCTTTTAACCATGTCCGGGCTATACCCTCAAGCATCATGGTAAAATACTTTGCCCATGCCGCTTCATCCACATCTAGCATCTCCATAGCCATCTCATAGCTCTCAATCCAAGCCTCTGGAGCCAGGTCTGCCATATAGTTAGGCACCTTGCGCGGACCTTTGAAGTCTTTGGGTAACCTTACGCTTCGTAAAGCGGGAACAAGACACCGCACTCCAAAAGAACTCACTGTGACTCCCGTCTCTGCTGTGGTTGGGTGAACTGGCGTCATTTGACGGATATCCTCGTGGGCAGTAGGTCTGGCCCGGTTCATCGCCTCCTGGGCGTGCGCCTCTGCTCCTGCCGGATTATCTTGCCTGTGACGGTGACGTCTTCGCTCGCTGCTGGACACTTCCGGTTCATCCCAACGCCTAGTGTAACTCTTGTTGTGGCGGGGTGTGGAATGAATTCTCTCCCTGCTGTAAGAGTACGCCTGCTGCCATGTCAACGCTCTGTCCAGCAATTCCTTGACCCTGCATGCTTCCATCACCACGGGGGATGTCCCCTCAATGGGTAAAGCGGCCAGTCATGAAGCGGCGGCGACAATGTTGTCCAATGGGTTCGAATAATGGCCAGGAGGTGTGGGGATGTGCGACGTGGGCACAACCTGACGATTTTGCTCCGCGGTCGGCTATTGAACCGGCGCGCCTACTCCTGGGACTCCTCTCCGGTTTACTTCTAGGTTATTGCTGGCTCCCGCTCCTGGTGTGCCAAAGAGATCCATCGCCTCATAGACCAGCGGTAGACGAGTCTGATACCTTCTATTCCTTACCTCCTGCGCAGAGGCCTTATCAATCCTGAGCCGGAAAGCTTGGGAATCCAGCTCTGCTTGCCTTGTCACCATCATGGCTTTCTCTGCATCCAGATCCCGTTTGGTTTGCTCAATCCGGCCCTTCAGCTGGAGGATCTCCGCATCATGCTGCGCCTTGTTGGCAGGAGCTACTTCTGCTATTGCGCGTGCTGTCAACTCCTCGACCAAGGTGGATAGAGCGTCAGAGGGTGAGGGGGTTTGGTTGCTCGCCCCTGCACCAGCCACCTCTGCTGTGAACGCCCCAGTCACCGTGGGCTGCTGCATAGGCTGTGATCCGGCCATGAAGACAGCCACCCGGTTTGGTGGATCGAAGGGGTCCGGAATACTGTCACCATCGAACATACCCCCGGATCGGCCGTCTCGCAACTGATACAAAGATTCGGTCTCTCCGGATGAAGATTCATCGTCAGAGTAGACAACTGTCTCGCCACCAGAATTCGATCCATCCTCGGCTTGGACTCCATGCACTACTCCAACGAAAACACGCTTCATGGCGGGCTGAATCCGGGCCGATCTCGCACGCTGAGCCGGCTCGACGATGTTGGGGAAGATGTCCGGCTCAGGTCCCGGTTCACCAATCTTGCCGATGAAGACGTGGATGCCGCCGAAGGGGACTCGGTACCCGTATTCGATTGAATCGGCCTCGGGGCCCCAGACTGCGTCGTCGATGTAGATCCGGCCGCGGCGACTCTTGGTCATCCGGCCAACCGCGTAACCCTTGAGTCCTTCAAAGCTGCCCTTCAAGAACTCGAAACCATCGTGCGATAGCCCCACGGTGGGCGCCAACTGTCGTGGAATTAGCACGGCAGATGTCCGGTTTAGAGGACTTAGGTGTGGAGCCATCGCGCGGGTTAGCTTGAAGAGGTTAAAGCACACAAAGAACACAAAGGATTTATACTAGTTCGGCCCCTTCGATGAAGGTAAAAGCCTACGTCTAGTTTGGTTTGGTATTGCTTGGGTGTCGATAAACAGGGAGCGGATTGCTTTCCTGAGTCTCGACGGGTTGTTGCTTGTCTTGAACCGTTGCCGGGTCATCCCTTTATATAGGAGGCGACGCCCGGTCCGGTTTACAGAGTCCTGAGGCTGGTTCATAATCGTGTCCGCTTCGGTCTCTATTCTTCCTACCTTATTCCTCAAGTTACATGATATGACGGTTCATAAACCGTACGCTTTACATATGGGCCCTAAGCGTCCATGGGCCGTAACCTCTACTGGGCTTATGATAACAATCCGAATCTTCCTAGCCGGTTTATACCTGCGAGTAATATCCCTGACAAGATCTATTCGATGTAATCTTTTTGCGGTGTGTTTGTCGAGATTTGATGAATTGTGGGTTTATGATCAAGATTATCTATGAACAATATTGTATTATTTTCTGAAATCTTTTATGCATGATTTAAATATCCTTGCAAGTCTCTTTGAATTATCGGTTTGGCTTGGCCTACTAGATCTATAGTTCTTGCAATGGGAGAAGTGCTTGGCTTTGGGTTCAATCTTGCGGTGTCCTTTCCAAGTGACAGCAGGGGCAGCAAGGCATGTATTGTATTGTTGCCATCGAGGATAAAAAGTTGGGGTTTATATCATATTGCTTGAGTTTATCCCTCTACATCATGTCATCTTGCTTAAGGCGTTACTCTGTTCTTATGAACTTAATTCTCCAGATGCATGGTTGATGGCGGTCGATGTGTGGAGTAATAGTAGTAGATGCAGAATCGCTTCGGTCTACTTGTCACGGACGTGATGCCTATATACAATGATCGTGCCTAGATATTCTCATAACTATGCGCTTTTCTATCAATTGCTCGACAGTAATTTGTTCACCCACCGTAGAAATCTGCTATCATGAGAGAAGCCACTAGTGAAACCTATGCCCCCTGGGTCTATCTTTATCATATTAGTTTCCCGACAACTTGCCAATTTATTTCGCCGTTGCTTTACTTTGCATTATTTACTTTTTCTCTATACCAAAAATACCAAAAATATTATCTTATCATATCTATCAGATCTCACTTTCGTAAGTGACCGAGAAGGGATTGACAACCCCTTTTATCGCGTTGGCTGTGAGGTTCTTATTTGTTTGTGCAGGTGCGAGGGTCTCGTGCGTGGTCTCCTACTAGATTGATACATTGGTTCTCAAAAACTGAGGGAAATACTTACGATACTGTGCCGCATCACCCTTTCATCTTCGAGGGAATACAACGCAAGCTCGAGAAGTAGCAGTCCTCTCCAACTCTGACTCCAACGATGGCGACAACTGCACCTCCTCGTCGGACAACCAAGACCCTTCACCAGCCGCGGACGCCTACAACTGCGCCGGTGACCGGAAGGGCAAAGGCCCGGCGAGAAAGTGGTGATCCCCCCTCCTCGATGTTTATATCGTTTTCAGTCGTAGAAGTTTAAGAACTTGTCCGGTGACGAACTATGACCTTTTGGATGCGGCGAAATTTGTTAATGTCCATTTGCATCCGATCTTGTTGTAATGCCCAGTATGTGACTATGCCTCCCACGTGTCGAGGCACGACTTGAAGGCATAAGCACATACTAGAATGATCTCAAGTATGGTATCTTTGCACAACTCATGTAAATGTAAAAGAGTAGTTGGCTTACACTCGCCACATCACACAATGTAATACATTAACATACATCGTCCAATAACATCAGAGTCCGACTACGGACGAAGATCCAAATGAAAGATACCATAAATAAAGCAACACAAGGTCCCGATCATCCTAGTAAGGGCCCTACTGATCCTCGGGGTAAGACACGTAATATCGCCACGCTCTTCATCGGACTCCCAATACAACTCTGAACCACCAGCTGTGTAGTTCTCAACGGTACCTGCATCTGGTGTTGTGTAGAATCTATGAGCCACGGAGGACTCAGCAATCCCGTTCCCGGGTAGCAATACTATCAAAGCCTTAGGTGTGGGGAAAGGCTTAAACAAGGTTGCAGCAGCAATAGAAATAGCCTACGTGTTTAGAGCAAGAAGAGAAGTTGCCAACGATCGTGAAAGTGATCACGAAGTGATCCTAACTAAGCACGTCAAACATAACCCCATCGTGTTCACTTCCCGAACCCCTTCGGAAAGAGACCATCACGGTTACTCACGCTGGTAGTGTATTATGAACATGGTGTCAACTTATCTACAACCGCATATTAACAAATTCCCATCTGCCACTTAACCGCGGGCACGGCTTTCGAAAGATCAAACCCAGCAGGGGTGTCCCAACTTAGCCCATCACAAGCTCACGATCTGCGGAATCGCAACTCCAAGGTGGGAAGACCCGAGTATTCTCGGAATCCCGTACTCAAGATATTCTGACATAGGTAAAACTAATCCAGCAAGACCTCCCGGCGTGTCGACACCCTGATAGTAGCCGCACATATCTAGTCTCACGCCACGACCGGATAAGTCAGCCTACAGGAAAATATCAGCCTCGGGTTTCCCCAAGGTGGCCCTGCAGTCCACCCAATTTGGACCAACACTCATGTGGAGCACTGGCCCGGGTTGTTAATTAAGAACTCGGGTTTGCAACGCCCTATGCAAGTTTTAGTTATTAGGCAAATGTAAAACCAATGTTGGGCCTTGCTGGAAAAGCTTTAGCGCTAAGCGGGTTATCAAGGGGGGGGGGCATAAACCCCAACTGTGTTAGGGACGCAAAATCAAGGAAACATAATACCGGTTTAACGGTTCCTAGGGTGGCATGAGTGGAACAAAACACCAACTAAGAGGCTTAGCCTTCCACCCATTACCAATATATAGATGATTTAGTTTAACAGATTATATATTGTGATATCTGATGGGCCTCGAACCCCTCGTTGGTTACCCCAAGTGGAAGGTGTAAGATGCAGTAAGTAGAAGTGTTTTCCCTTAGCAAAGATGCCAAGGATCGAATCCCCAGAGACTCCTAGGTTCAACAAGTAGGTGTCAATTGCTACGGCGCCAGATTAGTAGCAATCAACATGGACGTGCACACAGATACAAATAACTTTGCTCCTAACGAGTACAGAGAGGTTGTCAATCCCTCCGGCCTTGTAGTTCACAAAGGATTAAAAGCAATGATAGTAGTGATAGATAGTTTTTGCAATAGTAAATAATAACGGAAAGTAAATAGCAGATGTGATCAGTGATGGTAATATGGACCGGAGTCTCATGATGTTCACTAGTGATGTCTCTCTCCCAAAAGACGATAAAACAGCTATGTGAGGTAAACAAATTACAGCTGGGCAATTGACAGGACCACGAACACAAACCAATGCTGACTACATTGCAAGAAAGGTTGAGGTTCAAAGCATGGGCGGTACGCCAAAGTAAGTAGACCGAAATCCATCAATATCTACTACTAATCATCCACCTTGAGATATCTATCCAGAACATCTCGCTGGTATTAAGTTGCGAGTCCCACCCATAGTGTAAACTCAATGCAACAGACAACTGCATTAAAAGAACTTTGCGTAAAGTAAACAATCCTTGCACCCGCGGGCACAAGCACCGTTGTTTTCCCCCTTGTGGCAACAGCACATCCCCTAGACTCA
>LR738714.1:544519329-544547514 GCA_902687465.1 Secale cereale
AACCGTCAACGATTCGATCAATCAGGGGGGCTCCTAGGTCGGAGAAGGCTCTGATACCAACTTGTAATGCCCAGTATGTGACTATGCCTCCCACGTGTCGAGGCACGACTTAAAGGCATAAGCACATACTAGAATGATCTCAAGTATGGTATCTTTGCACAAGTCATGTAAAAGTGGGGATGAAAATGTAAAAGAGTAGTTGGCTTACACTCTCCACGTCACACAATGTAATACATTAACATACATCATCCAATAGCATCAGAGTCTGACTACGAACGAAGATCCAAATTAAAGATACCATAAATAAAGCAACACAAGGTCCCGATCATCCTAGTAAGAGCACTACTGATCTTTGGGGTAAGACACGTAGTATCGCCCACGCTCTTCATCGGACTCCCAATACAACTCTAAACCACCAGCTGTGTAGTTCTCAACGGTACCTTCTTCTGGTGTTGTGTAGAATCTGTGAGCCACGGAGGACTCGGCAATCCCATTCCCGGGTAGCAATACTATCAAAGCCTTCGGTGTGGGAAAGGGCTTAAACAAGGTTGCAGCAACACTAGCAATAGCCTACGTGTTTAGAGCGAGAAGAGAAGTTGCCAACGATCGTCAAAGTGATCACGAAGTGATCCTAACTAAGCACGTCAAACATAACCCCACCGTGTTCACTTCCCGAACCCCTTTGGAAAGCGACCGTCACGGTTACTCACACTGGTAGTGTATTATGAACATGTTGTCAAGTTATCTACAACCGTATATTAACAAATTCCCATCTGCCACATAACCGCGGGCACGGCTTTCGAAAGATCAAACCCTGCAGGGGTGTCCCAACTTAGCCCATCACAAGCTCACGATCTGCAGAGTCGCAACTCCAAAGTGGGAAGACCCAAGTATTCTCGGAATCCCGTGCTCAAGATATTCCGACATAGGTAAAACTAATCCAGCAAGACCTCCCGGCGTGCCGACACCCTGATAGTAGCCGTGCATATCTAGTCTCAGGCCACGACCGGATAGGTCAGCCTATAGGAAAATACCAGCCCTCGGGTTTCCCCAAGGTGGCCCTACAGTCTGCCCAATTTGGACCAACACTCATGTGGAGCACTGGCCCGGGTTGTTAATTAAGAACTCAGGTTTGCAACGCCCTATGCAAGTTTTAGTCATTAGGCAAATGTAAAACCAATGTTGGGCCTTGCTGGAAGAGCTTTAGCGCTAAGCAGGTTATCAAGGGGGGCCCATAAACCCCAACCGTGTTAGGGACGCAAAATCAAGGAACATAACACCGGTTTAACGGTTCCTAGGGTGGCATGAGTGGAACAAAACACCAAGCAAGAGGCTTAGCCTTCCACCCATTACCAATATATAGATGATTTAGTTTAACAGATTATATATTGTGATATCCCAACAATAACTTCATCATGAAGCAAGAATCTTCAAGTCTTCACCTGCAACTACAACGCTATAAGAGGGGTTGAGCGATGCTTACGTAGCCAATCAATGGTTTGCTAGGTGGGTGGTTAGAGAGTTTCATGGCAACAATAGGAGGCTGACAAACAGACATAGGCATCGAGGCAATAATCTAAAGAGCGAGACATCTAGCATAGGCAAAAATAGTAGTGATATCTGGGTAAGGTCATCTTTCTTGTTGATTCCTCGGAGGGAACGTAACCTTGCTCCTCAAACTCAACCTCGGTAGGAACCTCGTACTCCGTATCGTCACCGGGCTCTAACCAAACACAACAATGCAACAACGGAACAAAATCAATCAACATGCAATGCTCAACCACATGATGCATGAACATGATGAACAAGGACAAGAGTAGATATGATGCATGGCCTAGGGTCACAAGAGAGCAACATCGTCAAAGCAACAAGTTCACCCACATGAAAGAAACAAGCAAAAGAACAACTAACAAGTTTATGTAGGTGTTCAAACAAGCATCCAACAAGTTTAAAGGGGTTGGTTAACAAGGCAAGGGTGTAACTAACATTACAGCAACATGCTAGCACATTTAAATGGGCTGGAAATAAATAACAACAATATCCAGAAACTCCCATATTAATTTAAATGCATTTGGGACAGATCTGGAAAACTTCTATGATAGAGTAGCCAAACATGCTAACCAACAGGACCAAAATATTCTACACATTTTTCCACCCCAAATGCATATAAAGTTTGTTAAATTTGGAGTTGTAGATATTTAGTTATGATTTTTCCAAGTTTAAGCATATTTAAAACAACAATAAATTCAAACAACATTTTAAATGTTTTTAAACATGGCAACAAACAGCATATTCATAATCTACATGAAATTCTAAGCACTTTTCATATATGACTTGTTTTCATCAGAAACATATTTTCACAGATATTAAATAAACAAGAAAAACAGAAAAAGAAAAAGGAAACACAAAACAGAAAAAAAAACAGAATATGCGCAAGGGCCAGAGTGACCCAGGGCTCATCTAGCCCAAGTCATTGACGAGGGGGGCCCGGCCGGCTGAGCTGGCGCCAGTGGGTGCGCGCAAGGGTGGAGAAGGGCTGTGAGACTGGTAGGTGGGGCCTACCTGTCAGCCACACGCGAAAATTAAAAAGGGGGCGAAACCACTGCCCCGCACCGGATTCGAACACACGACCCGGCGCTTATCTGACGGAGACAAAGCCACTACACTGGCACTCGAACCTTGACAGATAACAGGTTTGAATACTGAAGAAGTAACTGCAGAAGCAAAGCACAGCGGATACGCAGGGCTCATCGGAGCTGCTCCGGCGACCAAACGAGACGGCGGAGTGGTGCGGGATGCTCCTGGAAGAGTTCCGCACCCACTCGAAGCAGACGCAACACCTAACTAGCACTACAGCGCCGGCGGCGAGCAACGACAGAACGACGGCGACCGATCAACGACGAGACGATGCAGAGGCCTAGGCGCAACGGCGACTACACAGGCAGCTCCTACGCGATGCGCTGAAGCGAACGGACAGATAAGCATGGCCTAGAGGGGTCGGAACACTCGCCGGCGACGAGGTCCGATGGTGATGAGCTCGGGCGCTCGAGGAACTAGGTCCTAGAGGGCGCGCAGGAAGGGTAAAAAGGCACGGGGAGAACGAGGAGCTCACCACGAGCACGGAGATGTGCTCGGCTGGCCCAGGCGTGGAAAGAGTCGACGGCGGCGAGTCTCGAACAGGTACGGGCGCCGGAGACGAAGAAGAGGAAGAAGAGGTCGGCGGCGAGGCGATCGGCTCCGTGTAGAGGAAGTAGTCGAAGTAGTCGACGTCGTGGAAGCAGAAGGACACCGTTGGCGAGGCTGAGGTCGACAAGGAGCTCGCCGGCGACGAGGTGGCGCTCTCAGATGCGTGCGGGTGTCGACTGGAGCGGCGGATCTGGTGGTGCTCGGCTCTCCAGGCGGCGAGAGGAGGAAGGGAAACCCTAGAGAGAGGGGCTGGACACGCTGCGGGTTTAAATGGATGGCTCGGATCACGAGACCTCGATGTCCGTGAGTTCACAACACGATGGTGAGCACGCGCTCTGCTCTGTTTCGCGTGACGGAGGAAGACGGAGGCGCGCGCCTGTGAGGCAGACACGTGGGGCCATGGGGGGGGGAGCCACGGCGCGAGTGCGAGCGCTCGGCTGGGCCTACGGGAGAGAGATGGGCCGCGCATCTGTGGAGAAAAGAGATGGGCCTGGGGAGAGAGATGAAGGAGGAGGCCTAGGCTACTGCTGGAGCTGCTTTTTCTTTCTTTTTCTTTATTTCTTCAGACAGAAAGAAAAAGAAAAACACGGGCTAAAAGAAAAAGAGTTAGGGGAAAAGAAAAATATCTCCATGCTCAGTGATTTATGCCCTATTTTAAAAAATTGACTTGGAAATTTTTGGAGGCGGAAAAATAAAAGGAGTTTGAATATGGTTCAAACTCTTGTCATTTTAAAATCCAACCAAATCAATTCTAAATGGGGTGATATTTGGCAGAGGGGGTGTAGACATGGTGCAAGATTTATAGAAGAAGAAAGAACATCAAAGCACTTGGCTAGGTGGCTTGCACAATGGAGTAAAGAATGGACAGAAAAGAAAAGAAAGAAAAAGAAGAAGAAGAAGAAGAAGAAGAAGAAGAAGAAGAAGAAGAAGAGGAAGAAGGGGTTTAGGGTTTATCTAGGCATAGCTAGAACCACACACACAACATTACAAGGCCTCACGCAGACTCATTAATAAAAGTAAACTAAGATGCCATGATGATGAAGTAATGCGAGGATGCAAAAATAAAATAATGACATGGCAATGCAAAATGAAATGAGCTCAAAAGACAAGAACCCCAAGGATAAGGACAAGGATCAAATTGAGAAAGCTTTATTGACATTATTGGAAAGTGTTACATATGGGGTGTTACACTTGTGTTCCTTTGCAACCGATTTTTGTTGTCCATCGTTTGATCACGTAGAGTAGATCAACGTTTCCATGTGTAGTATGGATATAAGACGACGGATGTGAGATATGCGGATGTAGAGTGCCAAATATGAGGCGTGTTCGGTTAGTGCCCGGGGGCATTTGAGGGACGGGATTTGGCCATCGCGGAGCATCTACAGCAGGACTCCTCAAATTGACAGGGTAAATTGACAACACGGACGTAGAACCACTGACCGGGAAGAAGAGATGGGCAAAATCAACCCAAGCGGATCTCTCAAAGCCCCTCTAAACATCCGCGCACTCATATCCCCCCATATGCGAGGGCAAGATGAGGAGTGGTTGGGTATGTCCAATAAGTAGTCATGTGCCCGCCACATAGGATTTTGCCCACCACGGACTATCTTTCTCTTTGTTTATTTTTCTCTACCTTTTTCCTCTCTCTCTCCCCACAAGTCGCATGCATGTGATCCGACATATAGGTGGAAAAGTGAGGGATATAGCTATGGAAATGAAAATTTAAGGAGTGACCGGTGAATGTTCGTGGATGCGTCCGGAGATGCCTGCGGACGTTTGAGGGAGCTGATTAGGTGTATGAGGCTATAAATGCTCCAACGCGGACCACCAAATCATTCACAAGTGCTTGGGTTAAACTGTCCGAACATTTTTTGGTATCCAACGGAGGTCATCAAATTTGTCTCGACATGTCCAGATGTTCGAAGTCCTACAAACCAGAACCAAACCCATGGTAGGTTTGGGGAGTCCGGACTTACGCCACGTTGGACTCCGCTAGACCGACACCACCGACCCATCAAAATACCTCACTAGGAGCTCCCCCCCCTTTGTTCCTCCTCCGTGCTCTGTATCGACACCCTCGTAGGGCAACGTCATCGCCGTCCTACCCTGGCTACCACCAAGGTCTTGTCAGACGGCGACGCTCCAGCCAGACGCTTGCACGCCATGGCCTACTCTGCCATTTCAGCCTGAATCCCGTCGGCGCCAGGTACCATCCAACCTTGTCGCCACAGTCCATAGCAGACTCCACGTCTGGCAAGAATTCGGCCAAATGCCACATAATATTTTGACTGTTGTTGTTGTTGGATTTGAAGAAAATAAGATGGTTGTGTACTCGGTGAAGGGGGATGAATTGTTGTTTTAAACGTGGTTGGCACTAGTGTGGAGTTTCAAGGCATGAAGCGTAATGTTGCATTTCGGTAAAGTGTTCATATTTGGTGGAACTTGTACCAGCACTACGTGCCCTAAAAATGAAAGCAATCTATATGTTGGGGAACGTAGTAGAAAACAACAAAAATCGCCCTACAATCACCAACGAATAATATGAAGATGCATAAACGGTTCGGATCACAATCCTTACCAACTCCGAGTAGCAGTGGAATTAGACGAGTCGGTGTAGGTCGTACTTGGAGTCACTCGAACCATAGATGAACGACCTCGTAAACCGCCCATGAAGGATCCATCGGACGAAAGACCGAAAGCACGACCTGTCTACTTGGTTGCAAGCATACGGTCTTCATGATCCGCTAGCACTTCGCCGTCCAGAGCTAGTCATCATCGAAGAATTAAAGGGAGTATATTAGAACCATACTAGGCTTCTAATTATGAGGATTAGAGGATCTAGATCAAGTTATAATTGATCAATTAAGATCAACTATAACTAGAGGAATTATAGGAGGCTCCAAAACTTGTATGTACATTGGTGCAAAAACCTGTAATAGGGGCCAGTTCTTTTGGGCGGCTCAGAAAATAAGCCGCCTCTCCCGAGCTTAAAAAATAAATCGTCTCTAATTTTTCTTTGAGACTTCTAAATTAGTTAATTATCCTATAACTAGTTTAGAAGCCCAAATGAATATAAAAGGCAACTTATGGAAAAAGCTAGGAAGAGGCAGCTTATTTTTTAAGCCGCCCAAAAGAACTGGCCTTATATATTGGTTGGAGGGAGAGGGAGGGGCGCCACACAAGGAGGGGAAGGTTTCCCTCCTTCATGCGCCGGCCTAGGGGGGGGGACCCTCCGCTAGTCCAATTCGGCCCCCCTTCCAGGAAAGGGGGCGCCTTCCCTACATGGTCCTTTGTGGCCAATTCTCCTTCCGTCACTTGCCTTTTTAAGACCCATTCATACTAAATAAAATATAAAACCCTCCGAAAAATTACTGTAATTTTATTATTAATTTAACATCATCGAACATATTTTCCACATATATATTATTTATTGAAAATGCCTGGTATAACCCGATAAACTCCTAAACCCTTCCGGTGACCCCATAACGCTTCCGGTTCCTCTTGAAACTATTTAAAATATTAATAGAATAATTTCACAAATAAATCATCGATACTCTATCCTACTAACACTTTTCTACAATTATCTAACCATATGAATTCGAAAGTTGCTTGTACTTTTGAAAGTTTTATTCGATATGAACTTTGGTTTGGTTTTGAGAAAATAGCAAAAAAGAAATGGCAACCTCTAAGGTTAATATATTAAGGTTTAGCCTGACGTTGATGAACTGTGTTTTTTCTAACTTATTTTCTACTGAGTTTTGACAAAATAGGCACCAAACAGAAAATGCCAACTAATGCCAGAATGAATAAATATAGTCCCTACTTCCATGTATATAGGGCCTAATGCATTTTTCGAGGCTAACTTTGATCATATATTAGAACAATAATATATGACATACAAGTTAAACAAAGCACACCATCAAATTCGTAAGTACAAGAAGCTTCTAATGATGTAATTTTCACATTATACATCTCAGATATTACTAATCTTATCAATAGTCAACATAACCTCGAAAAATGTATTAGGCCCTATATATATGGAAGGAGGGAGTAATATAAAACATATTTTATTGTTTGTGTAAGGGTACTAATTTGTTATTGTAACCGTTGATAGTTTATTGGGCAGCGCTAGGCGCCGGCGCGCCGGCCCAATTATTCGGCCGGTCGGCCCAGAGCCGTAGGATCTAAACGCGCATAACCGTCTGATCTGACCTCGTCTTCCTTCCATCGTCAACCTCCAGCGCTAGAAAAGGGATAGGACCGCCTCGCACGCGCTGACCGCCCCCGCCCGTGCAGACCGCCTCCCGCGTCTCCTCATCATCCACACCGCCGGCCGCCGCCCTCGCCGCCCGCGCCGCCCTCACTTGTGTCGCCTCGTGCGTTTATCCTCTTTGTGGATGCAGCAACGTGCGCCCATGGTTGCAGGCTTGCAGCTCCGGTGACACCGCTCGCAATTCCAGTGCACGACGGCCACGCTCCGGTGGTGACGGTTCGCCGGACACAATGCCTGGACGACGAGCTCACAAAAAGATGCATCTCTCGTCGAATTGCCAGTGGCAGCAAAAATATCCACCGGTAGTAGTAAAACAAAAGTACGGTTCCAGCAAAAAACAACATGTAGCATCTTTGTCTTGCCCACCCCCGGTCACAGGTCACCGGGTTGAAGCTTTCGCACATACGATTGAATCTTTCTCTGTCAACGGTTGCAACTTTTTTGATTGTGTAGAGTCCGGTTATAGATTTCTCTCTCAATGGTTGAAGCTTTTTCCCTCTACGGTAGAAGCTTTTCTGTAAACGATTGAAATATTTTTCATTTTGAGCAACGCCTGGTTAAAAGCTTTCTTCACCGTTTCTATTGAAGCTTTTTTTTCATGGAAGGTTGTAGCATTTTTTGTCGATGGTTGTAGCTTTCCTCGATGGCACCAAACGCTTGCAGCTTTTTCTATATCCGGTTGAAGTATTCCGTCTAGGGTTTGAAGCTTTTTTGTTAGCGGTTGCAGCATGAGGGTTTGCGACGTCCATCGCTCGTGCCCGCGTGGGTCATCCCCCATGCAACAAAACACACTGGCGGTTCCAACAAAATTGACCATTGGACGAAGCATTCATCGTTAGTTGCGGCTCCGCCGGCGCCGCCGTGAGTGGCAGCACATCGCCGGTCATCGTCGTCCCTGAGATCTGCCCCCGCCGCATCTTCCATGCCTCATGACGTGCGGCCATGGCGACATAGAGAGCCATGGCAAAAAACTACATGTTGTAGCACCGGAGCCCTCCGTCTCCACCACCGACAGCTGTTGGTCGCATCAAACATGACCGCCGGTGAGGGGGAGCTTGCGGTTCGTGAGCAGCGTGGAGGAGAGAGAGAGAAATCGTGGCTGTAGACAGCAGAACATGTCGTGGCTGGAGGTAGAAGAAAGAAAAAGAGAAGGCGAGGGAAAGGATAGGGTAAGAGAGAGGGCGATTGTGCAAGGCCCACCACATGCACACGTCCTGTGCGGTGGGTGGTTTCGCTGGAGCCAGCGTGGCGCGTGATCCGACCGAAAGTTCGGCCGGTGCGCGGATTCTAAATGTTTTCCTAGTTTATTCTATTAGATACGGTGAAATATTGCATCATTTGGTTTCGGACAAAACATATTTGCCTTCTCCAAGCATGGAGATAATGGCAAGCAAAATGTTTGCGTGTTCTCCTTTGAGAAGCATCATCTCTTATTGTGTGGTAACCATAACTCCACATTGCTCACGCCATCGAAGCTTTAATTAACAGAGTCGTGTAAAAGCCACGTAGTACGAACGCACAACTCTTTCCCCAGCCCCCAAAGTTGAAAAACAGCGCACACAAATTTTCCTATGTTGCAAGTAGACACCCATCTTGTCTTCCCTTTCGCAAATTTGCCATATACAAATCCTACATGATGCAACGGCATGCAAAATTTTCCTTGCAAGATTGTGAACAAGCACTGCAATATGACCAGAGAGCAAGCATACCCCAAATTTCCTTCTCTTTGAAAACATCGCCCTCACAGATATACTTTAATTCAGGCAAACCAGCCGTTATGGGAGGAAAAACCTTGTGCGCTTGTGTTACATTCTGAATTCAATTCCTTATCCGTGAACGCTGGATTATCAGGGATTCAGGGCCCTGCCCTGCCCTGCCCTGCCCTCTGCATTTGATGACCTACGGACGGCAACCCTGGGCGGCGCACATGCCAGGGCCCGTGCGCCGCGTCCACAGCTAATCTGGTGCTGGTCCATAGCCCACCCTCACCCTCACCCCATGTTACCAACTCGTCCGCTCGCAACAGCCATACGGCAGCGGCAATAAACTCCGTCGGCCCCACGCGCTCGCCGCCTATTAATACCCTGGACGAGCAGCTCCATGGCCGCAAACCAACAGCTGCTACTGCTACTCCAGCATCCATCCATCTCTCATCTTCTTCTTCCTCTTGCAACCAAACGAGAGCGTCTAGCTTAGCTAAAGAATCGGACGATGGCCGTTCTTGTGGCGAGGCAGGGGCGCGAGCTGCAGCGGTACAGCGCGAGCACCGGCGGGCGCATCGTGGTGGGGTGCATCCCGTACCGGGTGCGCTGCGACGGCGGCGACGAGGGCGAGCTGGAGGTGCTGGTCATCAGCTCGCAGAAGGGGCACGGCATGATGTTCCCCAAGGGCGGGTGGGAGCTGGACGAGTCCATGGACGACGCGGCCCGGCGCGAGGCCCTGGAGGAGGCCGGCGTCAGCGGGGACATGGGCAAGGTGCTCGGCTGCTGGCACTACCAGAGCCGCCGCTACCAGACCACCTACGAGGGCATCATGTACCCGCTCCGCGTCACCGACGAGCTCCAGCAGTGGCCCGAGATGGCGTCCCGCAAGCGCACCTGGGTGAGTACAGCTTCTTTGCCCCCACTTCGTTTCTTGCCGCAAAGACAAATCAAGAACCAAGAACATGTCTGATTTCCATTTGATTTGAGCAGGCAACGGTGCAGCAGGTCATGGAGGGATGCCAGCACTGCTGGATGCGGGAGGCGCTCCAGGAGCTCGTCTCCCGGCACGCCAAGCCGCAGTCCGCCCTGTGAACGACCACGCGGGCGGGCGGGTGGGGTGAGCGGGGCTCGCGCGCGCGCGCACGACTCTCGCGAGAAAAGGCCGGGAGCGAGCACGGACGTCCGGCCGTCGTGGTCTCTCTCTCCTTTCCTCGGTGCAGCGGCAGGCCTGCCGGCGTTTCCGGTCTCGTACGACGACCGGATCGGAGCATATAATTGGCCGCCCTCGCCGGAGAGATGGATGGGGATCCACGACGATGCGCGTGCACGCGCGCGTCGACGCTTTCTTGAGGCGCAGACTCGTCGTCGCCGCCGTCGCGGCAAATAATAATGTGGACGAACTTAGAAAATGTGTGAGGTAGAGATCGAAACCGAGACCGAACGGGGCACGAAAACGCTTCTGGAACGAGCAAGCTCGCCATTCTTTCTTTAGGCTCTGGGAGTAAAAGATCAAATTGTAAATTAATTCTAGTAAAAACCCTTCTTGGTGGCACGATCGATCAATCAATCAATCTCATTCTATTACCATGACTCCCTGTAAAAATAAAAGAAAAGAAAAATCAATCTACTGCTATACCTATCTCAGAAACAAAAGTTCGCACGCCATTAGACTTGCTCAAGGAAAGCAACATCTGTCTGGAGCGCACGCTCTTGGTGTTCTCGACCGGAGCATCTATCTGCCCTGCTGCGCTGTTCCCATTCCCTTGCATTATCATCGGTGCAACCAACCGAGAAAGCAAAGCAAGCATCGATTCTGTTCCGCTGGCGCCGTAGCGTAGCTAGCTACCGAGTGGAGTACGTGGTGGAAGGAAGCTACCAGCAGCAAGTGCTGGAGATCCTCGCACGTCCACGGGATCGAATCCCCACCCGTTTTGAGATTCGGTTCCGGCCCAGAGCATCCCCTCCCTTTACGGCTGGACCGCTCTGGAGAAGGGATCATGATACACGTACACGTACGTGCTACGTGGAGACGAACAAGCCGCGCCGTAAATCCGTTGCCCGCCCCCTACAGTCACTGCGCTGGGGCACCACAGTCCGTGCCTATGCCTGTCACGTAGATGTAGGGTGTCGTGTCGTGTCCTGCCGTGCCGTTTTTTCGAGTGGCTGGGCCTGGAGCGAGCGCAGATAAGAGCTGACGTGGAAGTGGGAGGCCATGGCCATGTGATGTGCCCCCATTAATTTCCCCGCTTCAATCAGCACGAACGAGCGAACGAAATTCAGCACTAGAGTACACACTGCCGCTGGACGGCGACGTGCGGAAGGCGACGCGCGCGCCCAGTCACGCCGCTCGGCCACATCTGCCCGAGAGATTATATTTGCGGAGACCCGCTTGACTTTGCAGTTTGGACAGTAGGATTTGTCGCCCTTTGCTTGCTCCAATGGCGGGCACTAGTAGTAAAAATTATCATTGCGGCTGGTCGGCATCGTGACGATGGAACGGCGCGCTAGTAGGGCTACAATACTCCCTCTCCCTCCCATTGATTGGCAGATGATGATTAATCTGATCGCCTGCGGTCGTGGCGGTCCACGTACGCCTTGTTCGGTGCCGCGGGATAAAAACGGCCGACGAGTCATCCACCGGCTCATTACTCATTAGATAGAGTAATTGCTAAACAACTTGACGACGACGGTGAAAGAGACGAAGGAGAAAGTAGACCCGGCCCGCGGTCGATCGGGACAGGAGGTGGCGCCCTCCGTTTCCGCTTGTTTGTTTTATCGGCACTTGTGCAGCACGCCGGTGATTGTTGCTTTTGCTTCCGCCCGCCGTTTCGCCGCTAGAGTAGATTTTCTTTGCACCGGTTGGCTGAGACGACGGCGGCGGCACCGGTGTCCTTTGCGGCCTCCGCCTTTCACCGTGCGGTAGATCGATAGGGGGGGATGGGACGTTGCGTCGCCGACGCTGACATCTCAACACCGGTGAAAGATTCTCGGTAGATCGTTGTACAGTGACTCTCAGTGAGTTTGTGGAGGATAGCGCCCCGGCAGCCCGGCTTCCAGGCCGATCCATCGATCCGATCCGTCCAGGTTTACCGTTCGCCAAGACCTTTCAGCTGCACGCTCGCTTGAGCTTCGTCCTCCTCGGCCATCGCTTGCCGTCGCTGAGGTCTCACCGATGCTTAACCTGCATACCGGCGAGAGGGCCGAGAGTGCCGGGCTAGGTTGCACGGAATCGTTCTGGAAGCCGGAGAGTGCCGGGAATGGGATGACCGAGCGCCGGTCGACGGAGCGGAATCGTTCAAGCTAGGGCAGCTCGACCTCATCAATGTGTGGTTCTTGCGGAGCCATTCGGAGGAGGGACTGACGGAAGACGGGCCTAGTGGGCTAGTGCCAACTTGATAAATTCAACAGTACTACTTACAATAAGCTTATGAAACATGATTATTTGTTTGTCTCCTCGCCCAGCTCCCGCGACGCGCCGCCCGCGCGCGTCTCGGGAGATCTAGATCGGCCGTCGGCGGCTCCTTTCCCTCGCCGTCGCCGGAGTGCGCCCGTCGGGCGAAGCCCGGGCGGCGCGGGCGGCGGCGAGGCACTCCCTCCTTCCTCTGGTCCTCGTGGCGGCGGCGTCACCGGTTCGGTGGAAGGCTCCGCCCGGTTCCAGCCAACCGCGAGATCAGGACGTCGTGGCTTCCGGTGAAAATCGCGCCTGACTGCGGTCATGGCGGACGATGACGGCGTCTCGGACGTCGTTCCCTTCTCGAGGGATCGTCGTTGCAGGTCACGTCAATCTGATCGGAAGGTTCCGGGGAAAACCCTAGATCTGGATCTATCGGATCGGACGATGACGACGTTTCGATGTTGTTCTCCCTCCTGGAGGCTTCGTTTTGGACCAAGTGTTGGCTGGCGAGGGCAAGAGGAGGAGCGGCGTGGTATCTGACACGTCGACACGGCGGGTCTCAGCGGCATGGAGCAGCGAGGTCTCGCCGGTGGGCATGTGGTGATGGACAAGTGCAGGATGGTAGCGTTGTCTGACGTCGTGGTGGCGTCGACGGCAGCTAGACCGGGCAAGGTACATGCAACAGTATATCACTAAAGATGGAGTGGTGGCAGGTGGCTACGGCGGCCTCATACCCTGCAGGCGTCCAGGTTGAGGAGTGCGTCGGACTGGTGTGTGCCCCATACCCGGCAGATGTTCTGGTTGGGACCTCGGGTCTTAAATGTTAGGTTTGGCTGCGAGGTATGTTTAGTATTAGGCCCAGACTATCAATATCCCTTTATCAACTGGATAGAAGTAGCGACTGATGTTGACTAGACGATGGTTTTAGCCTTATTTTTGTATAACTTTGTAATGTCTTATGTGAATAATTAATAAAGTGACTGCATGCATCGTCAAGATGCAGAGGCCGGGTACTCCTCCATTTATAAAATAAAATGAGACGACGTACTCACAGCGAGCGGGTCCGGCTATCGTCGTCGCCGGTAGCGGCGACCGCGCGCGGTTGGTGCGTGAGCAGGACTGTAGGAAAGAGCCCCCGGCTGGACCCAGCCCCCGCCGGCAGTCCATTGTTGGACTGGTTTCTTTCTAGCAGTAGTATTTTGTAGGGAAGTTGGACCAGTTTGTTGACAAACTTATTTAAGAAAATATGAAAGGGTATGATTATGTCTCAGTCGATTGAGATTTAACCAAATCTAATTCAAGTGACGTAATATGTAAACAATAAATAAATAAAAAATACACGGATCTTCACATAAGATTCCACGGATATAGCATCGAAAGAGACTTGGTTAAGTCTCCGTCGACTGAGATTTAGCGGTCTTCAATACGAAAATGCTACACCTAGGTAAACCACCTACGTGCTTCTTTACGTAACATTCCCAACAAATATAATTACGTCAGCCGGATCTTGAACACAAGACCTCTTGCCTTTGATATCATATAAAAGTGCATGCGCTAGTTAACACAACCAAAATACCAATATGATAGAACAGACTAGGCAATATATTTATACGTCTCGCAACAAAAGAATATATATTTATACGTCAAGGAACATGTGTTAGGGCCAGTTCTTTCGGCTCAATTGTGAAGAATTACTGCCCGGGAAATCAAAATTACAAAAGAATTCGTCTCTGCCTCAGGAATTGTCCACAATCATCCCAGAATTACAGTGCAATGTAGAATCATCGAAACTGGGCAATTCTGGCCATTCCCTCAAAACAAACCGGTTCGCTTTGAACAAATACCCCTATTGGCAGCTTGTATTTACAGCCAGAATGCCACCCGGAGGACCGACCGAGCGAGGCAAAGGAGCAGGGGATTTCTCACGAAGCTGTCGTCCACCCCACACCCATCGTCTGCCATCTCGACATAGGGTTTGGCGCGCCGCCAGCCAGCTCCCGGCCCCGGCGTCGTCAGATCCGCCGGCGAGAAGCCCCTACGACCCCGCCCCAAGCCGGCCGCCCTTCTCCTCCACTCCTCCCTGTTGGGGAACGTAGTATTTTAAAATTTTCCTACGATCACGCAAGATCTATCTACTAGATGCATAGCAACGAGAGGGGAGAGTGTGTCTACGTACCCTCGTAGACCGGGAGCGGAAGCGTCAAGTGACGCGGTTGATGTTGTCGAACTTCTTCGCGATCCAACCGATCAAGCACCGAACGTACGGCACCTCCGCGTTCAGCACACGTTCAGCTTGATGACGTCCCACGAGCTCTTGATCCAGTTGAGCTTCACGGGAGAGTTTCGTCAGCACGACGGCGTGGTGACGGATATGATGTATTCACCGGCGCAGGGCTTCGCCTAAGCACTGCGACGGTATGACCGAGGTGTGTTTCTGTGGAGGGGGGCACCGCACACGGCTGGAACAATTCAACTTGTGTGTCTTTGGGTGCCCCCCTGCCCCCGTATATAAAGGAGCAAGGGAGGGAGGCCGGCCGGCCCTTCCTGGTGCGGCTAGGGAAGGAGTCCTACTAGGAATAGGATTGCAATCCTATTCCTAGTAGGATTCACCAAAAGGAAGAAGGGGGAAAGGAATAGGAGAGGTGGCGCCCCCCCAATCCTAGTCCAACTAGGAACCCTAGGTGGGGCGCCGGCCAGCCCTATGGGCTGCCTCTCTCTTTCCCTTTAGGCCCACTATGGACCATCCCCTCTCGTAGGGGGTTCCGGTAACCCCCTCCGGCATTCCCGATAAATCCGAAACTTTTCCGGTATACTTCCGGTGTCCGAATATAGCCGTCCAATATATCAATCTTTATGTCTCGGACATTCCGAGACTCCTCGTCATGTCCGTGATCTCATCCGGGACTCCGAACTACCTTCGGTACATCAATACTCATAAACTCATAATACCGATCGTCATCAAACGTTAAGCGTGCGGACCCTACGGGTTCGAGAACTATGTAGATATGACCGAGACTCATCTCCGGTCAATAACCAATAGCGGAACCTGGATGTTCATATTGGCTCCTACATATTCTACGAAGATCTTTTATCGGTCAGAACCGCATAACTACATACGTTGTTCCTTTTGTCAAACGGTATGTTACTTGCCCGAGATTCGATCGTCGGTATCTCTATACCTAGTTCAATCTCGTTACTGGCAAGTCTCTTTACTCGTTCCGTAACACATCATCTCGTGACTAACTCATTAGTCTTTTGCTTGCAAGGCTTATTGTGATGTGTGTTACCGAGAGGGCCCAGAGATACCTCTCCGACACTCGGAGTGACAAATCCTAATCTTGATCTATGCCAACACCACGAATACTTTCGGAGACACCTGTAGAGCATATTTATGATCACCCAGTTACGTTGTGACGTTTGATAGCACACAAGGTGTTCCTACGGTATTCGGGAGTTGCATAATCTCATAGTCATAGGAACATGTATAAGTCATGAAGAAAGCAATAGCAGTAAAACTAAACGATCATAGTGCTATGCTAACGGATGGGTCTTGTCCATCACATCATTCTTCTAATGATGTGATCCCGTTGATCAAATGACAACTCATGTCTATGGCTAGGAAACATAACCATCTTTGATCAATGAGCTAGTCTAGTAGAGGCATACTGGGGACATACTGTTTTGTCTATGTATCCACACATGTACTAAGTTTCCGGTTAATACAATTCTAGCATGAATAAAAGACATTTATCATGATATAAGGAAATACAAATAACATCTTTATTATGGCCTCTAGGGCATATTTCCTTCAGTCTCCCACTTGAACTAGAGTCAATAATCTAGCTCACATCGCCATGTGATTTAATACTGATAGTTCACATCGTTATGTGAATAACACCCATAGTTCACATCGCCATGTGACCAACATCCAAAGGGTTTACTAGAGTCAATAATCTAGTTCACATCGCTATGTGATTAATACCCAAGAGTAATAAGGTGTGATCATGTTTTGCTTGTGAGAGAAGTTTAGTCAACGGGTCTGTCACATTCAGATCCGTATGTATTTTGCAAATTTCTATGTCTACAATGCTCTGCATAGAGCTACTCTAGCTAATTGCTCCCACTTTCAATACGCATCCAGATTGATACTTAGAGTCATCTGGATTTAGTGTCAAAGCTTGCATCGGCGTAACCCTTTACGACGAACTCTTTATCACCTCCATAATCGAGAAACATTTCCTTAGTCATCCAGTTACTAAGGATAATTTTGACCGCTGTACAGTGATCCACTCCTGGATTACTTTGGTACCTCCCTACTAAACTTATAGCAAGGCACACATCAGGTCTGGTACACAGCATTGCATACATGATAGATCCTATGGCTGATGCATAGGGAATGACTTTCATTTTCTCTCTATCTTCTGCAGTGGTCGGGCATTGAGTCTTACTCAACTTCATACCTTGTAATACAGGCAAGAACCCTTTCTTTGACTGATCCATTTTGAACCTCTTCAAAATCTTATCAAGGTATGTGCTTTGTGAAAGTCCAATTAAGCATCTTGATCTATCTCTATAGATCTTGATGCCTAATATATAAGCAGCTTCACCGAGGTCTTTCATTGAAAAACTCTTATTCAAGTATCCTTTTATGCTATCTAGAAATTTTATATCATTTCCAATCAACAATATGTCATCCACATATAATATTAGAAATGCTACAGAGCTCCCACTCACTTTCTTGTAAATACAGGCTTCTCCAAAAGTCTGTATAAAACCATATGCTTTGATCACCTCATCAAAGCGTATATTCCAACTCCGAGATGCTTGCACCAGTCCATAGATGGATCGCTGGAGCTTGCATACTTTGTTAGCACCTTTTGGATCGACAAAACCTTCTGGTTGCATCATATACAACTCTTCTTTGAGATATCCATTCAGGAATGCAGTTTTGACATCCATTTGCCAGATTTCATAATCATAAAATGCGGCAATTGCTAACATGATTCGGACAGACTTTAAGCATCGCTACAGGTGAGAAAGTCTCACCGTAGTCAACTCCTTGAACTTGTTGAAAACCTTTCGCAACAAGTCGAGCTTTGTAAACAGTAACATTACCGTCTGCATCGGTCTTCCTCTTGAAGATCCATTTATTTTCGATGTCTTGCCGATCATCGGACAAGTCAACCAAAGTCCATACTTTGTTCTAGTACATGGATCCCATCTCAGATTTCATGGTCTCAAGCCATTTTGCGGAATCTGGGCTCATCATCGCTTCCTCATAGTTTGTAGGTCCATCATGCTCTAGTAACATGACTTCCAGAACTGGGTTGCCGTACCACTCTGGTGCGGAACGTACTCTGGTTGATCTACGACGTTCAGCAGAAACTTGATCCGAAGTTTCATGATCATCATCATTAACTTCCTCACTGATTGGTGTAGGAATCACTGGAACAATTTTCTGTGATGTACTACTTTCCAATTCGGGAGAAGGTACAATTACCTCATCAAATTCTACTTTCCTCCCACTCACTTCTTTCGAGAGAAACTCCTTCTCTAGAAAGGATCCTCTCTTAGCAACAAAGACATTGCCTTCGGATCTGTGATAGAAGGTGTACCCAACAGTTTCTTTTGGGTATCCTATGAAGATTTACTTCTCCGATTTGGGTTCGAGCTTTATCATGTTGAAACTTTTTCACATAAGCATCGTAGCCCCAAACTTTAAGAAACGACAACTTTGGTTTCTTGCCAAACCATAGTTCATAAGGTGTCGTATCAACGGATTTAGATGGTGCCCTATTTAACGTGAATGTAGCTGTCTCTAATGCATAACCCCAAAAACGATAGTGGTAGATCGGTAAGAGACATCATTGATCGCACCATATCTAATAAAGTACGGTTATGACATTCGGACACACCATTACACTGTGGTGTTCCAGGTGGCGTGAGTAGTGAAACTATTTCACATTGTTTTTACTGAAGGCCAAACTCACTAACTCAAATATTTTACCTCTACGATCATATCGTAGAAACTCTTATTTTTCTTGTTACGATGATTCTCCACTTCACTCTGAAATTCTTTGAACTTTTCAATGTTTCGGACTTGTGCTTCATTAAGTAGATATACCTATATCTGCTCAAATCATCAGTGAAGGTCAGAAAATAACGATACCCGCCGCGAGCTTCAACACTCATTGGCCCACATACATCAGTATGTATGATTTCCAACAAATCTGTTACTCGCTCCATAGTTCCAGAGAATGGAGTTTTAGTCATCTTGCCCATGAGGCATGGTTCGCAAGCACCAAGTGATTCATAATCAAGTGATTCCAAAAGTCCATCACTATGGAGTTTCTTCACGCGCTTTACACCAATATGACCTAAATGGCAGTGCCACAAATAAGTTGCACTATCATTATTAACCTTGCATCTTTTGGCTTCAATATTATGAATATGTGTATCACACGATCGAGATCCAACAAACCATTTTCATTGGGTGTATGACCATAGAAGGTTTTATTCATGTAAACAGAACAACAATTATTCTCTAACTTACATGAATAACCGTATTGCAATAAACATGATCAAATCATATTCATGTTCAACACAAACACCAAATAACACTTATTTAGGTTCAACACTAATCCCGAAAGTATAGGGAGTGTTCGATGATGATCATATCAATCTTGGAACTGCTTCCAATACACATCGTCACTTCATCTTTTAACTAGTTTCTGTTCTTTATGCAACTCCCATTTTGAGTTACTACTCTTTAGCAACTGAACCAGTATCAAATACCAAGGGGTTGCTATGAACACTAGTAAAATACACATCAATAATCTGTATATCAAATATACCTTTGTTCACTTTGCCATCCTTCTTATCCGCCAAGTATCTAGGGCAGTTCCACTTCCGGTGACCATTTCCTTTGCAGTAGAAGCACTTAGTTTCAGGCTTGAGTTTAGCTTTGGGTTTCTTCATGTGAGTGACAACTTGCTTGTCATTCTTCTTGAAGTTCCCCTTCTATCCCTTTGCCCTTTACTTGAAACAAGTGGTCTTATTAACCATCAACACTTGATGTTCTTTCTTGATTTCTACCTTCGCCGATTTCAGCATTGCGAAGAGCTCGGGAATTACTTTCGTCATCCCTTGCATATTATAGTTCATCACGAAGTTCTACTAACTTGGTGATAGTGACTAGAGAACTTTGTCAATTACTATCTTATCTGGAAGATTAACTCCCACTTGATTCAAGTAATTGTAGTACCCAGACAATCTGAGCACATGCTCACTGGTTGAGTTATTCTCCTCCATCTTGTAGGCAAAGAACTGTCAGAAGTCTTATACCTCTCGACACGGGCATGAGTATGAAATACTAATTTCAACTCTTGGAACATCTCATATGCTCCGTGGCGTTCAAAACGTTTTTGAAGTCCCGGTTATAAGCCGTAAAGCATGGTGCACTAAACTATCAAGTAGTCATCATACTGAGCTTTTGTCAAAACGTTCATAACGTCTACATCTGCTCCTGCAATAGGTCTGTCACCTAGCGGTGCATCAAGGACATATTTCTCTGTGCAGCAATGAGGATAATCCTTAGATCACGGAATAATTCCGCATCATTGCTACTAACATCTTTCAACTTAGTTTTCTCTAGGAACATATAAAAAACAAACGGGGAGCAACATTGCGAGCTATTGATCTACAACATAGATATGCTAATACTACCAGGACTAAGTTCATGATAAATTAAAGTTCAATTAATCATATTACTTAAGAACTCCCACTTAGATAGACATCCCTCCGGTCATCTAAATGATCACGTGATCCAAATCAACTAAACCATGTCCGATCATCACGTGAGATGGAGTAGTTTCAATGGTGAACATCTTATGTTGATCATATCTACTATATGATTCACGCTCGACCTTTCGGTCTCCAGTGTTCCGAGGCCATATCTGCATATGCTAGGCTCGTCAAGTTTAACCCGAGTATTCTGCGTGTGCAAAACTGGCTTACACCCGTTGTATTTGAACGTAGAGCTTATCACACCCGATCTTCACGTGGTGTCTCGGCACGACGAACTTTCGCAACGGTGCATACTCAGGGAGAACACTTATACCTTGAAATTTAGTAAGGGATCATCTTATAATGCTACCGTCGTTCTAAGCAAAATAAGAAGCATAATAAGATAAACATCACATGCAATCAAAATATGTGACATGATATGGCCATCATCATCTTGTGCTTTTGATCTCCATCTTCAAAGCACCGTTATGATCACCTTTGTCACCGGCTTGACACCTTGATCTTCATCGTAGCATCGTTGTCGTCTCGCCAACTATTGCTTCCACGACTATCGCTACCGCTTAGTGATAAAGTAAAGCAATTACATGGCGATTGCATTTCATACAATAAAGCGACAACCATATGGCTCCTGCCAGTTGCCGATAACTTTACAAAACATGATCATCTCATACAAAACTGTATAACTCATCATGTCTTGACCATATCACATCACAACATGCCCTGCAAAAACAAGTTAGACGTCCTCTACTTTGTTTGTTGCAAGTTTTACGTGGCTGCTACGGGCTTTAGCAAGAACCGTTCTTACCTACGCATACAAAACCACAACGATGTTTCGTCAAGTATGTGCTGTTTTAACCTTCACAAGGACCGGGCGTAGCCACATTTGATTCAGCTAAAGTGAGAGAGACAGACACCCGCCAGTCACCTTTAAGCAACGAGTGCTCGTAACGGTGAAACCAGTCTCGCGTAAGCGTACGCGTAATGTCGGTCCGGGCCGCTTCATCTCACAATACCGCCGAAGCAAAGTATGACATGCTGGTAAGCAGTATGACTAGTATCGCCCACAACTCATTGTGTTCTACTCGTGCATATCATCTACGCATAGACCTGGCTCATGATGCCACTGTTGGGGAACGTAGTATTTTAAAATTTTCCTACAATCACGCAAGATCTATCTACTAGATGCATAGCAACGAGAGGGGAGAGTGTGTCTACGTACCCTCGTAGACCGGGAGCGGAAGCGTCAAGTGACGCGGTTGATGTTGTCGAACTTCTTCGCGATCCAACCGATCAAGCACCGAACGTACGGCACCTCCGCGTTCAGCACACGTTCAGCTTGATGACGTCCCACGAGCTCTTGATCCAGTTGAGCTTCACGGGAGAGTTTCGTCAGCACGACGGCGTGGTGACGGATATGATGTATTCACCAGCGCAGGGCTTCGCCTAAGCTCCGCGACGGTATGACCGATGTGTGTTTCTGTGGAGGGGGGCACCGCACATGGCTAAAACAATTCAACTTGTGTGTCTTTGGGTGCCCCCCTGCCCCCGTATATAAAGGAGCAAGGGGGGAGGCCGGCCGGCCCTTGTTTGGTGCGGCTAGGGTTGCAATCCTACTAGGAATAAGATTGCAATCCTATTCCTAGTAGGAATCACCAAAAGAAGGAAGAGAGGGAAAGGAAAAAGGAGAGGTGGCGCCCCCCCCCCCAATCCTAGTCCAACTAGGAACCCTAGGTGGGGCGCCGGCCAGCCCTATGGGCTGCCTCTCTCTTTCCCTTAAGGCCCACTATGGACCATCCCCCTTCGTAGGGGGTTCCGGTAACCCCCTCCGGCAATCCCGTTAAATCCGAAACTTTTCCGGAACACTTCCGGTGTCCGAATATAGTCGTCCAATATATCAATCTTTATGTCTCGGACATTCCGAGACTCCTCGTTATGTCCGTGATCTCATCCGGGACTCCGAACTACCTTCGGTACATCAAAACTCATAAACTCATAATACCGATCGTCATCAAACGTTAAGCGTGCGGACCCTACGGGTTCGAGAACTATGTAGACATGACCGAGACTCATCTCCGGTCAATAACCAATAGCGGAACCTGGATGTTCATATTGGCTCCTACATATTCTACGAAGATCTTTTATCGGTCAAAACCGCATAACAACATACGTTGTTCCTTTTGTCATCGGTATGTTACTCGCCCGAGATTCGATCATCGGTATCTCTATACCTAGTTCAATATCGTTACCGGCAAGTCTCTTTACTCGTTCCGTAACACATCATCTCGTGACTAACTCATTAGTCTTTTGCTTGCAAGGCTTATTGTGATGTGTGTTACCGAGAGGGCCCAGAGATACCTCTCCGACACTCGGAGTGACAAATCCTAATCTTGATCTATGCCAACACCACGAATACTTTCGGAGACACCTGTAGAGCATCTTTATGATCACCCAGTTACGTTGTGACGTTTGATAGCACACAAGGTGTTCCTACGGTATTCGGGAGTTGCATAATCTCATAGTCATAAGAACATGTATAAGTCATGAAGAAAGCAATAGCAGTAAAACTAAATGATCATAGTGCTATGCTAACGGATGGGTCTTGTCCATCACATCATTCTCCTAATGATGTGATCCCGTTGATCAAATGACAACTCATGTCTATGGCTAGGAAACATAACCATCTTTGATCAATGAGCTAGTCTAGTAGAGGCATACTAGGGACATACTGTTTTGTCTATGTATCCACACATGTACTAAGTTTCCGGTTAATACAATTCTAGCATGAATAAAAGACATTTATCATGATATAAGGAAATACAAATAACATCTTTATTATTGCCTCTAGGGCATATTTCCTTCACTCCCGGCCCGACCGCCCCTCCTCGACTCCTCCCCGCGCGCCCAGACGTCCATCTGTGCCCTGCAGCAGGACGCGTCCGCCCGCCCGGCCGGCCGACCCTCCCTTCCCTCCGCCTGGCAGCAGGAAGCGCCCGGCCTCCGCCCGGACATGATAGCTGGTGAGCGCCTCCTCCTCTGCCTCTCTTCTTCCTCCTGATTCATTCTATTGCTGCTGCTACAGGAGGCTAAGAAGGGGAATTTTGTATGTTCCTTTGGATGATGCAAACATGTGATTGATGGCATGTACTGAAATTTTTTGTATGCTACATTTAGCAAAAAACATTGTATGAAAATCTGTATGGATTGATGTCAGTTTAGTAAAATAAAATTGTAAAGATTAAAACATTGAAGTGTAAAGATTAAAATTTGTAAGAAATCTGTATGGATTGATGTCTGCTTTGGAAATGGCGTCGTCAAGCAAATCGTTGCCGTATGCGTCAAGAAGATTATCCCTTGTTACTGGCCTCCAATGGGTGGAAGAGAAGGAGCAGGATCCAAAAGCTTTCTACGCTATGTTCAGAATGAGGAGGTCAGTGTTTTACCCATTGCATGATCTGTTGGTTGATAACTATGGACTTAAGTCAACTTGCAACATATCATCCAAAGAAGCGTTGGCGCTTTTTCGATATGCGGTTCACTTTTGTTGTTCCTGGATGGCCCGGATCTGTTCATGACACACGTGTATGGAGCGATGCTATAGTTCGTTATGAGCATTATCCACAACCACCCACATGTAATCTCGTGTATGTATGCATATTATTATGTACGTTTCTGCATGCATATTCTTATATACAAGATGTCTTTATTGTAGATAAATACTACCTTGTCGACTCCGGATATCCCAATAGAGTTGGATATCTAGCACCATACAAAGCGCAACGATATCATGTACCTGATTTCCAACAACACCCACCCATGGGGAGGTATGAGACATTCAACCATCAACATTCTTCTTTGCGTAATGTTGTCGAAAGATCATTTGGTGTTCTCAAGATGAAATGGCGTATTCTACAAGGCATACCACGGTACAAACCGGAGACACAAAAGACGATCATCACTGCATGCATGTGTCTTCACAACTACATTCGTGATAGCAAGTTACGTGATGAGCATTTTGACAAGTTTGACAATGATGCGTACGTGCAACCCCCACAGCCGTTTACTGGTGCCAACGCTTTACCACCTGACGATGATGGTACCATGGCCGCTACACGTGAGGCTATTGCTGTCAGTCTTGTACCTTGAGATTATCCATCTATTTGTAGTTTGCAAGTTTCTTTTAACTTGTAATATTAAGCACTATATGATATTTCCAACTCTGGTTCTAAATTGTAATGTTAATCACTTAATGATATTTGCAAGTCGCTTTTATATTATAATATATATAGTTTATGAGATTTGCATCTCATTTTTGTGTACATATTAGACATGAAACTGTGAGTACTAATCAAATGTTATCAATTCATTGCTCACTTCAATCTAAGGGCATTACAGACATTTCAATGGATAACTCATAGAACAATCACATGCTAGAATTACAGAAAAGAACTGGACAGCCAATTCTGTGGGCACACGATTCTGTGGGCAGCATCCCAGAATCATATTCTGAAGAATTATGAGGGGAAAAGAACTGGCCCTTAGGCCGCGACTATATCTAGCTTATAGTGAGTTCTATCGAGCGCTCGCCTACGGGAAATTTCACATGGCATTTTAACTGAGCTGGACCAGTACCGCTTGCGCATCGCTTGTTTAGGACGATTGGTTATTGTTACTTTAGTCTGGTTTTCTTCATGTTTTTTTTCTTTTCAATCGTTTTCTTTGTTTCTTTATGGTTTTTTCGGCTTCTGTTTTCTTTGCTTTTTCACCGATTATCTTTATTTCTTTTCTTGGTTCCTGGTTTTCTCATTATTTATTTTCCATGATTTTTTATTTGTTTCTTCCTTCCTCGGTTTAATTGTTTTTTCTTTCGTTTCTTTTCTTTCCTTGTGTTTCATTCTTTTCCGATTTTGTTTGTTCCTTTCACAGTTTTTACTGGTTTGTTCATTTCTTTCCCTTTTTCTTTGTTTTTTTTTCTGGTTTCATTCTTTTTAATTTTTCTTTGTCTCTTTGTTTCCTTCCTTTTTTTTCTTGTACATTTTTCATACACATAAGGAACATACTATATATCCACGTTTCACATTTTTCAAATACATGATTAATATTATAATTTTTTTTTCTAATCTTATCCATACACATTGTAAATTTTTAATAAATATGGAACATTTCTCATGTACATGTTTAATATTTGGGGAATACATAATTACCATTCCTTTTAAACATATATTTTCATGTCTATGTTGAAATAAACATGAACATGTTTTGTATACATCAGGATCATTTTGCATATGCCCATTCAGTATTTTCTACAAAAATGGTTAACAGTTCTCAGAATATATAGTTATTGATGCCAACTTTTAATTCTTTTAAGCACCAGGAACATGTCATGTCTAGACGTTTAACAGTTTTCAAATACAAGATTTACATTTTTTAATATATATTTTTAAGTCGACTTTTTGCATGCGCATTGTACTTTTTTTATACACCAGGAACATTTTGTATATACATGTTTAATATTTTAAAATACATGATTAACAGTTTTGAAAACTTTTTTTGATAACTACTTATTTACATACACATTGTAAAAATTATGTATGCATTTTCCGTATGCATTGGAGATATTTGTTCATCCACATTTGACATTTTTCAAATGCATGATTACCAGTTTTTAAATATTCAATATGTTTTACGTAATATATATTCGAAATATTTAGAGGTACAATTGTTTTTAAGAAAATGAAGAAAAAAGAAACACGCGCGCGCGCGCACACACACACACATATCTCGCTAAGATAGGCGTGCCCCTATGGCTCGCTTATAGCAAGACCTAGGTATCCTCGCGTCAAGCAAATTGCGAGATGGACGGCCCATTTGTGCAGGATTCCACGACCTTGTTTTTCTGTTTTTTCTTCGTTTTTACTTTTGTTTATATTTCTAAATACTCTAACTATTATATTAAAAAATCTTTTCAAAAAAATGTAACAAGCATTTGAATATTTTTAAATTTATATAGAGAAAATATTAATCATGTATATGACAGATATATACAAAAATATAAAATGTTTGTGAAAATATTTGATCATGTATTTTAAAAATATCCATCCAAGTATTTTAGAAAAATGTAACAATTATTGGGAAAAAATAAACTATTTAAAAATGTGAAAGGTGTATAGGAAAATGTTGAACATATATTAAAAAAATTAAAAATTCTCTTTGAATAACCTTAAACAAGCTTTGAGAAAAAGTTAAATGTTGCTAGAAAAAGTCAAATGTGTATAGAAAGAACATCGACCGTGTATTTAACAAATGTTAATCTGGTAATTGAAAATTGTTAATTAAGCATTTGGAAAATGCTAAATGTGTATGGAAAGAATGTATACCATGTATTAAAAAAACTATACTTGTATTTGAAAAATGTTAATCAAGCATTCGAAAAAATGGTTATATGTGTATAGAAAAAACTTGGCAATGTATTCTAAAAATATTAATAAGTTATTTAGAAAATGTTAATCTAGCATTTGAAAAATGTTAAATGTGTATTCAAAAAATATTCACATTGAATTCAATAAATATTAAACGTGTATTAAAAACCATGAAAAATGTATTAAAGATGTGTATTAAAAATGTATTAGATACACACCAAAATAGTGTATAGAATAAACTGAAGGAAATATGCCCTAAGGCAATAATAAAGTTGTTATTTATATTTCCTTATATATCATGATAAATGTATTTTATTCATGCTATAATTGTATTAACCGAAAACTTGATACATGTGTCAATACATAGACGAAACTTAGTGTCCCTAGTAAGCCTCTACTAGACTAGCTCATTAATCAAAGATGGTTGAGTTTCCTAACCATAGACATGTGTTGTCATTTGATTAACGGGATCGGATCATTAGGAAAATGATGTGATGGACATAACCCATCTGTTACCTTAGCGTATTGATCGTTTAGTTTTTATCGCTACTGGATTTTTTCATGTCAAATACATATTCCTCAGACTATGAGATTATGCAACTACCGGATACCGGAGGAATGCCTTGTGTGCTATCAAACGTCACAACGTAACTGGGTGATTATAAAGATGCTCTACAGGTATCTCCGAAGGTGTTTTGTTGAGTTGCCATAGATCGAGAATATGATTTGTCACTTCGAGTATCATAATAAGCCTTGCAAGCAAATGACTAATGAGTTACTCACCAGATGATGTATTACGGAACGAGTAAAGAGATTTACCGGTAACGAGATTGAACTAGGTATGAAGATACCGACGATCGAGTCTCGGGCAAGTAACATACCGATGACAAAGGGAATAATGTATGTTGTCATTACGGTTTGACCGATAAAGATCTTCGTAGAATATGTAGGAGCCCATATTAGCATCCAGGTTCCGCTGTTTGTTATTGACCGGAGAAGTGTCTCGGTCATGTCTACATAGTTCTCAAACACGTAGTGTCCACACGCTTAACGTTCGATGACGATTTGTATTATGAGTTATGAGTTTTTGGTGAACCAAGATTGTTCGGATTCCCGTATGAGATCACAGACATGACGAGGAGTCTCGAAATGGTCGAGACATAAAGAATGATATATTGGACGATGTTATTCGGACATCGGATGAGTTCAGAGAGGTACCAGGTAAATATCGAAGTGCCGGAGGGTTATCGGAAACCCCCTGGGGGACTAATGGGCCTACATGGGCGTTAGTGGAGAGAGAGGAGAGCCGCGAGGGGTGGTCGCGCGCCCCCCCATGGCAGTCCGAATTGGACTAGGAGGAGGGGGCGACGCCCCCCTTTGCATCTCCCTCTCCCTCTCCTTCCTTCT
>LR738714.1:544547635-544582920 GCA_902687465.1 Secale cereale
CCCCTTCCTTGAGATGGAATCCTACTAGGACTAGGAGTCCTAGTAGGACTCCTCTCCTTGGCGCGCCATAGGGGCCGGCCGTCCTCCTCTCCCTCCCACATTTATATACATGGGGAGGGGGCACCCTAGAACACACAAAATATTCTTAGCCATATGCGGTGCCCCCTCCACAGTTTACACCTCAAGTCATATTGTCGTAGTGCTTAGGCGAACCCCCGCGCGATCTACTTCACCATCATCGTCAACACGCCGTCGTGCTGCCGGAACTCTCCCTTGACCCTCTACTGTATCAAGAGTTCGAGGGACGTCATCAAGTTGAACGTGTGCCGAACTCGGAGGTGCCGTACGTTCGGTGCTTGATCGGTTGAATCGCGAAGATGTTCGACTACATCCACCACGTTAATCTAACGCTCCTGCTTTCGGTTTACGAGGGTACGTAGACACACTCTTCCCGTCTCATTGCTATGCATCTCCTAGATTGATCTTGCGTGATCATAGGAAAAAAAATTAAATTGCATGCTACGTTCCCCAACAGTGGCATCATGAGCCAGGTCTACGCGTAGATGATATGAACGAGTAGAACATAAAGGATTTGTGGGCGTTGATGTTCATACTGCTTACTACCAACGTCTTATTTTGTTCGGCGGTATTGTAAGATGAAGCGATCCGGACCAACATTACATGACCGCGTTCATGAGACCGGTTCCACCGTTACGTGCAACTTGTTTGCATAAAGGTGTCTAACGGGTGTCTGTCTCTCTTGCTTTAGTTGAATCGAATTTGATCGCGGCCGGTTCTTGTTGAAGGTTAAAACAACAAACTTGATAAATCACCGTTGTGGTTTTTGTGCTGTAGGTAAGAACGGTTTTTGCTAGAAGCCCGTAGCAGCCACATAAAACTTGCAACAACAAAGTAGAGGACGTCTAACTTGTTTTTGCAGGGCATGCTGTGATGTGATATGGTCAAGACGTGATGAGTTATACGTTATTGTATGAGATGATCATGTTTTGTAAATTATCGGCAACCGTCAGGAGCCTTATGGTTGTCTCTTTATTATATGAATTGCGAACGCCATGTAATTGCTTTACTTTATCACTATGAGTTAGCGATAGTAGTAGAAGCAATAATTGGCGAGACGACCACGGCGCTACGATGGAGATCATGATGTCAAGCCGGTGACGATGCAGATCATGACGATGCTTTGGAGATGGAAATCAAAAGCACAAGATGACGATGGCCATATCATGTCACATTTTTTGATTTCATGTGATGTTTATCTTTTTATGCATCTTATTTTGCTTAGAACGACGGTAGCATTATAAGATGATCCCTTACTAACATTTCAAGATACAAGTGTTCTCCCCGAGTATGCACCGTTGCGACAGTTCGTCGTGCCGAGACACCACGTGATGATCGGGTGTGATAAGCTCTATGTTCACATTCAACGGGTGTAAGACAGTTTTGCACGTGCAGAACACTCGGGTTAAACTTGACGAGTCTAGCATGTACAGAAATGGCCTCAGAACACTAGAGACCGAAAGGTCGAGTGTGAATCATATAGTAGATTTGATCAACATAAGATGTTCACCAATGAAAAATACCCCATCTCACGTGATGATTAGACATGGTTTAGTTGATTTGGATCACATAATCATTTAGATGACTCGAGGGATGTATATATAAGTGGGAGTTCTTTAGTAATATGATTAATTGAACTTAATTTATCATGAACTTAGTCCTGATAGTTTTTGTATATCTATGTTGTAGATCAATGGCCAGTGCTACCGTTCCCTTGAATTTTAATGCGTTCCTAGAGAAAGCTAAGTTGAAAGATGATGGTAGCAACTACACGGATTGGGTCTGTAACTTGAGGATTATCCTCATTGCTGCACAGAAGAATTATGTCCTTGAAGCATCGCTAGGTGACAAGCCCCCTCCCGCTAATGTGGACGCTTTGAACGTCTGGGAGATGCGGTCTCATGACTACTCGATAGTTCAGTGTGCCATGTTTTACGGCTTAGAATCAGGACTTTAAAGACGTTTTGAACGTCATGGAGCATATGAGATGTTCCAAGAGTTGAAGTTAATATTTCAAGCAAATGCCCGAGTTGAGAGATATGAAGTCTACAACAAGTTTTATAGCTGCAAGATGGAGGAGAACAGTTCTGTCAGTGAACACATACTCAGAATGTCTGGGTACCATAACCACATGACTCAGCTGGGAGTTAAAGTTGATGATGATGGTGTTATTGATAGAGTTCTTCAATCACTACCACCAAGCTATAAAGTCTTCGTGATGAACTATAATATGCATGGGATGGAGAAGACTATTCCCGAACTCTTCGCAATGCTCAAAGCTGCGGAGGTAGAATTAAAAAGGAGCATCAAGTGTTGATGGTTAACAAGACCACTAGTTTCAAGAAAAAGGGAAAGTGAAAGAAGGGGAACTTCAAGAAGAATAGCAAGCCAATTGCTACTCCCGGGAAGAAACCCAAGTCTGGAGCCAAGCCTGAAACTGAGTGCTTCTACTTCAAAGGGATTGGTCACTGGAAGCGAAACTGCCCCAAGTATTTGGCGGATAATAAGGATGGCAAAGTGAACAAAGGTATATTCGATATACATGCTATTGATGTGTACCTTACTAATGCTCGTAGTAGCACTTGGGTATTTGATACTGGTTCGGTTGCTCATATTTGTAATTCAAAACATGGGCTACATATTAAACGAAGATTGGCTAAGGACAAGGTGACGATGCGCGTGGGAAATGGTTCCAAAGTCAATGTGATCGCCGTCGGCACGCTACCTCTACATCTAACTTCAGGATTAGTTTTAGACCTAAAAAATTGTTATTTGGTGCTAGCGGTGAGCATGAACATTATATCTGGATCTTCTTTATTGCGAGACAATTATTCATTTAAATTAGAGAATAATGGTTGTTCTATTTATATGAGTAATATCTTTTATGGTCATGCACCCTTGATGAGTGGTCTATTTTTGTTGAATCTCGATTGTAGTGATACACATATTCATAATTGCTACCTCTTGAGCTTGCGTTGTATTCCCTCGAAGAGGAAAGGGAGATGCGGCACAGTAGCGTAAGTATTTCCTTCAGTTTTTGAGAACCAAGGTATCAATCCAGTAGGTGACCACGCGCCAGTCCCTCGCACCTGCACACACAAATAAGAACTTCGCAGCCAACGCGATAAGGGGTTGTCAATCCCTTTACGGTCACTTACGAGAGTGAGATCTGATAGAGATGATAGTTGATATTTTTGGTTTAATAAAACAACAAATAAAAGCGGTAAAAGTAAAGTAGATGTAGATTGATATGTTGAGAATAGACCCGGGGCCATAGTTTTCTCTAATGGCTTCTCTCATGATAGCGATATTCTATGGCGGGTAAACAAATTACTGTCGAACAATTGATAGAAAAGCGAATAATTATGAGACTATCTAGGCATGATCACTGTATATAGGCATCACGTCAGAGACAAGTAGACCGACTCGTGCCTGCATCTACTACTATTACTTCACACATCAACCGCTATCCAGCATGCATCTAGTGTATTGAGTTCATACGAACAGAGTAACGCCTTAAGCAAGATGACATGATGTAGAGGGATAAACTCAAGCAATAAGATATAAACCCCATCTTTTTATCCTCGATGGAAACAATACAATACGTGCCTTGCTGCCCCTACTGTCACTGGGAAAGGACACCGCAAGATTGAATCCAAAGCCAAGCACTTCTCCCATTGCAAGAACTATAGATCTAGTAGGCCAAACCAAACCAATAATTCGAAGAGACTTGCAAGGATATTATGAGCACACATAAAAAGTTCAGAAAAGAACCAAATATCTTTCATAGATAACCTTGACCATAAACTCACAATTCATCGGATCTCGACAAACACACCGCAAAAAGAGATTACATCGAATAAATCTCCTCGAAGACCGATGAGAACTTTGTATTGAGATCCAGAGAGAGAGAAGAAGCCATCTAGATACTAGCTATAGACCCGAAGGTCTGTGGTAAACTACTCACAACTCATGGTGAGGGCGATGATGATGATGATGAAGGCCTCTGTGACGGATCCCCCTCCAGTGGAGCTCCGGAACAGGCTCAAGATGGGATCTCCACCTGAACAGAAGGTACGGCGGTGGAATTAGGGTTTTCTCTCTGTTCACGGAGTTTCTGGTGTACGTGGACTTATATAGGAAGAAGGAGGGCACCGGGGGCCACTTGAGGGGGTCTCGAGGCAGGGGGGCGCGCCTTGGGAAGGGGGGCGCGCCTCCCACCCTCGAGGGCACCTCCTCGATCCTCTGACGTGCTTCTCAAGCTTCCTGTGCGTGATTTTCTCCAAAAATATCTCTCGCAAAGGTTTCATTCCGTTTGGACTCCGTTTGATATTCTTTTTCTGCAAAACCCTAAAATAGGCAAAAAACAGCAATCTGGACTGGGCCTTTGGGTTAGTAGGTTAGTCCCAAAAATGATATAAAAGTGAATGATAAAGCCCATTAAACATCCAAGACTTCATAAATAATATCATGGAACAATATAAAAATATAGATACGTTGGAGACGTATCAAGCATCCCCAAGCTTAATTCCTGCTCGTCCCCGAGTAGGTAAATGATAAAGAAAGAATTTTTGATGTGGAATGCTAACCAATATAGTTTTTCAATGTAATTCTCTCAGTTGTGGCATGAATGATCAGATCTGAAAAATTCAAGATAAAAGTCTATATGGACATAAGAAATAATAATACTTCAAGCAATACTAACAAAGCAATCATGTCTTCTCAAAATACTATGGATAAAGAAAGTTTATCCCTACAAAATCATATAGTGTTGGATATGCTCCCTCGTTATCACACAAAAATATTTATATCATGCACAACCCCGATTTCAGCCAAGCATTTGTTTTCATACTCTATCTTTTCAAATCTTTCAACTTTCACGCAATACATGAGCGTGAGCCATGGATATAGCACTATGGGTGGAATAGAGGTGGTTGTGGAGAAGACAAAAAGGAGGGAGATAGTCTCACATCGACTAGGCGTATCAACGGGCTATGGAGATGCCCATGAATAGATATCAATGTGAGTGAGTAGGGATTGCCATGCAACGGATGGACTAGAGCTAAATATGAATGAAAGCTCAAAAAAAGAAACTAGTGGGTGTGCATCCAACTTGCTTGCTCATGAAGACCTATGGCATTTGAGGAAGCCCATCGTTGGAATATACAAGCCACATTCTATAACGAAAATTCCCACTAGTATATGAAAGTGACTAAACATGAGACTCTCTACAATGAAGAACATGGTGCTACTTTGAAGCACAAGTGTGGAAAAAGATAGTAGCAATTGTCCCTTTTTCTTTTCTTTTTTTCTTTTCTTTTTTCCTTTTTTGGGCCTTTTTTTTCTTTGGCCTTTCTCCCTTTTTTTTGCGGAGGGGCTTTATAGATTCAGCATTTCCTCCCATGGGACAATGCTCTAATAATGATGATCATCACACTTTCATTACAACACGATATTACAACTCGAGACTACAATAACAAAGTATGACTCTATATGAATGCCTCCGGCGGTGTACCGGTATGTGCAATGAAACAAGAGTGACATGTATAAAAAGATTATGCATGGTGGCTTGGCCACAAATACGATGTCAACTACAAGATCATGCAATGGCAATATGACAATATGATGCGTGTCATATGAACGGAATGGTGGAAAGTTGCATGGCAATATATCTCGGAATGGCTATGGAAATGCCATGATAGGTAGGTATGGTGGCTTTTTTGAGGAACAATATGGTGGTTGTTTTGAGGAAGGATATATAGTGGGTTTATGGCACCGGCGAAAGTTGCGCGGTACAAGAGAGGCTAGCAATGGTGGAAGGGTGAGAGTGCGTATAATCCATGGACTCAACATTAGTCATAAGAACTCATATACTTATTGAAAAAATCTCCGAGTCATCAAAACAAAGCAATCAAAGCATGCTCCTAGGGGGAGGTTGGTAGGATTTAACCATCGCGCGCCCCCGACCTCCACACAAAGGTTGACATTCTACAAATACCTCATGCTCTAACTTAGTCACACAACGGTCCACCATACGTGCATGCTAAGGGAATCACTAACCTTAACACAAGTATTTCTCAATTTCATAATAACTCCACTAGCATGACTCTAATATCACTATCCTCATATCTCAAAACAATTATCAAGCATCCAACTTCTCATTCTATTCAATGCACTTGGTGTGAATTTTTTTACTACATTGACATTGGATGTCTATCGTGTGAATACTAGTTTCTTTAGCCTAAACACATTACCATGCTGTTTTAATAGACTCTCAAATAGATATAAGTGAAGCATGAGAGTTCAACAATTTCTACAAAATATTATCACCACTGTGCTCTAAAAGATATAAGTGAAGCACTAGAGCAAAAACTATTCAACTCAAAAAGATATAAGTGAAGCACATAGAGTGTTCTAACAATTTCTAGGCCATATTTAACTCTCTCAAATAGGTGTGTCCAGCAAGGATGATTGTGGCAAACTAACAAGCAAAGACTCAAATTATACAAGACGCTCCAAGCAAAACACATAACATGTTGCGAATAAAAATATAGCTCCAAGTATAGTTACCGATGGGTGAAGACGAAAGAGGGGATGCCTTCCCGGGGCATCCCCAAGCTTAGGCTTTTGATTATCTTGAATTTACTTGGGGTGCCATGGGCATCCCCAAGCTTAGGCCTTTGCTACTCCTTGTTCCATAGTCCATCAAAGCGATAGTCAAAACTTGAAAACTTCACAACACAAAACTTAGACAAAAATTCTCGTGAGCTCCGTTAGTATAAGAAAGCAAACCACTACTCAAAGGTACATCAATGAATTCATTATTTGTTTATATTGGTGTTAAACCTACTGTATTCAAACTTCTCTATGGTTCATATCCTCCAATACTACTCATAGATGCATCGGAATAAGCAAACAACACACGAAAAACAGAATCTGTCAAAGATAGAACATTCTGTAGCAATCTACAGGTTTTGCCTACTTCAGGAACTCCAAAAAATTCAAACTAAATTGGTAAATTTGCGGAATTTGTCTACCGATCATCTTCAAAAAGAATCAACTAAAAATCACGTTCCAGTAAAATCTGAAGACTACTTTAGCGAGCGCTAACGATTCTGTTTTTCACAGCAAGATCACATAAACTTCACACAAGTCTTCCCAAAGGTTCTACTTGGCATAAACACTAAACAAGACATGAAACCACATCTAATCAGAGGCTAGATGCAATATTTATTCCCTAACAGCAACAAAAACAAAAAACATAAAATTGGGTTGCCTCCCAACAAGCGCTATCGTTTTACGCCCCGAGCTAGGCACGATACAAGATAGATCTAGGTATTGCCATCCTTGGAAGGCATTCCATAAGTGGCTCTCATGATAGATTCATATGGTAATTTGATTTTATTTCTAGTGAACTGTTCCATGCCTTTCCTTAACGGAAATTGGAGTCTAATATTTCATTCCTTCATATCAATAATTGCACCAATCATTCTAAGGAAAAGTCTACCAAGAATAATAGGGCATGAAGATTTGAAATCTATATCAAGAACGATGAAATCTACGGGCACATAATTCCTATTGGCAACAATAAGAACATCATTAATTCAGCCCATAGGTTTCTTAATAGTGGAATCCGCAAGATGCAAATTTAAAGAACAATCATCAAGCTCATGGAACCCTAGCAAATCACACAAAGTTTTTGGGATAGTGGAGACACTAGCACCCAAATCACACAAAGCATAGCATTCATGATCTTTTATTTTTATTTTTATAGCAGGTTCCCATTCATCATAAAGCTTTCTAGGTAGAGAAATTCCAACTCAAGTTTTTCTTCATAAGATTGCATCAAAGCATCAACTATGTGTTTAGTGAAAGCTTTATTTTGACTATAAGCATGCGGAGAATTTAACACGGATTGCAACAAGGAAATACAATCAATCAAAGAGCAATTGTCATAATTGAATCCCTTGAAATCCAAAGTAGTGGGTTCATCACTATGCAAAGTTTTAATCTCTCCACTCCCATTTTTTTTAGCAATTTTAGCATCAAGATCTAAAAACTCCGAATCATTGGGACACCTTAAAGCAGAATCATTTCCAATCCTATTTTCATCAAGATTAATACTAGAAAACAAGGATCTAATAGGAGACACATCAATAACTTTCAGATTTTCATCTTTATTTTCATGATAACTAGAAGAACACGATTTAATATAATCTTCTCTTTTAGCACGCATTCTAGCGGTTCTTTCTTTGCATTCATCAATGGAAATTCTCATGGCTTTGAGAGACACATTGATATCATGCTTAGGTGGGATAGATATAAGTTTCAAAGAATCAACATCAAGAGTAATTCTATCCACACTTCTAGCCAATTCATCAACCTTAAGCAATTTCTCTTCAAGCATAGCGTTGAAATTCTTTTGTGAGATCATAAACACTTTTACACTAGTTTCAAATTCACAAGGCATCTTTCCATAAGAGTTGTTGTAGGAATTATCATAATTATTAGAAGAATTACTAGGAAAAGGCCTACGATTAAAATTACCTCTATAAGCATTGTTACCAAAATTATTCCTACCAACAAAATTCACATCCAAAGATTCATTGTTATTCTCAATCAAAGTGGACAAAGGCATATCATTAGGATCAGAAGAAGCGCTCTTAGCAACAAAAAATTTCATAAGTTCATCCATCTTTCCACTCAAAACATTAATTTCTTCGATAGCATGCACTTTTTTACTAGTAGATCTTTCGGTGTGCCATTGAGAATAATTAACCATAATATTATCTAGGAGTTTGGTAGCTTCTCCTAAGGTGGTTTCCATGAAAGTGCCTCCGGCGGTCGAATCTAAAAGATTTCTAGAAGCAAAATTCAAGCCAGCATAAAAGTTCTGAATAATCATCCAAAGATTCAAACCATGTGTAGGGCAATTACGTATCATCAATTTCATACTCTCCCAAGCTTGTGCAACATGCTAATGATCTAGTTGCTTAAAATTCATAATATCGTTTCTAAGAGAGATGATCTTAGCAGGAGGGAAATACTTAGAGATAAAAGCATCTTTGCACTGATTCCACGAATCAATACTATTTTTAGGCAAAGAGGAAAACCAATTTTTAGCATGATCTCTAAGTGAAAACGGAAATAACTTCAATTTAACAATACCGTTATCCGTATCCCTGTTCTTTTGCATATCACACAAATCAACAAAGTTGTTTAGATGGGTAGCGGTATCTTCACTAGGAGGCCGGAGAATTGATCTTTCATGACAAGATTCAACAAAGCAGCATTGATCTCATAAGATTCAGCATCGGTAATAGGAGCAATTGGAGTGCTAATAAAGTCATTGTTGTTGGTATTGGAGAAGTCACACAATTTGGTATTGTTTTGAGCCATAGTGACAAGCAAGCAATCCAACACACACAAGCAAACAAGAAGCAAGCGAACGATAAACACACGGCGGAAGAAGGGCAAATAAAATGGCAAGGGTGAAGTGGGGGAGAGGAAAACGAGATGAAAATAAATGTAATGCGAAGGATAAGGGTTTGTGATAGGTACTTGGTATATGACTTTTGCGTAAGCCTCCCCGGCAACGGCGCCAGAAATTCTTCTTGCTACCTCTTGAGCATGCATTGTATTCCCTCGAAGAGGAAAGGGAGATGCAGCTGATACGTCCAAAACGTATCTATAATTTCTGCTTGCTCCATGCTTCTTTTGTGGGATATTGCTATGATATTGATGCACTTCCATACACTTTTGATCATATTTGGACTAACCTATTAACTCAGTGCACCAAAGTGCCAGTTCCTGTTTTCTGCTGTTTTTCTATTTCAGGTTTCCCCCATATTAAAAGTGCCCCAAAAATTCCGTGAAAAATACAGGAAAAATCAGCGTACAGGAAGCTTCGCGAAGAACCAAAGCGGGGCCAGAGGGGAGCCAGGGGGGCCCAGGCGGCCACCTGGCGCGGCCCCACCCCTGGCCGCGCCAGGGGGGCGCCTGGGGCCCCTGCTCTGCCTCTGGTTGCCCCCCTTCGCATATATATTCCTCTCGTCCCGAAACCCTCGAGGACGGAACCCTTTTTTGCGATCTCGCCTCTGTTCCGCCGCCGCAGCGCTTTCAAGATCGGGAGCATCAGGAGAACTCTTCCCGGCACCCTTCCGGAGGGGAGAATCACCACCGGGAGCTTCTCCACCACCATGGACGCTTCCCGGATGAGTCGTGAGTAGTCCACCTTGGACCATGGGTCCATGATCAGTAGCTATGTGATGTTCTCCTCCCCTCTTTGCTCTTCATGGTTTAGATCTCGTGAGCTGCCCTACATGATCGAGGCACATATGTAATCTTTCTGCTGTTGCTCTGCTGAGTTTGCTGGGATCTGATGGATTATGAGATTATGTTCAGATTGTGTTTGAGTAATATATTTGATTCACCTCTTTTATATCTTTGTTCTTGAGTAATTCTTGCATGTTCTCCGTTGCTGTTTATTGCTTTGGCCAAGTAGTAGGTAGTAACTCCAAGAGGGAGCGTTATGCTTGATTGTGGGTTCATGCCCCCTGATGACTAGCTTGAGTGACAGAAACATGAGTCTAGGGGATGTGCTGTTGCCACAAGGGGGAAAACAACGGTGCTTGTACTTGCGGGTGCAAGGATTGTTTACTTTACGCAAAGTTCTTTTAATGCAGTTGTCTGTTGCTTTGAGTTTACACTTTGGGTGGGATTCGCAACTTAATACCAGCGAGATGTTCTGGATAGATATCTCAAGGTGGATGGTTAGTAGTAGATGCAGATGGATTTCGGTCTACTTGCCTTGGCGTACCGCCCATGCTTTTGAGCCTCTACCTTTCTTTGCAGCATAGTTAGCATTGGTTTGCGCACATAATCCTGTCAATTGCCCAGCTGTAATTTGTTTACCTCGCTTTGCTGTTTTATCGTCTTTTGGGAGAGAGACATCACTAGTGAACATCATGGGACCCCGGTCCATATTACCACCGCTGATCACACCTTCTATTTACTTCCTGTTTTTGTTTCCTAGTTGCAGTCATAGCTATCATTATTATCTCTTGTGTTTGATCCTTTGTAAACAACAAGGCCGGAGGGATTGACAACCTCTCTGTACTCGTTGGGAGCAAAGTTATCTGTATCTGTGTGCAGGTCCTGTCAACCGCTAAGTTTCTGGCGCCGTTGACACCTACTTGTTGACCCTCGGAGTCTCACGGGATTCGATCCTTGGTATCTTTGCCAAGGGAAATTTGCCGCTACGCTACATCTCAACCTTCCACTTGGGGTAACCAACGAGGGGCGAGAAGCCATCAGCAGCACAGTAGCGTAAGTATTTCCCTTAGTTTTTGAGAACCAAGGTATCAATCCAGTAGGAGACCACGTGCCAGTCCCTCGCACCTGCACAAACAAATAAGAACTTCGCAGCCAACGCGATAAGGGGTTGTCAATCCCTTTACGGTCACTTACGAGAGTGAGATCTGAGAGAGATGGTAGTTGATATTTTTGGTTTAATAAAACAACAAATAAAAGCGGTAAAAGTAAAGTAGATGTAGATTGATATGTTGAGAATAGACCCGGGGGCCATAGTTTTCTCTAGTGGCTTCTCTCATGATAGCGATATTCTACGGCGGGTAAACAAATTACTGTCGAGCAATTAATAGAAAAGCGAATAATTATGAGACTATCTAGGCATGATCATTGTATATAGGCATCGCATCCGAGACAAGTAGACCGACTCCTGCCTGCATCTACTACTATTACTCCACACATCGACCGCTATCCAGCATGCATCTAGTGTATTGAGTTCATACGAACAGAGTAACGCCTTAAGCAAGATGACATGATGTAGAGGGATAAACTCAAGCAATATGATATAAACCCTATCTTTTTATCCTCGATGGCAACAATACAATACGTGCCTTGCTGCCCCTACTGTCACTGCGAAAGGACACCGCAAGATTGAACCCAAAGCCAAGCACTTCTCCCATTGCAAGAACTATAGATCTAGTAGGCCAAACCAAACCAATAATTCGAAGATACTTGCAAGGATATTATGAGCACACATAAAAAGTTCAGAGAAGAACCAAATATCCTTCGTAGATAACCTTGATCATAAACTCACAATTCATCGGATCTCGACAAACACACCGCAAAAAGAGATTACATCGAATAGATCTCCTCGAAGACCGAGGAGACCTTTGTATTGAGATCCGGAGAGAGAGAAGAAGCCATCTAGATACTAGCTATGGACCCGAAGGTCTGTGGTAAACTACTCACAACTCATGGTGAGGGCGATGATGATGATGATGATGAAGGCCTCCGTGATGGATCCCCCTCCGATGGAGCTCTGGAACAGGCTCCAAGATGGGATCTCCACGGGAACAGAAGGTACGGCGGTGGAATTAGGGTTTTCTCTCTGTTCACGGAGTTTCTGGGGTATGTGGACTTATATAGGAAGAAGGAGGGCACCGGGGGCCACTTGAGGGGGCCTCGAGGTAGGGGGGCGCGCCCTGGGAAGGGGGGTGCGCCCCCCACCCTCGGGGGCACCTCCTCGATCCTCTGACGTGGTTCTCAAGCTTCCTGTGCGTGATTTTCTTCAAAAATATCTCTCGCAAAGGTTTCATTCCGTTTGGACTCCGTTTGATATTCTTTTTCTGCAAAACCCTGAAATAGGCAAAAAACAACAATCTGGACCCGGCCTTTGGGTTAGCAGGTTACTCCCAAAAATGATATAAAAGTGAATGATAAAGCCCATTAAACATCCAAGACTTCATAAATAATAGCATGGAACAATCAAAAATTATAGATACGTTGGAGTCGTATCAATAATATTGATGCCAAAATATGCAAAGTTGATAATGATAGTGCAACATATTTGTGGCACTACCGTTTATGTCATATTGGTGTAAAGCGCGTGAAGAAATTCCATGCACATGGAATTTTGAAATCACTTGATTATGAATCATTTGATACTTACGAACCCTGCCTCATGGCAAGATGATTAAAACTCTGTTCTCCGGAACAATGGAGGGGGCAACTGACTTATTGGAAATAATACATACCGATGTATGCGGTCCGATGAGTGTTGAGGCTCACGACGGGTATCAAGCAAATATGTGTATATCTAATTAATGAAACATAAGTCTGAAACATTTGAAAAGTTCAAAAAAAATTCAAAGTGAAGTAGAGAATCATCATAACAAGAAAATAAACTTTGTATGATCTGATCGTGGAGGCGAATATTTGAGTTACGAGTTTGGTCTTCATTTGAAACAATGTGGAATAGTTTCACAGCTCATGCCACCTGGAACACCACAGCATAATGGTGTGTCAGAACATCGTAACCGTACTTTATTAGATATGGTGCGATCTATGATGTCTCTTACCGATTTACCACTATCGTTTTGGGGTTATGCATTAGAGATAGCTGCATTCACGTTAAGTAGGGCACCATCTAATTCCATTGAGACGACACCGTATGAACTGTAGTTTAGCAAGAAACCTAATGTGTCGTTTCTTAAAGTTTGGGGTTGCGATGGTTATGTGAAAAAGCTTTAGCCTGATAAGCTCGAACCCAAATCGGAGAAGTACGTCTTCATAGGATACCCAAAAGAAACTGTTGGGTACACCTTCTATCACAGATCCGAAGGCAAGGTTTTTGTTGCTAAGAATGGATCCTTTCAAGAGAAGGAGTTTCTCTCGGAAGAAGTGAGTGGGAGGAAAGTAGAACTTTATGAGGTAATTGTACCTTCTCTCGAACTGGAAAATGGCACATCACAGAAATCGTTCCCGTGATGCCTACACCAATTAGTGAGGAAGCAAATGATGATGATCATGAAACTTCAGATCAAGTTACTTCCGAACCTCGTAGGTCAACCATAGTACGTTCCGCACCAGAGTGGTACCGTAATCCTGTTCAGGAAGTCCTGTTACTAGACCATGACGAACCTATTGGGGAACGTAGTATTTCAAAAAAATTCATACGATCACACAAGATCTATCTAGGAGAAGCATGACAACGAGTGGGGAGAGTGTGTCTACGTACCCTTGTAGACTGAAAGCGGAAGCGTCTAGTGACGCGGTTGATGTAGTCGAACGTCTTTGCGATCCAACCGATCCAAGCACCAAACGTACGGCACCTCCGCATTCAGCACATGTTCAGTTCGATGGCGTCCCACGAGCTCTTGATCCAGTTGAGCATCACGGGAGAGTTTCGTCAGCACGACGGCGTGGTGACGGTGATGATGAAGCTACCAACGCAGGGCTTCGCCTAAGCACTGCAATGATATGACCGAGGTGTGTAACTGTGGGGAGGGGCACCGCACACGGCTAAAATCAACTTGTGTGTATTTGGGGTGCCCCTCCCCACGTATATAAAGGAGGGAGGGGAGGAGGAGGCGGCCGGCCTAGGGGGCGCGCCATGAGGGGAGTCCTACTCCCACTAGGAGTAGGACTCCTCCTTTTCCTAGTAGGAGTAGGAGAGGGAGAAGGAAGGGAGAGGAGGAGAAGGAAAGAGGGGGCCTCCCCCCTTGCCCTAAACCAATTTGGTTTGGGCTGTGGGGGGGGGGGGCACACTCCCCTTGCTGCCCTCTATTTCCACTAAGGCCCATCTAGGCCCATTAATCCCCCGGGGGGTTCCGGTAACCTCCCGGTACTCCGGTATTTATCCGATAACCCCTGGAACTCATCCGGTGTCCGAATATAACCTTCCAATATATAAATTTTTATGTTTCGGACATTCCGAGACTCCTCGTCATGTCAGTGGTCACATCCGGGACTTCAAACTACCTTCGGTACATCAAAATACATAAACTCATAATACCGATCATCATCGAACGTTAAGCGTGCGGACCCTACGGGTTCGAGAACTATGTAGACATGACCGAGACTCATCTCCAGTCAATAACCAATAGTAGAACCTGGATGCTCATATTGGTTCCTACATATTCTACGAAGATCTTTATCGGTCAAACCGCATAACAACATACGTTGTTCCCTTTGTCATCGGTATGTTACTTGCCCGAGATTCGATCGTCGGTATCATCATACCTAGTTCAATCTCGTTACCGGCAAGTCTCTTTACTCATTCCGTAATAGATCATCTCGTGACTAACTCATTAGTCATTTGCTTGCAAGGCTTATTATGATGTGTATTACCGAGAGGGCCCAGAGATACCTCTCCGACACTCGGAGTGACAAATCATATTATCGATCTATGCCAACACCGCAAACACCTTCGGAGACATTTGTAGAGCATGTTTAAAATCACCCAGTTATGCTGTGACATTTGATAGCACACAAGGTGTTCCTCCGGTATTCGGGAGTTGCATAATCTCATAGTCATAGGAACATGTATAAGTCATGAAGAAAGCAATAGCAGTAAAACTAAACGATCAAGTTGCTAAGCTAACGAATGGGTCTTGTCCATCACATCATTCTCCTAATGATGTGATCCCGTTGATCAAATGACAACTCATGTATATGGTTAGGAAACGTAACCATCTTTCATTAACGAGCTAATCAAGTAGAGGCATACTAGGGACACTTTGTTTCGTCTATGTATTCACACATGTATCAAGTTTTCGGTTAATACAATTCTAGCATGAATAAAAGACATTTATCATGATATACAAGGAAATATAAATAACAATTTTATTATTGCCTCTAGGGCATATTTCCTCCAGTCTCCCACTTGCACTAGAGTCAATAATCTAGTTCACATCGCCATGTGATTTAATACTGATAATTCACATCGTTATGTGAATAACACCCATAGTTCACATCGCCATGTGACCAACACCCAAAGGGTTTACTAGAGTCAATAATCTTGTTCACATCGCCATGTGATTAACACCCAAAGAGTACTAAGGTGTGATCATGTTTTGCTTCGCGAGAGAAGTTTAGTCAGCGTGTCTGTTACATTTAGATCTGTATGTCTTTCGCAAATTTCTATGTCTACAATGCTCTGCATGGAGCTACTCTAGCTAATTGCTCCCACTTTCAATATGCATCCAGATTGATACTTAGAGTCATCTGGATTAGTGTCAAAGCTTGCATCGGCGTAGCTCTTTACGACAAACTCTTTTTTACCTCCATAATTGAGAAACATTTCCTTAGTCATCTAGTAACTAAGGATAATTTTGACCGTTGTCCAGTGATCTACTCCTGGATCACTATTGTACCTCCTTGCCAAACTCATGGCAAGGTACACAATAGGTTTGGCACAGAACATGGCATACTTTATAAAACCTATGGCTGAGGCATAGGGAATGACTTTCATTCTTTCTCTATCTTCTCCCGTGGTCGGGTTTTGAGTCTTACTCAACTTCATACCTTATAACTCAGGCAAGAACTCCTTCTCTGACTAATCCATTTTGAACTATTTCAAAATCTTTAACAAGGTATGTACTAATCAAAAGTCTTATCAAGCGTCATGATCTATCTCTATAGATCTAGGTGTCTAATATGTAAACAGCTTCACCGAGGTCTTTTATTGAAAAAACTCCTTTTAAACAATCCTTTATCCTTTCCAAAAAATTCTACATCATTTCCGATCAACAATATGTCATTCACATATACTTATCAAAAATGTTGTAGGCTCCCACTCACTTTCTTGTAAATACATGCTTCTCCAAAAGTCTGTATAAAACCATATGCTTTGATCTCCTCATCAAAGCATATATTCCAACTCCGAGATGCTTGCACCAGTCCATAGATGGATCGCTGGAGCTTGTACACTTTGTTAGCACCTTTAGGATCGACAAAACCTTCTGGTTGCATCATATACAACTCTTCTTTAATATATCCATTAAGGAATGCAGTTTTGACATCCATTTGCCAGATTTCATAAAATGCGACAATTGCTAACATGATTCGGATAGACTTAAGTATCGCTACGGGTGAGAAAGTCTCATCGTAGTCAACTCCTTGAACTTGTCAAAAACCTTTTTGCGACAAGTCGTTCTTTGTAGACAGTAACATTACCGTCGGCGTTAGTCTTCCTCTTAAAAATCCATTTATTTTCAATGGCTTGCCGATCATCGAGCAAATCATCCAAAGTCCACACTTTGTTCTCATACATGGATCCCATATTAGATTTCATGGCCTTAAGCCATTTTGCGGAATCTGGGCTCATCATCACTTCCTCATAGTTTGCAGGTTCGTCATGGTCCGGTAACATGACTTCCAGAACCGGGTTACCATACTACTCTGGTGCGGAAGGTACTCTGGTTGACCTACTAGGTTCAGTAGTTTACTTGATCCAAAGTTTCATGATCATCATCATTAGCTTCCTCACTAATTGGTGTAGGCATCAGAGGAACAATTTTCTATGATGTTCTATTATCCAATTCTAGAGAAGGTACAATTACCTCATCAAGTTCTACTTTCCTCCCACTCACTTCTTTCGAGAGAAACTCCTTCTCTAGAAAGGATCCATCCTTAGCAACAAAAATCTTGCCTTCGGATCTTTGATAGAAGGTGTACCCAACAGTTTCTTTTGGGTATCCTATGAAGATGCATTTCTCGAATTTGGGTTCGAGCTTATCAGGCTGAAGCTTTTTCACATAAGCATCGCAACCCCAAACTTTAAGAAATGACAACTTTGGTTTCTTGCCAAACCACAGTTTGTATGGTGTCATCTCAACGGATTTAGATGGTGCCCTATTTAACGTGATTGCAGCTGTCTCTAATGCATAACCCCAAAACGATAGTGGTAAATCGGTAAGAGACATCATAGATCGCACCATATCTAATAAAGTACGGTTACGATGTTTAGACACACCATTATGCTGTGGTGTTCCAGGTGGCGTGGGCTGTGAAACTATTCCACATGTTTCAAATGAAGACCAAACTCATAACTCAAATATTCACCTCCACGATCAGATCGTAGAAACTTTATTTTCTTGTTACGATGATTCTCTACTTCACTCTGAAATTCTTTGAACTTTTCAAATGTTTCAGACTTGTGCTTCATCAAGTAGATATACCCATATCTGCTCAAATCATCAGTGAAGGTGAGAAAATAACGATACCCACGGCGAGCATCAACACTCATTGGTCTGCATACATCAGTATGTATTATTTCCAATAATTCACTTGCTCGCTCCATTATTCCGGAGAATGGAGTTTTAGTCATCTTGCCCATGAGGCATGGTTCACAAGCATCAAATGATTCATAATCAAGTGATTCCAAAAGTCCATTAGCAAGGAGTTTCTTCATGCGCTTTACACCAATATAACCTAAACGACAGTGCCACAAGTATGTTGCACTATCATTATCAACTCTGCATCTTTTGGCTTCAATATTATGAATATGTGTATTTACTACGATCGAGATTCAATAAATCATTCACCTTGGGTGTATGACCATAGAAGGTTTTATTCATGTAAACAGAATAACAATTATTCTCTCACTTAAATGAATAACCATATTGCAATAAACATGATCCAATCTTGTTCATGCTCAACGCAAACACCAAATATCAATTATTTGGGTTTAACACTAATCCCAAAAGTGCAGGGAGTGTGCGATGATGATCATATCAATATTGGAACTACTTCCAACACACATCGTCACCTCACCCCTCAACTAGTTTCCGTTTATTCCGCAACTCCTGTTTCGAGTTACTAATCTTAGCAACCGGGCAAGTATTAAATACCCAGGGGCTACTATGAACACTAGTGAGGTACACATTATTAATATGTATATCAAGTACACCTTTGTTCACTTCACGATCCTACTTATCCTCCAAATATTCGAGGAACTTCCGCTTCCAGTGACCATTTCCTTTGCAGTTAGAAGCACTTAGTTTCAGGCTTAGGTCCAGCTTTGGGCTTCTTCACGGGAGTGACAATTTGCTTGCCATTCTTCTTGAAGTTCCCTTTCTTCCCCTTGCCATTTTCTTGAAACTAGTGGTCTTGTTAACCATCAACAATTGACGCTCTTTCTTGATTTCTACCTTCGTTGATTTCAGCATCACGAAGAGCTCGGGAATCATTTTTGTCATCCCTTGCATATTATAGTGAAGGAAATATGCCCTAGAGGCAATAATAAAGTTATTATTTATTTCCTTATATCATGATAAATGTTTATTATTCATGCTAGAATTGTATTAACCGGAAACTTAATACATGTGTGAATACATAGACAAAACAGTATGTCCCTAGTATGCCTCTACTAGACTAGCTCATTGATCAAAGATGGTTATGTTTCCTAGCCATAGACATGAGTTGTCATTTGATCAACGGGATCACATCATTAGGAGAATGATGTGATGGACAAGACCCATCCGTTAGCATAGCACTATGATCGTTTAGTTTAACTGCTATTGCTTTCTTCATGACTTATACATGTTCCTATGACTATGAGATTATGCAACTCCCGAATACCGTAGGAACACCTTGTGTGCTATCAAACGTCACAGCGTAACTGGGTGATCATAAAGATGCTCTACAGGTGTCTCCGAAAGTATTCGTGGTGTTGGCATAGATCAAGATTGGGATTTGTCACTCCGAGTGTCGGAGAGGTATCTCTGGGCCCTCTCGGTAACACACATCATAATAAGCCTTGCAAGCAAAAGACTAATGAGTTAGTCACGAGATGATGTGTTACGGAACGAGTAAAGAGACTTGCCGGTAACGAGATTGAACTAGGTATAAAGATACCGACGATCGAATCTCGGGCAAGTAACATACCGTTTGACAAAAGGAACAACGTATGTTGTTATGCGGTTCTGACCGATAAAAGATCTTCGTAGAATATGTAGGAGCCAATATGAACATCCAGGTTCCGCTATTGGTTATTGACCAGAGATGAGTCTCGGTCATGTCTACATAGTTCTCGAACCCGTAGGGTCCGCACGCTTAACGTTTGATGACGATCGGTATTATGAGTTTTTGAGTATTGATGTACCGAAGGTAGTTCGGAGTCCCGGATGAGATCACGGACATGACGAGGAGTCTCGGAATGTCCGAGACATAAAGATTGATATATTGGACGGCTATATTCGGACACCGGAAGTATACCGGAAAGGTTTCGGATTTATCGGGAATGCCGGAGGGGGTTACCGGAACCCCCTACGAGAGGGGATGGTCCATAGTGGGCCTAAAGGGTGAGAGAGAGGCAGCCCATAGGGCTGGCCGGCGCCCCCACCTAGGAATCCTAGTTGGACTAGGATTGGGGGGGGCGCCACCTCTCCTATTCCTTTCCCCCTTCTTCCTTTCGGTGAATCCTACTAGGAATAGGATTGCAATCCTATTCCTAGTAGGAATCCCTTCCCTAGCCGCACCAGGAGAGTTGGCCGGCCCCTCCTCCCTTGCTCCTTTATATACGGGGGCAGGGGGGCACCCAAAGACACACAAGTTGAATTGTTTTAGCCGTGTGCGGTGCCCCCCTCCACAGAATCACACCTCGGTCGTACCGTCGCGGAGCTTAGGCGAAGCCCTGCGCCGGTGAACACATCATATCTGTCACCACGCCGTCGTGCTGACGAAACTCTCCCGTGAAGCTCAACTGGATCAAGAGCTCGTGGGACGTCATCAAGCTGAACGTGTGCTGAACGCGGAGGTGCCGTACGTTCGGTGCTTGATCGGTTGGATCGCGAAGAAGTTCGACAACATCAACCGCGTCACTTGACGCTTCCGCTCCCGGTCTACGAGGGTACGTAGACACACTCTCCCCTCTCGTTGCTATGCATCTGGTAGATAGATCTTGCGTGATCGTAGGAAAATTTTAAAATACTACGTTCCCCAACACGACCACTGCAGAAGATAGAGAGAAAATGAAAGTCATTCCCTATGCCTCAGCCATAGGATCTATCATGTATGCAATGCTGTGTACCAGACCTGATGTGTGCCTTGCTATAAGTCTAGCAGGGAGGTACCAAAGTAATCCAGGAGTGGATCACTGGACATCGGTCAAAAACATCCTAAAGTATCTGAAAAGAACAAAGGATATGTTTCTCGTATATGGAGGTGACAAAGAGCTCGTCGTAAACGGTTACGTCGATTCTAGCTTTGACACTGATCCGGATGACTCAAAGTCACAAACCGGATATGTATTTTTATTGAACGGTGGAGCTGTCAGTTGGTGCAGTTCCAAGCAGAGCGTCGTGGCGGGATCTACGTGTGAAGCGGAATACATAGCTGCTTCGGAAGCAGCAAATGAAGGAGTCTGGATGAAGGAGTTCATATCCGATCTAGGTGTAGTACCTAGTGCATCGGGCCCAATGAAAATCTTTTGTGACAACACTGGAGCCATAGCCTTGGCGAAGGAATCCAGGTTTCACAAGAGAACAAAGCACATCAAAAGACGCTTCAATTCCATCCGCGATCTAGTCAAGGAGGGAGACATAGAGATTTGCAAAATACATACGGATCTGAATGTTGCAGACCCGTTGACTAAGCCTCTTCCACGGGCAAAACATGATCAGCACCAAGACTCCATGGGTGTGAGGATCATCACTTTGTAATCTAGATTATTGACTCTAGTTCAAGTGGGAGACTGAAGGAAATATGCCCTAGAGGCAATAATAAAGATGTTATTTGTATTTCCTTATATCATGATAAATGTCTTTTATTCATACTAGAATTGTATTAACCGGAAACTTAGTACATGTGTGGATACATAGACAAAACAGTATGTCCCTAGTATGCCTCTACTATACTAGCTCATTGATCAAAGATGGTTATGTTTCCTAGCCATAGACATGAGTTGTCATTTGATCAACGGGATCACATCATTAGGAGAATGATGTGATGGACAAGACCCATCCGTTAGCATAGCACTATGATCGTTTAGTTTTACTGCTATTGCTTTCTTCATGACTTATACATGTTCCTATGACTATGAGATTATGCAACTCCCGAATACCGTAGGAACACCTTGTGTGCTATCAAACGTCACAACGTAACTGGGTGATCATAAAGATGCTCTACAGGTGTCTCCGAAAGTATTCGTGGTGTTGGCATAGATCAAGATTAGGATTTGTCACTCCGAGTGTCGGAGAGGTATCTCTGGGCCCTCTCGGTAACACACATCACAAATAAGCCTTGCAAGCAAAAGACTAAATGAGTTAGTCACGAGATGATGTGTTACGGAACGAGTAAAGAGACTTGCCGGTAACGAGATTGAACTAGGTATAGAGATACCGATGATCGAATCTCGGGCAAGTAACATACCGTTTGACAAAAGGAACAACGTATGTTGTTATGCGGTTTGACCGATAAAAGATCTTCGTAGAATATGTAGGAGCCAATATGAACATCCAGGTTCCGCTATTGGTTATTGACCGGAGATGAGTCTTGGTCATGTCTACATAGTTCTCGAACCCGTAGGGTCCGCACGCTTAACGTTTGATGACGATCGGTATTATGAGTTTATGAGTATTGATGTACCAAAGGTAGTTCCGAGTCCCGGATGAGATCACGGACATGACGAGGAGTCTCGGAATGTCCGAGACATAAAGATTGATATATTGGACGACTATATTCGGACACCGGAAGTATACCGGAAAAGTTTCGGATTTATCGGGAATGCCGGAAGGGGTTACCGGAACCCCCTACGAGAGGGGATGGTCCATAGTGGGCCTAAAGGGAAAGAGAGAGGCAGCCCATAGGGCTGGCCGGCGCCCCCACCTAGGGTTCCTAGTTGGACTAGGATTGGGGGGGGGGGCGCCACCTCTCCTAATCCTTTCCCTCTTCCTTCTTTTGGTGAATCCTACTAGGAATAGGATTGCAATCCTATGCCTAGTAGGACTCCTTCCCTAGCCGCACCAGAAGAGGTTGGCCGGCCTCCTCCCCTTGCTCCTTTATATACGGGGGCAGGGGGGCACCCAAAGACACACAAGTTGAATTGTTTTAGCCGTGTGCGGTGCCCCCTCCACAGAATCACACCTCGGTCATACCGTCGCGGAGCTTAGGCGAAGCCCTGCGCCGGTGAACACATCATATCCGTCACCACGCCGTCGTGCTGACAAAACTCTCCCGTGAAGCTCAACTGGATCAAGAGCTTGTGGGACGTCATCAAGCTGAACGTGTGCTGAACGCGGAGGTGCCGTACGTTCGGTGCTTGCTCGGTTGGATCGCGAAGAAGTTCGACAACATCAACCGCGTCACTTGACGCTTCCGCTCCCGGTCTACGAGGGTACGTAGACACACTCTTCCCTCTCGTTGCTATGCATCTGGTAGATTGATCTTGCGTGATCGTAGGAAAATTTTAAAATACTACGTTCCCCAACAGTGGTATCAGAGCCAGGTCTATGCGTAGATGATATGCATGAGTAGAACACAATGAGTTGTGGGCGATACTAGTCATACTGCTTACCAGCATGTCATACTTTGCTTCGGCGGTATTGTGAGATGAAGCGGCCCGGACCGACATTACGCGTACGCTTACGCGAGACTGGTTTCACCGTTACGAGCACTCGTTGCTTAAAGGTGACTGGCGGGTGTCTGTCTCTCTCACTTTAGCTGAATCAAGTGTGGCTACGCCCGGTCCTTGTGAAGGTTAAAACAGCACATACTTGACGAAACATCGTTGTGGTTTTGTATGCGTAGGTAAGAACGGTTCTTGCTAAAGCCCATAGCAGCCACGTAAAACTTGCAACAAACAAAGTAGAGGACGTCTAACTTGTTTTTGCAGGGCATGTTGTGATGTGATATGGTCAAGACAGGATGAGTTATACGGTTTTGTATGAGATGATCATGTTTTGTAAAGTTATCGGCAACTGGCAGGAGCCATATGGTTGTCGCTTTATTGTATGTAATGCAATCGCCATGTAATTGCTTTACTTTATCACTAAGCGGTAGCGATAGTCGTAGAAGCAATAGTTGGCGAGATGACAACGATGCTACGATGAAGATCAAGGTGTCACCCCGGTGACGAAGGTGATCATGACGGTGCTTTGGAGATGGAGATCAAAAGCACAAGATGATGATGGCCATATCATGTCACATATTTTGATTGCATGTGATGTTTATCTTATTATGCTTCTTATTTTGCTTAGAACGACGGTAGCATTATAAGATGATCCCTTACTAAATTTCAAGGTATAAGTGTTCTCCCTGAGTATGCACCGTTGCGAAAGTTCGTCGTGCCGAGACACCACGTGATGATCGGGTGTGATAAGCTCTACGTTCAAATACAACGGGTGTAAGCCAGTTTTGCACACGCAGAATACTCGGGTTAAACTTGACGAGCCTAGCATATGCAGATATGGCCTCGGAACACTGGAGACCGAAAGGTCGAGTGTGAATCATATAGTAGATATGATCAACATAAGATGTTCACCATTGAAAACTACTCCATCTCACGTGATGATCGGACATGGTTTAGTTGATTTGGATCACGTGATCATTTAGATGACTAGAGGGATGTCTATCTAAGTGGGAGTTCTTAAGTAATATGATTAAATTGAACTTTAATTTATCATGAACTTAGTCCTGGTAGTATTAGCATATCTATGTTGTAGATCAATAGCTCGCGATGTTGCTCCCCGTTTATTTTTCATATGTTCCTAGAGAAAACCAAGTTGAAAGATGTTAGTAGCAATGATGCGGAATTGTTCCGTGATCTGAGGATTATCCTCATTGCTGCACAGAGAAATATGTCCTTGATGCACCGCTAGGTGACAGACCTATTGCAGGAGCAGATGTAGACGTTATGAATGTTTTGACAAAAGCTCAGTATGATGACTACTTGATAGTTTAGTGCACCATGCTTTACGGCTTATAACCGGGACTTCAAAAACGTTTTGAACGCCACGGAGCATATAAGATGTTCCAAGAGTTCAAATTAGTATTTCATACTCATGCCCGTGTCAAGAGGTATAAGACCTCTGACAATACTTTGCCTACAAGATGGAGGGGAATAGCTCAACCAGTGAGCATGTGCTCAGATTGTCTGGGTACTACAATTACTTTAATCAAGTGGGAGTTAATCTTCCAGATAAGATAGTAATTGACAAAGTTCTCTAGTCACTATCACCAAGTTAGTAGAACTTCGTGATGAACTATTAATATGCAAGGGATGACGAAAGTAATTCCCGAGCTCTTCACGATGCTGAAATCGGCGAAGGTAGAAATCATGAAAAAGCATCAAGTGTTGATGGTTAACAAGACCACTTGTTTCAAGTAAAGGGCAAAGGGATAGAAGGGAAACTTCAAGAAGAATGACAAGCAAGTTGTCACTCCCGTGAAGAAACCCAAAGCTAAACTCAAGCCTGAAACTAAGTGCTTCTACTGCAAAGGAGATGGTCACTAGAAGTGGAACTGCCCTAGATATTTGGCGGATAAGAAGGATGGCAAAGTGAACAAAGGTATATTTGATATACAGATTATTGATGTGTATTTTACTAGTGTTCATAGCAACCCCTCGGTATTTGATATTGGTTCAGTTGCTAAAGAGTAGTAACTCGAAGTGGGAGTTGCATAATGAACATAAACTAGTTAAAGGATGAAGTGACGATGTGTATTGGAAGCAGTTCCAAGATTGATATGATCATCATCGCACACTCCCTATACTTTTGGGATTAGTGTTGAACCTAAATAAGTGTTATTTGGTGTTTGTGTTGAGCATGAATGTGATTTGATCATGTTTATTGCAATACGGTTATTCATGTAAGTTAGAGAATAATCGTTGTTCTGTTTACATGAATAAAACCTTCTATGGTCATACACCCAATGAAAATAGTTTGTTGGATCTCGACCGTGTGATACACATATTCATAATATTGAAGCCAAAAGATGCAAGGTTAATAATGACAGTGCAACTTATTTGTGGCACTGCCGTTTAGGTCATATTGGTGTAAAACGCATGAAGAAACTCCGTAATGATGGAATTTTGGAATCACTTGATTATGAATCACTTGGTGCTTGCGAACCATGCCTCATGGGCAAGATGACTAAAACTCCGTTCTCCGGAACTATGGAGCGAGCAACAGATTTGTTGGAAATCATACATACTGATGTATGTGGACCAATGAGTGTTGATGCTCGCGGCGGGTATCGTTATTTTCTGACCTTCACTGATGATTTGAGCAGATATGGGTATATCTACTTAATGAAACACAAGTCTGAAATATTTGAAAAGTTCAAAGAATTTCAGAGTGAAGTAGAGAATCATCGTAACAAGAAAATAAAGTTTCTACGATCTGATCGTGGAGGAGAATATTTGAGTTACGAGTTTGGCCTTCAGTAAAAACAATGTGAAATAGTTTCACTACTCACGCCACCTGGAACACCATAGTGTAATGGTGTGTCCGAACGTCATAACCGTACTTTATTGGATATGGTGCGATCTATGATGTCTCTTACCGATTTACCACTATCGTTTTGGGTCATGCATTAGAGACAGCTGCATTCACGTTAAATAGGGCACCATCTAAATCCGTTGATACGACACCTTATGAACTTTGGTTTAGCAAGAAACCAAAGTTGTCGTTTCTTAAAATTTGGGGCTGCGATGCTTAGGTGAAAACACTTCAACCTGATAAGCTCGATCCCAAGTCGGAAAAATGTGTCTTCATAGGATACCCAAAAGAGACTGTTGGGTACACCTTCTATCACAGATCCGAAGGCAAAATATTCGTTGCTAAGAACGGATCCTTTCTAGAAAAAGAGTTTCTCTCGAAAGAAGTGAGTGGGAGGAAAGTAGAACTTGATGAGGTAATTGTACCTTCTCCCGAATTGGAAAGTAGTACATCACAGGAAATTGTTCCAGTGATTCCTACACCAATTAGTGAGGAAGTTAATGATAATGATCATGAAACTTCGGATCAAGTTTCTACTGAACGTCGTAGATCAACCAGAGTACGTTCCGCACCAGAGTGGTACGGCAACCCAGTTCTGGAAATCATGTTACTAGACCATGATGAACCTACGAACTATGAGGAAGCGATGATGAGCCCAGATTCCGCAAAGTGGCTTGAAGCCATGAAATCTGAGATGGGATCCATGTATGAGAACAAAGTGTGGACTTTGGTTGACTTGCCCGATGATCGGCAAGCCATCGAAAATAAATGGATCTTCAAGAGGAAGACCGACGCAGACGGTAATATTACTGTTTACAAAGCTCGACTTGTTGCAAAAGGTTTTCGACAAGTTCAAGGAGTTGACGACGATGAGACTTTCTCACCTGTAGTGATGCTTAAGTCTGTCCGAATCATGTTAGCAATTGCCGCATTTTATGATTATGAAATCTGGCAAATGGATGTCAAAACTGCATTCCTAAATGGATATCTCAAAGAAGAGTTGTATATGATGCAACCAGAAGGTTTTGTCGATCCAAAAGGTGCTGACAAAGTATGCAAGCTCCAGCGATCCATCTATGGACTAGTGCAAGCATCTCGGAGTTGGAATATACGCTTTGATGAGGTGATCAAAGCATATGGTTTTATACAGACTTTTGGAGAAGCCTGTATTTACAAGAAGTGAGTGGGAGCACTACAACCTTTCTGATAAGTATATGTGAATAACATATTGTCGATCGGAAATGATGTAGAATTTTCTGGAAAGCATAAAGGAGTGTTTGAAAAGTTTTTTTTCAAAGAAAGACCTTGGTGAAGCTGCTTACATATTGGGCATCAAGATCTATAGAGATAGATCAAGACGCTTGACAAGACTTTCGATGAGTACATACCTTGATAAGATTTTTGAAGTAGTTCAAAATGGATCAGTCAAAGAAGAAGTTCTTGCCTGACTTATAAGGTGTGAAGTTGAGTAAGACTCAAAGCCAGACCACGGCAGAAAAATATAGAGAGAATGAAAGTCATTCCCTATGCCTCAGCCATAGGTTCTATAAAGTATGCCATGCTGTGTACAAAACACGTTGTGTACCTTGCCAAGAGTTTGACAGGGAGGTACAATAGTGATCCAGGAGTAGATCACTGTACAGCGGTCAAAATTATCCTTAGTAATTGGATGACTAAGGAAATATTTCTCGATTATGGAGGTGATAAAGAGTTCGTCGTAAAGGGTTACGCTGATGCAAGCTTTGACACTAAATCCAGATGACTCTAAGTATCAATCTGGATGCGTATTGAAAGTGGGAGCAATTAGCTAGAGTAGCTCCATGCAGAGCATTGTAGACATAGAAATTTGCGAAATACATAGGGATCTGTATATGACAGACCCGTTGACTAAACTTCTCTCACAAGCAAAACATGATCACACCTTATTACTCTTGGGTATTAATCACATAGCGATGTGAACTAGATTATTGACTCTAGTAAACCCTTTGGGTGTTGGTCACATGGGGATGTGAACTATGGGTGTTATTCACATAACGATGTGAACTATCGGTATTAAATCACATGGCGATGTGAGCTAGATTATTGACTCTAGTGCAAGTGGGAGACTGAAGGAAATATGCCCTAGAGGCAATAATAAAGTTATTATTTATTTCCTTATATCATGATAAATGTTTATTATTCATGCTAGAATTGTATTAACCGGAAACTTAATACATGTGTGAATACATAGACAAAACAATATGTCCCTAGTATGCCTCTACTAGACTAGCTCATTGATCAAAGATGGTTATGTTTCCTAGCCATAGACATGAGTTGTCATTTGATCAACGGGATCACATCATTAGGAGAATGATGTGATGGACAAGACCCATCCGTTAGCATAGCACTATGATCGTTTAGTTTTACTGCTATTGCTTTCTTCATGACTTATACATGTTCCTATGACTATGAGATTATGCAACTCCCGAATACCGTAGGAACACCTTGTGTGCTATCAAACATCACAACGTAACTGGGTGATCATAAAGATGCTCTACAGGTGTCTCCGAAAGTATTCGTGGTGTTGGCATAGATCAAGATTAGGATTTGTCACTCCGAGTGTCGGAGAGGTATCTCTGGGCCCTCTCGGTAACACACATCACAAATAAGCCTTGCAAGCAAAAGACTAAATGAGTTAGTCACGAGATGATGTGTTACGGAACGAGTAAAGATACTTGCCGGTAACGAGATTGAACTAGGTATAGAGATACCAATGATCGAATCTCGGGCAAGTAACATACCGTTTGACAAAAGGAACAACGTATGTTGTTATGCGGTTTGACCGATAAAAGATCTTCGTAGAATATGTAGGAGCCAATATGAACATCCAGGTTCCGCTATTGGTTATTGACCGGAGATGAGTCTTGGTCATGTCTACATAGTTCTCGAACCCGTAGGGTCCGCACGCTTAACGTTTGATGACGATCGGTATTATTAGTTTATGAGTATTGATGTACCGAAGGTAGTTCGGAGTCCCGGATGAGATCACGGACATGACGAGGAGTCTCGGAATGTCCGAGACATAAAGATTGATATATTGGACGACTATATTCGGACACCGGAAGTATACCGGAAAAGTTTCGGATTTATCGGGAATGCCGGAAGGGGTTACCGGAACCCCCTACGAGAGGGGATGGTCCATAGTGGGCCTAAAGGGAAAGAGAGAGGCAGCCCATAGGGCTGGCCGGCGCCCCTACCTAGGGTTCCTAGTTGGACTAGGATTGGGGGGGGGGGGCGCCACCTCTCCTAATCCTTTCCCTCTTCCTTCTTTTGGTGAATCCTACTAGGAATAGGATTGCAATCCTATTCCTAGTAGGACTCCTTCCCTAGCCGCACCAGAAGAGGTTGGCCGGCCTCCTCCCCTTGCTCCTTTATATACGGGGGCAGGGGGGCACCCAAAGACACACAAGTTGAATTGTTTTAGCCGTGTGCGGTGCCCCCCTCGACAGAATCACACCTCGGTCATACCGTCGCGGAGCTTAGGCGAAGCCCTGCGCCGGTGAACACATCATATCCGTCACCACGCCGTCGTGCTGACAAAACTCTCCCGTGAAGCTCAACTGGATCAAGAGCTTGTGGGACGTCATCAAGCTGAACGTGTGCTGAACGCGGAGGTGCCGTACGTTCGGTGCTTGATCGGTTGGATTGCAAAGAAGTTCGACAACATCAACCGCGTCACTTGACGCTTCCGCTCCCGGTCTACGAGGGTACGTAGACACACTCTTCCCTCTCGTTGCTATGCATCTGGTAGATAGATCTTGCGTGATCGTAGGAAAATTTTAAAATACTACGTTCCCCAACATATAGTTCATCACGAAGTTCTAGCAACTTGGTGATACTGACTAGAGAATTCTGTCAATCACTATTTTATCTGGAAGATTAACTCCCACTTGATTCAAGATATTGTAGTACTCAGACATTTTGAACACATGCTCATTGGTTGAGCTATTCTCCTCCATCTTGTAGGTAATGTAATTTTTCAGAGGTCTCATACCTCTCGACACGGGCATGATTTTGAAATACTATTTTCAACTCTTGGAACATCTCATATGCTCCGTGGCGTTCAAAACATTTTTGAAGTTCCGGTTATAAGCCATAAAGCATGGCGCACTAAACTATCAAGTAGTCATCATACCGAGCTTGTCAAATGTTCATAACGTCTGCATCTGCTCTTGCAATAGGTTTGTCACCTAGCGGTGCATCAAGGACATAATACTTCTGTGTAGCAATGAGGATAATCCTCAGATCACGGATCTAGTCCACATCATTGCTACTAACATCTTTCAACTTAGTTTTCTTTAGGAACATATCAAAAACATAGGGGAGCTATAACGCGAGCTATTGATCTACAACATAATTTACAAATACTATCAGGACTAATTTCATGATAAATTAAAGTTCAATTAATCATATTACTTAAGAACTCCCACTTAGATAGACATCCCTCAACTCATCTAAATGATCACGTGATCCGTATCAACTAAACCATGTCTGATCATCATGTGAGATGGAGTAGTTTTCAACGGTGAACATCTTATCTTGATCATATCTACTATATGATTCATGCTCGACCTTTCGGTCTCCGGTGTTCCGAGGCCATGTCTGTACATGCTAGGCTCATCAAGTTTAACCCGAGTATTCCGCATGTGCAAAACTGTCTTACACCCGTTGTATTTGAACATAGAGCTTATCACACCCGATCATCACGTGGTGTCTCGGCACGAGGAACTTTTGCAACGATGCATACTCATGAAGTACACTTGTACCTTGAAATTTTGTAAGGGATCATCTTATAATGCTACCGCCGTACTAAGCAAAATAAGAAGCATAATAAGATAAACATCACATGCAATCAGAATATGTGACATGATATGGCCATCATCATCTTGTGCTTTTGATCTCCATCTCCAAAGCATCGTCATGATCTCGATCGTCACCGGCTAGACACCATGATCTTCATCGTAGCGTTGTGGTCATCTCGCCAACTATTGCTACTACTACTATCGCTAACTCATAGTGATGAAGTAAAGCAATTACATGGCCTTCGCAATTCATACAATAAAGAGACAACCATAAGGCTCCTGCCGGTTGCCGATAATTTACATAACATGATCATCTCATACAATAACGTATAAGTCATCACGTCTTGACCATATAACATCACAACATGCCCCGCAAAAACAAGTTAGACATCCTCTACTTTGTTGTTGCAAGTTTTACGTGGCTGCTACGGGCTTAGCAAGAACCGTTCTTACCTACGCATACAAAAAAACAACCATGATTTTTCGTCAAGTGTGCTGTTTTAACCTTCACAAGGACAGGGCGTAGCCACACTCGATTCAACTAAAGTGAGAGAGACAGACACCCGCCAGTCACCTTTAAGCAATGAGTGCTCGTAATGGTGAAACCAGTCTCGCGTAAGCGTACGCGTAATGTCTGTCCGTACCGCTTCATCTCACAATACCGCCGAATCAAAGTATGACATGCTGGTAAGCAGTATGACTATTATCGCCCACAACTCATTGTGTTCTACTCGTGCGTATCATCTACGCATAGACCTGGCTCATGATGCCACTGTTGGGGAACGTAGTATTGATACGTCCAAAACGTATCTATAATTTCTGTTTGCTCCATGCCACTTTTGGGTGATATTGCTATGATATTCATACACTTCCATACACTTTTGATCATATTTGGACTAACTAACTAATCCAGTGCACCCGAGTGCCAGTTTCTGTTTTAGGCTGCTTTTGTATTTCAGGTTTTCATGTTTCGAGAACTGCCCAGAAAAATCCAGAAAAATTATATAAAAAATCAGCGTTCCGGAAACAACACTGCGTCCGAAGGGCAGCCTGGGGGGGGGGGCACCAGGGCTCCAGGCGCCCAGGCGGCGCGCCCCCCTGGGCCGCGCCGGGGGCGGCGCCTGGGCCCCCCGAAGCCCGTCCGGTGCCCCCCTTTGGCATATATTTAGAGGGACCTCTGAAACCCTCAGAAAAGAACTTCTTTTCGTGATCCCATCTCTGTTCCGCCGCTGCCGCCGCTTCCAAGATCGGGAGCACCAGGAGAACTCTTCCCGGCACCCTGCCGGAGGGGAGGATCACCACCGGGAGCTTCTCCACCACCATGGACGCCTCCCGGATGACTCGTGAGTAGTCTCCCTTGGACCATGAGTCCATGACCAGTAGCTATGTGATGTTCTCCTCCCGTTCTTGTGCTTCACTAATTAGTCCTCGTGAGCTGCCCTACATGATCGAGGCACCTATGTAATCCTTATGCTGTTGCTATGTTGAGTTTGCTGGGATCCGATGGATTATGAGATTATGTTCAGATTGATCTTGAGTAATATATTTGATTCACCTCTTTTATATTTATGTTCATAAGTAATTCTTGCATGTTCTCCGTTGTTATTTATTGCTTTGGCCGAGTAATAGGTAGTGACTCCAAGAGGGAACGTTATGCTTGATTGTGGGTTCATGCCCCTCGATGACTAGCTTGAGTGACAGAAACATGAGTCTAGGGGATGTGTTGTTGCCATAAGGGGGAAAACAACGGTGCTTGTGCCCGCGGGTGCAAGGATTGTTTACTTTACGCAAAGTTCTTTTAATGCAGTTGTCTGTTGCATTGAGTTTACACTATGGGTGGGACTCGCAACTTAATACCAGCGAGATGTTCTGGATAGATATCTCAAGGTGGATGATTAGTAGTAGGCATTGATGGATTTCGGTCTACTTACTTTGGCGTACCGCCCATGCCTTGAACCTCAACCTTTCTTGCAATGTAGTCAGCATTGGTTTGCGTTCGTGGTCCTGTCAATTGCCCAGCTGTAATTTGTTTACCTCACATAGCTGTTTTATCGTCTTTTGGGAGAGAGAAATCACTAGTGAACATCATGAGACTCCGGTCCTTATTACCATCATTGATCACATCCGCTATTTACTTTCGTTATTACTTACTATTGCAAAACACTATCTATCACTACTATCATTGCTTTTAACCCTTTGTGAACTACAAGGACGGAGGGATTGACAACCTCTCTGTACTCGTTGGGAGCAAAGTTATTTGTATCTGTGTGCAGGTCCACGTTGATTGCTACTAATCTGGCGCCGTAGCAATTGACACCTACTTGTTGAACCTAGGAGTCTCTGGGGATTCGATCCTTGGCATCTTTGCTAAGGAAAACACTTCTACTTACTGCATCTTACACCTTCCACTTGGGGTAACCAACGAGGGGTTCGAGGCCCATCAAGGAGTATTTTCTGGCGCCGTTGCCGGGGACTCCACTCTTCAGGATAGGGGAGTTGCATGCTATCTTTTACCTTTGCTTTTTAGTCTTGTTAGTTTACCTTTCGTTTTTTGCTTTAGTACCTTTTTATCGAAAATCACAAAAATAGTTATCTTGTTCTTTAGTTATCGTTATGTCGGGTCCTTTTGTCTTTGACGAGGCAGAAGTTCTCACCTTTAAACATAGAGGTGGGGAAAGTTTGAAAGATGCTTGGTATAGAATTAATGATTCGCAAAAAAGAGCCACCAAGAAGCAACCTACTACTATCTTGCTTAGAAATTTTTATGTTGGAATTACTTCTTGGAATAGGTTTATTCTAGATACTGCTATCAATGGGAATTTCTTAGAGGCCCCAGTTTGGGAGTCTCTTAGTATTATTGAAAATCTTGTTGGGAATCTCCCTGTTGTTAGCATTTGAGAGGACATCACCCTAGCTCACATTATGAAAAAACTTGAAAAGATAGAGCTAGAGATGCCAAGCATTAATAAGATGAATGAGTTGGATCGTAAGATCCAAGGGAATTTGAATAGACTTGATAGCTCCATGCATAAAATTTTCAAAATTTTGGAGACCGTCAAATTCCATGATTCTGACTTTTCTAGGATGGAAAAGATTGAGGAAATATTTGATACCTTAGGAACTACTTTCTCCTCGATCAAAACCAAAAATGTAGAAACTCCGACAAAGAGGGAGCCTAAGTTCGTTCACGTTCCAAAGGCTCCCCGTTCTAAAAGTAATCCACCTATTGCCAAAGGGGTTGAAACCGTAAAGACTTTGGAAGAAACACCTATCTTTGATGAATTTATAAATGAATCTTCCTTTGACTTTTATCCGTTTGGTCTTCTACCTAGAAGTATCTCCATGAGGCCTTTATTTGAGAGTCCTCTTAAGACTAGTTGTATTATTGAAGAGCTTTTTGATGATCTTGATGATGGTTCAATTGATACAACTTGATCTCTATGCATTATGCCTAGCTTAAAGGCATAAAAGAAAGCGCTTTTGGGAGGCAGCCCACATGAATAAAGTTTTTGTTTTTGTTGTGTCTTGATGTTGTTTACTGCTGTAGCATCATCATTGTATCTTCGCTTTTCATATTTGTGCCAAGTATAGCCTCTGATTGCTAGAAAGTTCAAAAGTTGTGAGGTGCTGTCCAGGAAACAGATTCTGTCCTTGGATAGAAAAATTCGTATAAAATCACTAGATCATCTTTTTGGTCTGAATTTTTTCGACAGCGTTCTCTATATAATTTTCTTTCGTGCGCCTGTTCTGAGTTTTTTGATTTGAGTTGCAGAAGTATCCCTAACAGATCAATTACTGCCTACTGTTCGGTTTTTCACAGATTCTGTCCTGTTTTGCCTTTCCTTCACTTTGCAAATTGAGAACTTGCTTTTTCTTTGCAAAAACCTTTTGGCAATCTTGAGAAACAGTAGAACTTCAAGAATATCCTTATTTCCAGCAAGGTATAATTATTTTATTAAGGGTACTAACCTCGCTAATCAGATTATGTTGAGTTATGTATGAAGGGAGTTTTCAAGTGTGCGAGGGAAGATGATAAAAAGATTCAGGAGTGTCAAGCGCTCAAGCTTGGGGATGCCCCCGTGCACCCCCAAGAAATATTCAAGGAGACTCAAGC
>LR738714.1:544585545-544628055 GCA_902687465.1 Secale cereale
CGCCTGGGCCCCCCGAAGCCCGTCCGGTGCCCCCCTTTGGCATATATTTAGAGGGACCTCCGAAACCCTCAGAAAAGAACTTCTTTTCGCGATCCCATCTCTGTTCCGCCGCCGCCGCCGCTTCCAAGATCGGGAGCACCAGGAGAACTCTTCCCGGCACCCTGCCGGAGGGGAGGATCACCACCGGGAGCTTCTCCACCACCATGGACGCCTCCCGGATGACTCGTGAGTAGTCTCCCTTGGACCATGAGTCCATGACCAGTAGCTATGTGATGTTCTCCTCCCGTTCTTGTGCTTTACTAATTAGTCCTCGTGAGCTGCCTTACATGATCGAGGCACCTAGTTAATCCTTATGTTGTTGCTATGTTGAGTTTGCTGGGATCCGATGGATTATGAGATTATGTTCAGATTGATCTTGAGTAATATATTTGATTCATCTCTTTTATATTTATGTTCATAAGTAATTCTTGCATGTTCTCCGTTGTTATTTATTGCTTTGGCCGAGTAATAGGTAGTGACTCCAAGAGGGAACGTTATGCTTGATTGTGGGTTCATGCCCCTCGATGACTAGCTTGAGTGACAGAAACATGAGTCTAGGGGATGTGCTGTTGCCACAAGGGGGAAAACAATGGTGCTTGTGCCCGCGGGTGCAAGGATTGTTTACTTTACGCAAAGTTCTTTTAATGCAGTTGTCTGTTGCATTGAGTTTACACTATGGGTGGGACTCGCAACTTAATACCAGCGAGATGTTCTGGATAGATATCTCAAGGTGGATGATTAGTAGTAGGCATTGATGGATTTCGGTATACTTACTTTGGCGTACCGCCCATGCTTTGAACCTCAACCTTTCTTGCAATGTAGTCAGCATTGGTTTGCGTTCGTGGTCCTGTCAATTGCCCAGCTGTAATTTGTTTACCTCACATAGCTGTTTTATCGTCTTTTGGGAGAGAGACATCACTAGTGAACATCATGAGACTTCGGTCCTTATTACCATCATTGATCACATCCGCTATTTACTTTCGTTATTACTTACTATTGCAAAACACTATCTATCACTACTATCATTGCTTTTAACCCTTTGTGAACTACAAGGCCGGAGGGATTGACAACCTCTCTGTACTTGTTGGGAGCAAAGTTATTTGTATCTGTGTGCAGGTCCACGTTGATTGCTACTAATCTGGCGCCGTAGCAATTGACACCTACTTGTTGAACCTAGGAGTCTCTGGGGATTCGATTCTTGGCATCTTTGCTAAGGGAAAACACTTCTACTTACTGCATCTTACACCTTCCATTTGGGGTAACGAACGAGGGGTTCGAGGCCCATCAAGTATTTCCAAAAAATTCCTACGATCATGCAAGATGTATCTAGGAGAAGCATAGCAACGAGTGGGGAGAGTGTGTCTATGTACCCTCGTAGACCGAAAGCGTCTAGTGACGCGGTTGATGTAGTCGAACGTCTTCGCGATCCAACCGATCCAAGCACTGAACGTATGGCACCTCCGCGTTCAGCACATGTTCAGCTCGATGACGTCCCACGAGCTCTTGATCCAGTTGAGCGTAACGGGAGAGTTTCGTGAGCACGACGACATGGTGACGATGATGATGAAGCTACCGGCGCAGGGCTTTGCCTAAGCACTACAACGATATGACCGAGGTGTGTAACTGTGGGGAGAGGCACCGCACACGGCTAAAATAAACTTGTGTTTTTTGGGGGTGCCCCTCCCCACATCTATAAAGGAGGGATCGGAGGAGGAGGCGGCCGGCTTAGGGGGTGCGCCATGAGGGGAGTCCTACTCCCACTAGGAGTAGGACTCCTCCTTTTCATAGTAGGAGTAGGAGAGGGGGAAGGAAGGGAGAGGAGAAGGAAAGAGGGGGCTGGCCCCCCTTGCCCTAAACCAATTTGGTTTGGGCCTTGGGGGGCGCACCCCACACTCCCCTTGTTGCCCTCTATTTCCACTAAGGCCCATGTAGGCCCATTAATCCCCCGGGGGTTCCGGTAACCTCTCGGTACTCCAGTATTTATCCGGTAACCCCCGGAACTCATCTGGTGTTCGAATATAACCTTACAATATATAATTTTTTATGCTCAGACATTCCGATACTCCTCGTCATGTCCGTGATCACATCCGGGACTCCGAACTACCTTCGGTACATCAAAATACATAAACTCGTAATACCGATCATCATCGAACGTTAAGCGTGCGGACCCTACGGGTTCGAGAACTATGTAGACATGACCGAGACTCATCTCCGGTCAATAACAAATAGCGGAACCTGGATGCTCATATTGGTTCCTACATATTCTACGAAGATCTTTATCGGTTAAACTGCATAACAACATACGTTGTTCCCTTTGTCATCGGTATGATACTTGCCCGAGATTCGATCGTCGTTATCATCATACCTAGTTCAATCTCTTTACCGGCAAGTCTCTTTACTCGTTCCATAATACATCATCTCGTGACTACCTCATTAGTCATTTGCTTGCTAGGCTTATTATGATGTGTATTATCGAGAGGGCCTAGAGATACCTCTCCGACACTCAGAGTGACAAATTCTATTCTCGATCTATGCCAACACCACAAACACCTTTGGAGACATCTGTAGAACATGTTTATAATCACCCAGTTATGTTGTGATGTTTGATAGCACAAAAGGTGTTCCTCTGGTATTCGGGAGTTGCATAATCTCATAGTCATAGGAACATGTATAAGTCATGAAGAAAGCAATAACAGTAAAACTAAATGATCAAATTGCTAAGCTAACGAATGGGTCTTGTACATCACATCATTCTCCTAATGATGTGATCCCATTGATCCAATGACAACTCATGTCTATTGTTAGGAAACATAACCATCTTTCATTAACGAGCTAGTCATGTAGAGGCATACTAGGGACACTTTGTTTCGTCTATGTATTCACACATGTATCAAGTTTCCGGTTAATACAATTCTAGCATGAATAAAAGACATTTATTATGATATATAAGGAAATATAAATAACAACTTTATTATTGCCTCTAGGGCATATTTCCTTCAGAACCTACGAACTACGAGGAAGTGATGATGAGAGAAGATTCTGCAAAATGGCTTGAGGCCACGAAATCTGAGATGGGATCCATGTATGAAAACAAAGTGTGGACTTTGGTTGACTTGCCCGGTGATCGGCAAGCCATTAAAAATAAATGGATCTTTAAGAAGAAGACTGACGCCGATGGTAATGTTACTGTCTACAAAGCTCGACTTGTTGCGAAACGTTTTTGACAAGTTCAAGGAGTTGACTACGATGAGACCTTCTCACTTGTAGGGATGCTTAATTCTATCCGAATCATGTTAGCAATTGCCGCATTTTATGATTATGAAATCTGGCAAATGGATGTCAAAATTGCATTCCTAAATGGATATCTCAAAGAAGAGTTGTACATGATGCAACCAGAAGGTTTTGTCGACCCTAAAGGTGCTAAGAAAGTATGAAAGCTCCAGCGATCCATATATGGACTGGTGCACGCATCTCGGAGTTGGAATATACGCTTTGATGAGGTGATGAAAGCATATGGTTTTATACAGACTTTTAGAGAAGTCTGTATTTACAAGAAAGTGAGTGGGAGCTCTGTAGCATTTCTGATATTATATGTGGATGACATATTGTTGATTGGAAATGATGTAGAATCTCTGGATAGCATAAAAGGATACTTGAATAAGAATTTTTCAATGAAAGACCTCGGTGAAGCTGCTTATATGTTGGGCATCAAGATCTATAGAGATAGATCAAGACGCTTAATTGGACTTCCACAAAGCACATACCTTGATAAAGTTTTGAAGACGTTCGAAATGGACCAGTCCAAGAAAGGGTTCTTACCTGTGTTACAAGGTGTGAAGTTGAGTCAGACTCAATGCTCGACCACTGCAGAAGATAAAGAGAAAATGAAAGTCACTCCCTATGCTTCAGCCATAGGTTCCGTCATGTATGCAATGCTGTGTACTAGACCTGTTGTGTGCCTTGCTATAAGCCTAGCATGGAGGTACCAAAGTAATCCAGGAGTGGATCACTGGACTGCGGTCGAGAACATGCTGAAGTACCTGAAAAGGACTAAGGATATGTTTCTCCTTTATGGAGGTGACAAAGAGCTCATCGTAAACGGGTACATCAATGCTAGCTTTGACACTGATCCGGATGACTCCAAGTCACAAACCGGATACGTATTTTTATTGAACGATGGAGCTATCAGTTGGTGCAGTTCCAAGCAGCGCGTCATGGTGGGATCTACGTGTGAAGTGGAGTACATAGCTGCTTCGGAAGTAGCAAATGAAGGAGTCTGGACGAAGGAGTTCACATTCAATCTAGGTGTAATACCTAGTGCATCGGGTCCAATGAAAATCTTTTGTGACAACGCTGGAGAAATTGCCTTGGCGAAGGAATCCAGGTTTCACAAGAGAACCAAGCACATCAAGAGACGCTTCAACTCTATCCGCGATCAAGTCAAGGAGGGAGACATAGAGATTTGCAAAATACATACGGATCTAAATGTTGCAGACCCGTTGACTAAGCCTCTTCCATGAGCAAAACATGATCAACACCAAGACTCCATGGGTGTTAGAATCATTACTATGTAATCTAGATTATTGACTCTAGTGCAAGTGGGAGACTGAAGGAAATATGCCCTAGAGGCAATAATAAAGTTCTTATTTATATTTCCTTATATATCATGATAAATTTCTTTTATTCATGCTAGAATTGTATTAACCAAAAACTTGATACATGTGTGAAAATACATAGACGAAACTCAGTGTCCCTAGTAAGCCTCTACTAGACTAGCTCATTAATCAAAGATGGTTAAGTTTCCTAACCATAGACATGTGTTGTCATTTTATTAACGGGATCACATCATTAGGAGAATGATGTGATGGACATGACCCATCTGTTAGCTTAGCGTATTGATCGTTCAATTTTTATCGCTACTACTTTCTTCATGTCAAATACATATTCCTCAGACTATGAGATTATGCAACTCCCGGATACTGGCGGAATGCCTTGTGTGCTATCAAACGTCACAACGTATCTGGGTGATTATAAAGATGCTCTATAGGTATCTCCGAAGGTGTTTTGTTGAGTTGGCATAGATCGAGAACATGATTTGTCACTCTGAGTATTGGAGAGGTATCTCTGGGCCCTCTCGGTAATACATATCATAATAAGCCTTGCAAGCAAATGACTAATGAGTTAGTCATGGGATGATGTATTACGGAACAAGTAAAGAGACTTGCCGGTAAAGATATTGAACTAGGTATGAAGATACCGACGATCGAGTCTCGGGCAAGTAACATACCGATGACAAAGGGAATAACGTATGTTGTCATTACGGTTTAACCGATAAAGATCTTCATAGAATATGTAGGAGCCAATATGAGCATCTAGGTTCTGTTGTTGGTTATTGACTGGAGAAGTGTCTCGATCATGTCTACATAGTTCTCGAACCCGTCGGGTCCGCATGCTTAACGTTCAATGACGATTTGTATTATGAGTTACGTGTTTTTGGTGACTGTCGTGGTTTTGTCACGGCAGATGTCCTAGCAAAAGGACTTAGTCGTGAGGCCATTGCTACGGGTTAGCTTAAAGGGTTTAGAGCGGATAAGGACACAGGGGTTTTATACTAGTTCGGCCCCTTCAATGAAGGTAAAAGCCTATGTCTAGTTTGGTGTAGTATTGCTAGGGTTTCGATGACTAGGGAGCGAATCCGCTTTGTCTATGTCTTGAGCTGTTGTTCTCTACCTTGAACCATCGTCGGGTAGTCCCTTTATATACGAGGTGACGCCCGGTCCGGTTTACAGAATCCCGAGGCCAGCTCATAAACGTGTCCGGCTCGGTCTCTATCCTTCCTATCTTACATCACAAGTTACACTCAGTATGTCGGTTTACAAATCATAGGCCTTAACACTTGGGCTCTAAACCTCCTGGGCTAAAGTCTCTCGCTCCATGCTCTGCTGGGCTTCAGTAAAGGTAATCTCGATAAACATAAACCGCCCCCCTGGGCGGTTTATACCTGATAGTAACATCCCTGACATTAGGCCCCAGATTGATTTGAACCTGTTCATGTCAATCTTCAAAGTCTTGTATAGGTATCCCCTTCCGCAGCTTCAAGTGCTTCATAAACCGGCGTGACATCATCTTCCCCGATCGCATTAAACCGCTGTGACGTCGTTTGCCCACTTACACTTGTACCTGTTTTTTATTTTTCATTCATTAAAGGCTCCGAAGATCGAGGCGACAGTATCGTCCCATATCTACTATTTTGGCTGCTCGATTCCCGCGCCTGCCGTTTTATCCTTCGGCTTATAAATAGGGCAGAGGGGCATCTCTTTTCCCCCCCTTGCCTCTTCTTCTTCCTCCTTGCGTCCGTTCATACTTGAGCTCCGCCGCCGTCGTCAAGCTCCGCATCTTCATCGGGTCTTGGCCACTACATCAACCTGATAGGTTCAGAAACTCACCGGCGCTCCTCCGCACCCGTCGCCTCGGGTACGTCCTCTCCTTATCTCACTCATAGATCTTGTTTTAGGGTTCCTTCATACGAGCTTGCGGGTAGGCGTTGTTCTTCACGGTTCTTCCTTACGATCCCATGAATCAATGTGGATCTAGTCTTCTTGTCTCCACATCGTAGCAGCAATCCCGCTTTGTTAGTATACTTGTGTTTCTCCCTGTAATACTAGTTTAGATTGCACCTACTAGAGCTTTCGTTAGACCGCCGAATATAACCTGAATGTCTCTGAATTTCTAGCATGCTGTAGATCCATATTTTCATTACTGTCTGTGCGAAAACTGTTTCTTCATAACTTCAGATCTGCGTCTTGTTTATCCTTGTTGACGGTTTAGCTTTTTCAGACTCTATGATCCGGTATATGCCATTGTTCTAGCTGTTCCAGATATTTTAACCCGGTAGATACCATTAGCCCCCTGCCTAAACCGCCGTTTAGACCAGTACCTTTATAGAGCATGCCGGCTTAAACTTGCTTAGATTGTAAACGGGCTCTTCATTGTATTTTCAGACATTTCCTTCCAAAAGATGGCCACTCAAGCCAAGCAGTTTACCTCCTACAACTGGGTCCAATCCCGGATTACTGAGGAGGATTTAGAGAAAATGGCGAAAATTGGCGGTTTAGGCCCAAAAAATGTCCTTCACTGGAGGGTTCCCGGATCAGAATGTCCTCCAGATCCCAAAGAGGGAGAGGTTCTCGTCTTCTTTGATCACTTAGCCCGGGGATTCAGCCCTCCCGGGTCAAAGTTCTTCCGTGACGTGCTAGCAAATTTCCAACTTCATCCGCAAGATCTTGGTCCCAACTTTGTGTCAAACATTTGCAATTTCCAAGTCTTTTCTGAAGCTTATCTACAAGGTCAGTCGAATTGTTCCGGGATTTCTTTCACCTAAACCGTCGCATGAAATTTCATGACGGTCCAAACACTGAGCTTGGTGGGATGACTATTCAGAAAAGAAAAGATGTTACTTTTCCTCACGCCAGTCTCCACAGCCATCCAAAAGAGTGGAATCAGACTTGGTTCTACTGCTTAGATACTTCCCCAGCAGAGGAGAATCCGTTGTCGGGTTATCGCCCCCACCATCTTTCAGAGAATCACCCCTTTCCTCAGCGGCTAAGTGCCCAGGAACGAGCTCAGTACGCTCGTCAGCTTTCAAAGCTCAGGGCCTTTATGGCCAATGGTCTGACGTGTGTTGACTTCGTCCGTTGCTGGATTTCTTGGAGTATTCTCCCGCTAAGCCGGTGTTCCGGTTTAATGTGTGAATATACTGGGATTCCAAAAGATCCCTTGCGCCATACCGAGGCAGTGCTATCAGAAACTGAGGTCAATGACTATGTTAAAAGGCTGCTGAATGAACCTATCAAAGTTTACAGTCAGACCGGCTTGGCACCCTTCTGTGTGACCAACAAACCACCATCGGTAAAAATCTCTTTCCTATTGCTTTGCTTTGTTTTAATCCGTTTGCAGCACTTGTCTTGAAGTGTCTTTATTTCTTTCAATAGGACAATGATCCTTTCTGGAAAAGGAAGGCCCAGGATAAATCGGCGAAGGCGCCTCGCCAAAAAACCAAGGCTGTCAAGAAAACCGTCAAGAAGAAGAACACTGCCGCGGCTGGATCCAATCCGGAAGAAGATGAACCGGCCTCCGAGGTACCACCTGATTCTTTTGACTTCCTTGTCTTTTCTTTATCTACATTTTTATTAACAATGGTTGTTCCCAGGGACACGCCGAAGGCAGTAAAGCGGACGATGTTGAGGTAATTACTCTTTCTTCCGGTTCAGAACCGCTGCCACTACCAAAAATTCATCGGACAAGACGGAAAGTACAGTTTTCTCATCCTTTTGCTTATTTGGATCCAAACTTTATTTTGAAGAAAAAGCAACATGAAGCTCGCCGCACCACTCGTCATAGCGGTCATGCTATTGAATCCACCGGATTACCGCATACTCCAGCTCGGAGGCTTCGTTCCGAGGTTTTACTCACTCCAGATGCTCTTTACCCCAAAACAGGTCTTATTCGACAACCCCTTAATCCGTCTGATTCGAATTATCAGGAGACTCCTCATTCATCTTCTGGTGAATCAACAGCCACATAGATTCCTCCCCTCAAGACCGTTCCTGGGTAAGTTATTTTTCACTTTGTCCGATTTAACGTTTATCTTTGACTCTTCTGATTTTCATTATCTTTAACTTTCGTAGTAAACCCAAGCCTAGCAAAAAGGCCAAACTGAATAAGCCGATGAGTGATGATGCGATTCTTGAACCGGCTGAGGATCTTGAACATACTGAAGAACCCATTGACACCTTGAATGAAGATCCTATTCCCACGGATCATGAAGTGTTTGTCGAGCAGGCAAACCTTCCAATGGATGACGATAATGAACCGGTCGATCCCGACCGAGCTAGCCCTACTCGTGCGAGCCCAGCTAAGGGCGCGGCCGCTTCAACTGAAGGAGTTGAAATCACTGGGACCGGTTTTACTGCTCCTGGTGAGCCCGTCGCTTTGTCCAAGCATACTTCCAAGGATGAAGTTCTCAGCAAGGACAAAGGCAAGTGGAGTACTGATTTGTCCAGCTACGCTCAGCTCAGCGCCCAGGAACTCCATTCCGGTTATCTAAACCGGCTGTACACTAGCCGTGATCATGAAGCTGGATTGGTAAATTTAATGAAGGAGCGCTATGAGGTAACCTCTCCGCCTTTGACTTGTCCTCTATTTCTGCTTTCATCTTGTAACTTTATCCTTACTCCATCGTAGCCCCCAAGTGCCGGTTTAGCCTTTTAGGGTGAACCGAGACTTTAGTAGATCCAGTAGATAGTTTGTTTTGCACATGTGTGGCCCCCAAGGGCCGGTTTACTCCTTTAGGATGAACCGGGACTTTGATGTCTACACACGCTTCTACTCTTGTAGACTATGTTGGGCCTCCAAGCGCAGAGGTTTGTAGGACAGCAGCAATTTCCCTCAAGTGGATGACCTAAGGTTTATCGAACTCAGGGAAGTAGAGGTTGAAGATGGTCTCTCTCAAGCAACCCTGCAACTAAGATACAAGAAGTCTCTTGTGTCCCCAACACACCTAATACAACTAGGAGTTGTATAGGTGCACTAGTTCGGCGAAGAGATAGTAAAATATGGATGATAGGAGTGGCAAAGCAAAGTAATATAAATCTGTAATAAAAAGTGCAGCAAGCAAACAAGTGGTAAACGTGAGCACAAATGGTATTGCAATGGTGGAAACAAGGCCTAGGGTTCATACTTTCACTAGTGGCAACTCCCAACAACATTAACATAATCGAATCACATGATATTTCCCATAAAACATGCAATGGAGACGCACCCGGAAGTCATTCCTCCGTGGTCAAGAGAGGACGAGAATTATGTAGGGCTACAAAAGCACACCTCAAAGTTCGTAGTTCTCAATCTAAGGATTTCCCAATGTCACCGCGGCCATCCAAAGAGAGTCCCACAATCACCACAACATATCTAAAGGATAGTCAAAGACAAGCACCAAGAGACTCTCAATCTTCAATCAACACACAAGAGAGGAAATCATTCATGAAAATATTTTTATAATCCATGTCCAATAGACCGCTGTCACCTTGGTCTCGGGGATTATACTAGATAAAGACAAGTGAGTACATCAATCCAATACATAGAGGAAGGGGAAATATCATGGGATCACCCTAGATTAACATAGCCTATGATCACAACGAAGATCACATCATGGGAGAGAGAATTGACCACATAGCTACTGGTAGAAACCTCAGCCCCGAGGAGGAACTACTCCCGCATCATGGAGGGAGGAAGCAACGTCGATGGAGATGAATCCGGGGGCACTTCCCCGTCCCGGCAGGGTGCAGGCACAGGAATTCTGGTCCCCCGAAGCTTGATGGCGATGGCGGCGGAGATCGGAATCACGTCTGGAGAAAAGGGGTCTGGAATCAGGGTTTCCTCGACGGGTGTTAAATATATGCCAAAAGGGGGGGCATCAGCGGAGGCCTGGGGGGCCCAGGCGCCCCCCCCGGCGCGGCCAGGAGGGGGGCCGCGCCACCAGGGCGCCTGGAGCCCTGGTGGCCCCCTCCGGCTCTACTTTGGCTGCCAGGAAGCTTCTGGAACGCTGATTTTTTATATAATTTTTCCGGAATTTTTCTGGCAGTTTACGTGACGGAAAAACCTGAAATACAAAAACAGCAGAAAACAGAAACTGGCACTGGGGTGCACTGAGTTAATAGGTTAGTCCAAATATGATCAAAAGTGTATGGAAGTGTATAAATATCATAGCAATATCACCCAAAAGAGGCATGGAGCAAGCAGAAATTATAGATACGTTTTGGACGTATCAGACTTCAGCTTGTATTATGTATTGAATGATGTCACATTAGCCCCCAAGTGTCAAGCGTATAACTTGTTCTGTACTTGGGACTTGACTGAAAAAATATATAATGTACTTTCCTTTTGGCAGACTGACTTAAACCGGAAAACCTCTGAAGTGACCGAGCTCTAGGATACCTTGAAGTTCCAAGAAACTGCTGCTATCAAAGTCAAAGACGAGCTGACAATTGCTTTAGCAAGTATAGAAAAGCTGAAGAAAGACTTTGAAAAAGAGCGGTCAGACTGGGATGCTGAGAAAGCTACTCCGGAGAAGAGGGCCATCGACGCAGAGGCCGCTCTTAATCCGGTGACAGAGTAATTGTCCGGATTAAAGCAGCAGATAAATGCCATGACGACTGCCATCTTTGGTAACTACTATTAACATAGCCCTGAACATTGCAGTCTTGTACCATTCTGGTTTAACTCATATTTTTAAATGCAGGAAGACGCATTGCTCATCTTGGCGGTGATATGCAAAGGAAATTGAAGGCTACGTATACCCTGATAGAGTAATTATATTCCGGTGCCCAGAGGATAGTCTGTGCAGCCTCACACAACAAACCGGCTCCCACATCAATCAAGGGTACTTTGGAGAAGTTGTCGATTCTACCTGCTCGCCTCGTGGAGCTTAAGAAGTCGTGTGCAAGGGCGGGTGCTCTGATGGCTTTAACTCGAGCGAAAGCTTGGGTGCCTGATTTTGATCCGACGGAGGCGTTGAATGGCTACCCAAGTATGAAGGAAGACGGATCAGCCTTCTCCAGCAATGACTTACGTGCGTTAACCGAGGAAATGCGGCCTCTGGCTAGTAAACTAGCTGACGACGCTGATCTGTCTAGATATCATCCGGGATATGATGCTGAGAACGTGCATGCAGAGCTTCCGGCTTACGAGATTGAAAATCTTATTCCGCCCGTTGATACGTCCAAAACGTATCTATAATTTCTGCTTGCTCCATGCCTTTTTTTGTGTGATATTGCTATGATATTTATGCACTTCCATACACTTTTGATCATATTTGGACTAACCTACTAATGGTTGGAAAAGTGCACAACGTTCTTGTTTTACACTTTATTGTGTAGGAATTACTTGGAAATTGACAAAAACGCAAAAGGAGTCGTATTGGAGTAGGACTCTGACTTTCCTGAAATCTGTCTGAGAACGTTTTTTAAAGATGGTCACGTTCCTGCGCGAAGATGACGTCAAACAGAAAAAGTCTAGTTGCGAAAGTTGTGGGGAATTTCAAGGCAACGCTTCTGGATATAAAATTCGTCCAAATCGGAGTCCGGACGGCCGAGTAAAGCCCGTTTTACTGAGGCCCAAAATCTGATGACGGGAATCCGAGAGTCTATATAAAGAGAGGAAACCTAGGTCACCAAGGGCCACGAATTTTCCTCCTCCCGAGCCGCCGTCTTGGAGGGGAGGACCAGCACCATTGCAGCCCCATCCACAAGGAAGAAGGGGGGCCAAGGAGCCTCTGCCCCCTAGGGCCGCCGCCGCACCGAGGGCCGCCGCCGCCGCGCCCCCAAGGGCCGCCGCCGCCGCCTCCGTGGCTGCCGCCGGCCGTCTCCTCCTCGCGGGGCTGCACCTCTCCATCAACACCATCATCAACCTCCTCCTCACCATGTCCATGTGTGAGTAGTCTTCTCCGGGGCCGAGGGCTCGTACGTGTAGCTATGTGGTTATCTCTCTCTCCCATGATGTGATCTTCGTTGTGATCATAGGCTATGTTAATCTAGGGTGATCCCATGATATTTCCCCTTCCTCTACGTATTGGATTGATGTACTCACTTGTCTTTATCTAGTATAATCCCCGAGACCAAGGTGACAGCGGTCTATTGGACATGGATTAGAAAAATATTTTCATGAGTGATTTCCTCTCTTGTGTGTTGATTGAAGATTGAGAGTCTCTTGGTGCTTGTCTTTGACTATCCTTTAGATATGTTGTGGTGATTGTGGGACTCTCTTTGGATGGCCACGGTGACATTGGGAAATCCTTAGATTGAGAACTACGAACTTTGAGGTGTGCTTTTGTAGCCCTACATAATTCTCGTCCTCTCTTGACCACGAAGGAATGACCTCCGGGTGCGTCTCCATTGCATGTTTTATGGGAAATATCATGTGATTCGATTATGTTAATGTTGTTGTGAGTTGCCTCTAGTGAAAGTATGATCCCTAGGCCTTGTTTCCACCATTGCAATACCATTTGTGCTCACGTTTACCACTTGTTTTCTTGCTGCACTTTTTATTACAGATTTATATTACTTTGCTTTGCCACTCCTATCATCCATATTTTACCATCTCTTCGCCGAACTAGTGCACCTATACAACTCCTAGTTGTATTAGGTGTGTTGGGGACACAAGAGACTTCTTGTATCTTAGTTGCAGGGTTGCTTGAGAGAGACCATCTTCAACCTCTACTTCCCTGAGTTCGATAAACCTTAGGTCATCCACTTGAGGAAAATTGCTGCTGTCCTACAAACCTCTGCGCTTGGAGGCCCAACATAGTCTACAAGAGTAGAAGCGTGTGTAGACATCAAGCTATTTCTGGCGCCGTTGCCGGGGAAGTGAGTGCTTGAAGGTATATCTTTAGATCTTGCAATTAAATCTTTTTGTTTCTTGTTTTTATTTCACTAGTTATGTTTATGGAAAACCGCAATCTTAGTTCGCTGCTTGTGGGAAGACGCCCCACACCTGTGGTGGTTGCTCCTCCCCCTACTGAAATTGTGCCCTATAAAATACCAGCTGGTATTATCGATTATGTTTTGGCTAATCTTTATGCAGGAGACAGACATCCCGGTGAACACTTGCTATATCTGTCACAACTATGTTCATTATTTAAGCTTGCAGGTGTATCAAGGGAGTTTGTCATGAGGAAATTGTTCGCCGTATCACTTATAGAGAAAGCTTCAGATTGGTATAAGCTTCTCGATAACTCACACTTGCTTGATTGGCAAGAGCTTATGTCTCTCTTTTATACTAAGTTTTATCCTCTTCATGAAATTCATCGAGACATGAACTATATCTATAACTTTAGGTCTCGTGACGGAGAGAGCGTAGCTCAAGCTTGGGGAAGACTGAAAACGTTAATGCTAAAATGTCCTAACCATGGGCTCCCCAAAGATGCTTATGTGAAGAGTAAGAGTACCTTTTTGCATGTGGATCATGGTAACAATGCTTTATGTGATGCTTATATTGTTGAGTTTATTCGTGATCCCACTGAAAATTATTATGAGAAGGGAACATATGCTTATAGATATTTCAATAATATCAAGTTCCCTCTCTTTATGGTGAATATTTTGAAGTTATGCTTGTTCTGCCTTCCTATGCTAGTTGCTTTATGCTTCAATAATTTATTTTCTTACAAGATTCCCATGCATAGGAAGTATGTTAGACTTAAATATGTTTTATATATGCTTCTTGATGCTCTCTTTTGTTCTTCAACTCTTATTCCTACGAGAGCATCATTAAAGTCTTAAGCCTATCTTTATGGCTATAAAGAAAGAGCTCTAGGGAGACAACCCTTGTTATCTTTACTTTCAGTTTGTTCTTTCAGTTTTTAGTGGTCTTGATGTGTGTTACTAATGTAGCAACATCATTGCATCTTTATTTTTCAGCTTTGTGCCAAGTTTAGCCTCTGATTGCAAGAAAGTTCAAAAGTTGTGACGTGCAGTCCAGAAAACAGATTCTGTCCTTGGACAGAAAAATTCGTATAAAATCACCAGATCATCTTTTTGATTTGAATTTTTTTGACAGCGTGCTCTATACAATTGGATTTCGAGCGTCTGTTATGAGTTTTTTGATTTGAGTTGCAAAAGTGCCCCAAAAAAATCATTTACTACCTGCTGGTCTGTTTTTCACAGATTCTGTCCTGTTTTGCCTTTCCTTCGTTTTGCAAACCTTGAGCTTGCTTTTTCTTTGCAAAAACCTTTTGGTAATCTTGAGAAACAGTAGACATTCAAGAATATCCTTATTTCCAGCAAGGAACAATTATTTTATTAAGGATACTAACCTCGCTAATCAGATTATGATGAGTTATGTATGAAGGGAGTTTTCAAGTGTGCGAGGGAAGATGATAAAAAGATTAAGGAGTGTCAAACGCTCAAGCTTGGGGATGCCCCCATGCACCCCCAAGAAATATTCAAGAAGACTCAAGCGTCTAAGCTTGGGGATGCCCCCGTGCATCCCGTTCTCCATCAACAATTATCAGTTCGTCTTTCGTTCCACTATATTTTTATCACTTCATGTGTTATGTGCTATGCTTGGAGCGTCTTGCTTTTAGTTTCCTTTTTAGTTTTCTTTAGCTTTGCTTGCTTTTCATAACGAGTTGGAACTCAGCTTTCTTTGTGTGGGAGAGAAACACGCTCCACTTCAACCTAGAACATAACATAGAATTTTCATGTCTATCTTTGCTGTGTGTGTTCTTGGTCTTTCAATAGCTACTGTCATGCTTAGCTCTTAGTTTTCATGCTTTTCTTTTTAAAGAGCTTTTGTTTAGTTGGTCGCTGGAACTCTCTTTAGTTATCATGCTTATCTTATTAAGAGAGTTGGCTTATGTTGCATTGGCTGATATGTCTATGATAAAAATGCTATGTGCATAATGGTGCTTAGTAGTTCATGTTTTCTTATGGTTAGTCTCAAATAGCTGGGGGGTTCTCAATATGTTAATGGAGTACCAACATGATTTGTTTGCCTATGATGTGGTATGGTTTAGTGATATCTTCCTTCAAGGATTTATTTTGATTGACTTGGCATATGCTCACGCATACTTAAGATTGTAAAGAAAGTCTATCAAGCCTTGATGATCTTTAATTTCTGAGTAGCGATATAACTTCCATGCCCGGTTCAATGTTGCTTTGTCGCTCTGCATGATTATGACCGTCATTGCTCTTTTAGTTGGTCGCTCTCAGTCTTTTGCTAACCTTCGCCTGTACTAAGCGGACTGACTGCTTGTGCAACCAAAATCCTTTAACCCAGTTATGCCATATGAGTCCACCATACCTTCCTATACATGGTATTTACCTGCCATTCCTAACGAAGACTTTCATGTACCATCTCGAAATTATTAAAAAAAAGCATTTCTCTTTTGTGCCTCTGTTTTAGCTCATGAGGAAGTAGTAGTTAATTCATGATCTTTTTAAGTTGGACAAGCTTCACCCCGGGATTGCATGTCTAATGTGCAAACCCATAATACGAGAAGGAACTGGCATAGAGTGCGCCCGGCTCATTAAAAAATTATACAACAAACAAACCCTCCTTCACACTTTGTTCATGAGAAATCAGAAAACTTTGGCAGTGATAAACAAAGGACATTAAGAGGATGTGATCGTCCTTATGCGGGAGCCGTTCCTCGAAACTTGTCCAGCTCAAGAAGTGATTGAGTTATCTGCTAGCATTCGTTGACGAAATATGCATATTCTAAAAAATAATTATTACCTCTGATTTTAAAACCAAGAGCTCTGGTACATGTTTAGTTTTTGTTTCCGACCACGGGTTTTCAACCTTGCCAACAAAAGCCACGGTTCGAGAGTCTCCATCTTCTTTAAAGCACCAACTATTGAGAGCATGATTGTCATTCTGAGTGTAATGTGCATTGTCCCAAAGCAGCATTGTCTTTTGCATGATTATGATATCGTTTATTCTGAAATCATTGTATCTAGTCGTCGCTTAAACCTTGGAGGTGCCCCTGCATTTATGTTTTGCTTCACTAAAGGGGGCAAGCGAGGTACCACTTTATCATATTTGCACACCATGCTCACTACAAATCTTATTGAGTGTTTCAGTATCATATTGTAAAACTTTCAGTTCTTTGTGATTTTCTCATGAGGCAACTTAATTACTACAGATTCATTGTCTCAGTAAGCACTTGTCATGTGACTGTGAAAAGTTCTTATATGGTTAATAGCATGTCTCCATAGAAATTATGCTTGTTATCATTTACCTACTCAAGGACGAGCAGGAATTAAGCTTGGGGATGTCGATACGTCCAAAACGTATCTATAATTTCTGCATGCTCCATGCCTTTTTTGTGTGATATTGCTATGATATTTATGCACTTCCATACACTTTTGATCATATTTGGACTAACCTACTAATGGTTGCAAAAGTGCACAATGTTCTTGTTTTACACTTTATTGTGTAGGAATTACTTGGAAATTGACAAAAACGCAAAAGGAGTCGTATTGAAGTAGGACTCTGACTTTCCTGAAATCTGTCTGAGAATGTTTTTTAAAGATGGTCACGTTCCGGCCCGAAGACGAGGTCAAACGGAAAAAGTCTAGTTGCGAAAGTTGTGGGGAATTTCGAGGCGATGCTTCTGGATATAAAATTCGTCTAAATCGGAGTCCGGACGGCCGAGTAAATCCCGTTTTATTGAGGCCCAAAATCTGATGATGGGAATCCGAGAGTCTATATAAAGAGAGGAAACCTAGGTCACCAAGGGCCACGAATTTTCCTCTTCCCGAGCCGCCGTCTTGGAGGGGAGGACCAGCACCATTGCAGCACCATCCACAAGGAAGAAGGGGGGCCAAGGAGCCGCTGCCCCCTAGGGCCACCGCCGCCCCCTAGGGTCGCCGCCGCCGCCTCCGTGGCTGCCGCCGGCCGTCTCCTCCTTGCGGGGCTGCACCTCTCCATCAACACAATCATCAACCTCCTCCTCACCATGTCCATGTGTGAGTAGTCTTCTCCGGGGCCGAGGGCTCGTACGTGTAGCTATGTGGTTATCTCTCTCTCCCATGATGTGATCTTCGTTGTGATCATAGGCTATGTTAATCTAGGGTGATCCCATGATATTTCCCCTTCCTCTATGTATCGGATTGATGTACTCACTTGTCTTTATCTAGTATAATCCCCGAGACCAAGGTGACAGCGGCCTATTGGACATGGATTAGAAAAATATTTTCATGAGTGATTTCCTCTCTTGTGTGTTGATTGAAGATTGAGAGTCTCTTGGTGCTTGTCTTTGACTATCCTTTAGATATGTTGTGGTGATTGTGAGACTCTCTTTGGATGGCCGCGGTGACATTGGGAAATCCTTAGATTGAGAACTACGAACTTTGAGGTGTGCTTTTGTAGCGCTACATAATTCTCGTCCTCTCTTGACCACGAAGGAATGACCTCCGGGTGCGTCTCCATTGCATGTTTTATGGGAAATATCATGTGATTCGATTATGTTAATGTTGTCGGGAGTTGCCTCTAGTGAAAGTATGATCCCTAGGCCTTGTTTCCACCATTGCAATACCATTTGTGCTCACGTTTACCACTTGTTTGCTTGCTGCACTTTTTATTACAAATTTATATTACTTTGCTTTGCCACTCCTATCATCCATATTTTACCATCTCTTCGCCGAACTAGTGCACCTATACAACTCCTAGTTGTATTAGGTGTGTTGGGGACACAAGAGACTTCTTGTATCTTAGTTGCAGGGTTGCTTGAGAGAGACCATCTTCAACCTATACTTCTCTGAGTTCGATAAACCTTAGGTCATCCACTTGAGGGAAATTGCTGCTGTCCTACAAACCTCTGCGCTTGGAGGCCCAACATAGTCTACAAGAGTAGAAGCGTGTGTAGACATCACCCGTCCGTAAGCACACATTTGCTCCTGACATTGATCCGTCAGACCTCGTGAATGATGAAGTTTATTTCCGAGCGCTGACCAAGATTGACTGGACCACTACTGACTTCCGGCAGCTGGAAGAGACCGTCGAAGAACCGGAGCGAGCTGATCCTCAACCTTCACGTGAGGCTGACGCAGAGTCTTAAACAAGTGTCGGTTTAAATTTTATGTCCTAGTACTGGAGAAAAAACTGATTCTTTTGGGCTCTCCGGCGCCTTGTAATAGGATAGCTGAAATACTTTATGTTGTCACATTACTATCCTTTATATGAGATTGCTTCAGTTGGCAACTTCTTAATTATGTCTTGCTTATAATGCCTTTGATGGTTTATTTTACCTGCTTCTGCATAAAACAATGTTTAAAGTGTCCTGGCGGTTTATCGCCGGACGGGTCATCATGCGCAAACACATGGTCTAAGTTTATAACTTGAACTGTGTATAAAATATAAAGTATGTATCATACCTGTGATTAAGTGTGTCACGATGAACCTTAATCCGGTAGGCAAAGATAGTGATCCAAGGTGCAAGTGTTGATGACTCCCTTGACTATTTGCCGGTTCATTATGAAACCGAACCGGGTTATGATGAACTCCGGTTTAACTGTAGTTAGTACTGGTGTTTGTAACCCAGACTAAGGCTCTATAAACGCAGGTGTAGTGGCAACTTATAGTCTTCCACTCCCTGAACCAATGGACTTGGATGAACACCAATGACCTTGAAGATATTTTTTTATATATAAAAAATCAAAAAAAGACATTTTTGGGCAAATAAGACCATGTAGTCGAGGCTTTTTATGAGCTACCAGGCTCCAAATTCAAGGCTTTTTATGAGCTGCCAGGGTACTGTCATTAACCATTTTGCAAAGCCTGTTAAGATGGTCCTCAATCCTTAACCAAATCATCAATGTTAATTTTACCAAGTGCAGGGTCTGTAAAGATTGACTTGTGTAAATACTTGATGATCGTCAATTTAACGTTACCAAGTTCAGGGTCTGTAAAGATTGACTTGTGTATACGTTCGACGGGTCGTACTAGGTTTACCTGGGTGGAGTGACTTACTTAATGCAGGCAGGCTAATCCGGGGTTTTAGGTGTATACACCAGGCTTCCAAGCCATGGCTTGATACCCTACTACAAGGGTTGTCAACTCATTGATGCTTTGCATCAGGAGCCCCCAGGTAGCATTTGAGCTATGCTCGTCGGGGCCTATGTTTGAGTTGTGCTAGGCATCAAAACTCTCTTTTGCCCATCATCATCATGTGGGAATTACCGAAGCAACCAGAGCTATGCTCTTATGATGGCCTTGACGTTGTCGCCGGTTTAAGAGGCCATAGGAACTCCCTTGCACACAGAAGCCCCCATGTGACAAGCTCTTATGAAAAAAGGCGGCTGATACCCCGCTTTATCGGGGACGCCGGTTTATTATATTGATCATAATATATACACTGCAAATATATGTACATAAAGCGGAGCCTATGGCTCAGGTTTAGTAAGGTCGAAGAAGAGCGATGTTCCACGGCTGTCTGGTCTCCTCCTCCGCCGTACGTGAGTCCTTATGTTCTCGAACGTCGATGAGGTAGTATGATCCGTTGTGTAGGTTCTTGCTGACCACAAAGGGTCCTTCCCAAGGTGGGGATAACTTGTGCATGTCTGTCTGGTCTTGGATGAGCCGGAGCACCAGATCTCCTTCTTGAAACGTTCTGGTTTTAACCCGGCGACTGTGGTACCAGTGCAGATCTTGCTGATAAATTGCTGACCGAGCTGCTGCCTTGTCCCATTCTTCATCCAGCCGGTCTAATTCATCTTGTCTTGCCCTTTCATTATCAGCTTCGATGTAAGCTGCCACTCGTGGAGAATCATGACGGATATCGCTAGGGAGGACCGCTTCAGCTCCATATACCATGAAGAAAGGCGTGTACCCTGTAGACCTGTTAGGTGTAGTGTTGATGCTCCATAGCACAGAGGGTAAATCCTCCACCCAACAACCCGGTGTCCTCTGCAAAGGGACCATAAGCCGGGGTTTAATGCCTCTCAAGATCTCTTGATTGGCTCTTTCAGCTTGACCATTAGACTGAGGGTGAGCTACTGATGATACGTCAAGGCAGATGTGCTCTCGTTGACAGAACTCCTCCATAGCCCCCTTGGATAGATTGGTACCATTGTCAGTTATAATGCTGTGTGGAAAGCCAAACCGGAAAATCACCTTTTTGATGAACTGAACCACCGTTGTTGCATCACACTTACTGACTGGTTCCGCTTCAACCCAATTGGTAAACTTATCCACCGCCACCAAAAGGTGGGTCTTCTTATCTTGGAATCTCTTGAAGGGTCCAACCATATCAAGCCCCCAAGTCGCAAATGACCAAGTAATTGGAATCATCCTCAACTCCTGCGCCGGTATATGAGCATGCCGTGAGAACTTCTGGCAAGCATCACATTTTTTGACCAAGTCCTCTGCGTCAGCATGAGCCGTCAACCAGTAAAAGCCATGACAAAATGCGTTAGCCACCAAAGATTTTGAACCGGCATGATGACCACAATCTCCTTCGTGGATCTCTCTGAGAATATCACAGGCTTCATCTGTCTAGCCAAGACTTCATCCTCTGGTAACTCACCTCGGTTCATGTACGCCAGGTAAGGGAGCGTCCAATCCAGAATAGCATGAAGCACCTCGACCAATTGTGCCTCCGGATCAGGAACAGCCAAGTCCTCTTCTGAAGGTAACTGCATCAACGGATTGTGTAGTACATCCAAGAAGGTATTGGGTGGAACCGGTTTACGTTGAGAACCCAGCCGGCTTAACGCATCAGCCGCTTCATTCTTTCGCCGGTCTATGTGATCCACTTGATAACCCTTGAAGTGTCCAGCAACATCGTCTACCTCTCGTCGATACGCTGCCATAAGTGGATCCTTAGAATCCCACTTACCAGATACCTGTTGAGCCACCAGGTCTGAATCGCCAAAGCATTTAACCCGACTTAAATTCATCTCCTTGGCCATCCGCAGACCATGGAGGAGAGCTTCATACTCAGCTACATTGTTAGTACAAGGAAACATTAACCGGAAGACATAACATAACTTATCACCTCGTGGGGAAGTTAATACGACTCCAGCCCCCGAGCCCTCTAATTGCCTGGATCCGTCAAAGTGAATAGTCTAGTATGTGTGATCCGGTTTTTCCTCTGGTGCTTGCAACTCTGTCCAATCGTTGATGAAGTCCACCAGTGCTTGGGATTTTATCGCAGTACGGGGCACATACTTCAAACCGTGAGGACTAAGCTCAATGGCCCACTTTGCAACCCGACCAGTCGCCTCCCTGTTCTGGATTATATCCCCCAGAGGAGTTGAACTGACCACAGTGATTGGATGGCCTTGAAAGTACTGCTTTAGTTTCCGGTTTGCCCTGAAGACTCCATACACCAGTTTCTGCCAATGCGGGTATCGCTGCTTTGATTCAATGAGTACCTCGCTGATATAGTAAACTGGCCGTTGAACCGGATATTCTTTGCCTGCCTCCTTACATTCTACCACAATGGCAACGCTTACAGCACGAGCGTTAGCAGCCACATATAACAACAGTGGCTCATTATCGACTGGCGCATCAAGGACTGGCGGTTCCGCTAATTGCTTCTTCAATTCTTCGAACGCAACATCAGCAACATCACTCCAGACAAAGCGATCTGTCTTTTTCATCATCGGATAAAGCGGGATAGCCTTCTCCCCCAAACGGCTGATAAACCGGCTGAGCGCCGCAATGCGGCCCGCCAAGCGTTGGACATCATTGATGCACGCCGGTTTAGACATAGATGTAATTGCCTTGATCTTCTCCGGATTAGCTTCAATTCCTTTGTTTGACCAAGAACCCCAAGAGCTTGCCTGCTGGAACACAAAAAACACATTTGTCCGGATTAAGCATCATTTTGTAAACTCAGAGATTATCAAAGGTTTCTTTCAAGTCTGTTATTAATGTTTCCTCCTTCCTAGATTTCACCACAATGTCATCCACATATGCATGAACGTTCCGCCCAATCTGTCCATAACGGCAATTCTGCACACAACGCTGATAGGTTGCCTGGGCACTCTTAAGCCCAAACGGCATAGAGACATAGCAGAAGGCTCCAAAGGGAGTTATAAAGGCTGTCTTCTCCTGGTCCTTAACAGCCATCTTGATCTGATGATAACCTGAATATGCGTCCAAGAAACTTAGGCGCTCACAACCCGCCGTAGCATCAATGATCTGATCAATACGGGGGAGGCCAAAGGGATCAGCTGGGCAAGCCTTGTTCAGATCTGTGTAATCAACACACATTCGCCAAGTGCCATTTTTCTTAAGAACCAGCACCGGATTAGCCAACCACTCTGGATGAAACACCTCAATTATAAATCCTGCTGCTAAGAGCCTAGCCACTTCTTCACCAATAGCCTTGCGCCTTTCTTCATTGAAGCGGCGCAGAAATTGCTTAACCGGTTTGAACTTAGGATCAATGTTGAGAGTGTGCTCAGCGAGTTCCCTCGGTACACCTGGCATGTCAGAAGGTTTCCATGCAAAAATGTCCTGGTTCCCACGGATGAACTCGATGAGCGCCCTTTCCTATTTTGGGTCTAGGTTAGCACTGATGGTGAACTGCTTAGATAAATCACCCGGAACAAAGTCAACCTGCTTGGTTTCTTCAGCTGATTTGAACTTCAAGGCCGGATCATATTCTGTGGTTGGCTTTTTCAGCGGAGACATATCTGCCGGATGAATATTATCTTTATAACTTTAGCTCCTCAGTTGCACAAACTGCCTCAGCATAAGCTGCATCACCTTCTTCGCACTCCAAAGCAATCTTGCGGCTCCCATGGACTGTTATGGTTCCCTTATGGCCTGGCATCTTGAGCTGTAGATAAACATAACACGGCCTTGCCATGAATTTAGCATAAACCGGCCGCCCGAATAGGGCGTGATACGGGCTCCTGATCTTTACCACTTCAAAGGTCAAAGTCTCAGACGTGGAATCATGCTCATCGCCAAAAGTGACCTCCAAGTCTATCTTACCAACTGGATATGCCGATTTACCGGGCACCACACCATGGAAAACGGTGTTGGATTGCCGAAGCCTTTTATCTGTCAGCCCCATGCGCCGAAAATTCTCATAATACAAGATGTTGATGTTGCTGCCTCAGTCCATAAGTACCTTGGTAAACTTGTAGCCCCCTACTTGGGGTGCCACCACTAGAGCCAGCCGACCCGGATTGTCAACCCGGGGCGGATGATCCTCTCGACTCCACGTAATGGGCTGTTCTGACCAGCGTAGATAGCGTGGTACTGCCGGTTCAACTGAATGCACTGCCCTCTTGTAAACTTTCTGATCATGTTTACATAAGCTCGTGGTGAAGACGTGATATTGTCCACTACTCAACTGTTTCGGGTTACTCTGATATCCGGACTGCTGTTGCTGCTGATTGCCCTGGTTGTTGTAACCACCCAGACTGTGCTGCTGGTTATGCTGATTGTTATAACCACCCTGACCGTTCTGCTGGTTATGCTGATTGTGTCCGTTTTGGTTGTTGTGATTACCTTGGTACCCTGAACCGGACCCATTGCCTTGATAACCCGGCCCGTGGAAGCCAGGGCCTGATCCACCGGATGATCCATGATCACACTGGGACCGGTTCATGATTTCCTTTATAATGAAGCAGTCCTTCCAGAGGTGCATAGCTCGTTTTTCCGCCGTACCGTGTCTTGGGCAAGGGATGTTCATCTGGTGTTCTAGGTTGATAGGCGGCCTCCCATTCTGCGGGGGCGGTCTACCCTTACGGCGCTGGTCGTTCTCCTGTGCATTGGTGTTAGCCACAAAATCCGAGCTACTATCCGCTTTACGCTGGCCGTTGTATCCTTGATCACCGGGTTGGGCTGCGGCGCTTTACCATTTTTGTTTACCTTCCCTGACTTGTCATTATCGGAGTCTAGGTATTTGGTATTATCTGAATCCGCATATTTCACTAAAGCAACCATGAGCGTCCCCATGTCATCACAATTGCGTTTGAGCCGTCCCAACTTTAGTTTCAAAGGTTCAAACCGGCAATTGCCTTCCAAGGTTACAACTGTTGTGCTTGGGTTGATGTTGTTGGAAGAGTGTAGGATCTCTGACACACGCCGTACCCAATGGCTTGTAGACTCGTTCTCTCCCTTAACACAGGCCGCTAAATCAACGACAGACATTGGCTGTTTGCACGTGTCTTTAAAGTTATTGATAAACCGACGGCGCAATTCAGCCCATGATCCGACGAAATTGGGCGGCAAGCCTTTCAGCCAAGTGTGAGCTATACCCTCCAACATCATAGTGAAATACTTGGCGCACGCTGCATCATCTACATCCAACATCTCCATTGCCATCTCATAGCTTTCCACCCATGTCTCAGGAGATAGGTCTGCAGTATAGTTGGGCACCTTGCACGGTCCTTTGAAATCCTTGGGCAGTTTTACGTTGCACAAAGCGGGAGTATGAAAAGGCACTCCGAGGGAGCTAGACATAACCCCCGGTTCAACTGAGGTAGAAGGACGAACCGGCGTTGCCTGACGGGCTTCGTGCTGTGCTGCTAACTCGGCCTCCCAGTGTTGCCGGCCCTGATCCACCATGTTCTGAGCGTTCGCGTCTCCACCTGCCAGATCATCCCTCCGCGGCGGTTTACACCTCCGTGCGCTGCTTGATACGGCCGGTTCATCCAGACGCCTAGTATAACTCCGGCTTGGGCGAGGGGTGGAATGAATTCTCTCACGGCTGTGAGAATAAGCTTGTTGTTGGTTTAACGCCGTTTCCAGCAACTCCCTGGCCCGCCGTGCCTCCACTGCTATGGGGGACGTTCCATCAATGGGAAGGGTGGCCAGTCGTGAAGCGGCAACAACTATGTTATCCAATGGATTGGAGTAGTGACCGGGAGGGGTGGGTACATGCTGTGACGGGACGACCTGGCGGGTTGGCTCCGCGGCTTGTGGCTGAACTGATGCTCCTGTGCCCGGCGCTCCTCCCCGGTTTACCTCCGGCTGGTTACTGGTTCCTGCCCCTGGCGTGCTAAAAAGGTTCCTTGCTTCGTAAACCGGCGGTAGGCGAGATTGTTGCCTTCTCATCATTACCTCCTGTGAAGCGGTCTGATCCAACATGAGTCAATAAGCCTGAGCATCCAACTCGGCCTGCTTCGCAACCATCCTGGTATTCTCAGTAGCTAGGTCTAATTTGGCTTGATCTATCTAGTTTTTCACCTGAGCGACTTGCGCGTCATGCTGTGCTTTATCGGCCTGGGCTACCTCTGCTGTTAATAGTGCTGTCAAAGTATCGACCAAGGTGGACAAAGTCTCGGCTGGTGACGGACTAGGGCCTCCAGCCCTAGCCCCCACTGTATCTGATGTTAGCGCTGCTGTGGTTGATGACTGCTGCATAGGCTGTGATCCGGCCATGAAAACGGCAACCCGGTTTGGCAGATCAAGGGCGTCCGGAATACTTTCGCCATCGGAACATCCCTCAGACCGGCCATCCTGCAACAGGTATAAAGATTATGTCTCTCCAGAGGACGACTCTGCTTGTACTCCGAGAACTGCTCCGATGAAAACGTGCTTCACGGCGGGCCGAATCCGGGCAGATCTCGCACACTGAGCCGGCTCGACGATGTTGGGTAAGATGTCCGGTTCAGGGCCCGGTTCGCCGATCTTGCCAATGAAGACGTGGATGCCGCCAAAGGAGACCCAGTACCCGTATTCGATTGAATCGGCCTCGGGGCCCTAGCCTGCATCGTCAATGTAGATCTTGTCGCGATGACTCTTAGTCATCCGGCCCACTGCGTAGCCCTTGAGTCCTTCAAAGCTGCCCTTCAAGAACTCGAAACCATCGTGCGATAGCCCCACGGTGGGCGCCAACTGTCGTGGTTTTGTCACGGCAGATGTCCTAGCAAAAGGACTTAGTCATGAGGCCATCGCTACGGGTTAGCTTAAAGGGGTTAAAGCGGAAAAGGACACAGGGGTTTTATACTAGTTCGGCCCCTTCAATGAAGGTAAGCCTACGTCTAGTTTGGTGTAGTATTGCTAGGGTTTCGATGACCAGGGAGCGAATCCGGTTTGCCTGTGTCTCGAGCTGTTGTTCTCTACCTTGAACCGTTGTCGGGTCATCCCTTTATATACGAGGTGACGCCCGGTCCGGTTTACAGAATCCCGAGGCCAGCTCATAAACGTGTCCGGCTCGGTCTCTATCCTTCCTATCTTACATCACAAGTTACACTCAGTATGGCGGGTTACAAATCATGGGCCTTAACACTTGGGCTCTAAACCTCCTGGGCTAAAGTCTCTCGCTCCATGCTTTGCTGGGCTTCAGTAAAGGTAATCTCGATAAACATAAACCAGCCCCCCTAGGCGGTTTATACCTGATAGTAACATCCCTGACATTCTCGATCATGTCTACATAGTTCTCGAACCCGTCGGGTCTGCACGCTTAACGTTCGATGACGATTTGTATTATGAGTTATGAGCTTTTGGTGACCGAAGATTGTTCGGAGTGCAGGATAAGATCACAGACATGACGAGGAGTCTCGAAATGATCGAGACATAAAGAATGATATATTGGACGATGTTATTCAGACATCGGATGAGTTCCGAGAGGTACCGGGTAAATATCGGAGTGTCAGAGGGTTATCGGAAACCCCCCGGGGGACTAATGGGCCAACATGTGACTTAGTGGAGAGAGAGGAGAGCCTCAAGGGGTGCCCCCCCATGGCAGTCCGAATTCGACTAGGAGGAGGGGCGGCGCCCCCTTTCCCTCTCCCACTCCCTCTCCTTCCTTGAGATGGAATCCTACTAGGACTAGGAGTCCTAGTAGGACTCCTCTCCTTGGCGCGCCCTAGGAGCCGGCTGGCCTCCTCTCCCTCCCTCCTTTATATACGTGGGGAGGGGGCACCCTATAACACACAAGTTATTCTTAGCCGTGTCCGGTGCCCCCCTCCACAGTTTACACCTCGGGTCATATTGTCGTAGTGCTTAGGTGAAGCCCTGCGCGATCTACTTCACTATCACCGTCAACACGCCGTCGTGCTGACGGAACTCTCCCTCGACCCTCTACTGGATCAAGAGTTCGAGGGACGTCATCAAGCTGAACGTGTGCTAAACTCGGAGGTGCCGTACGTTCGGTGCTTGATCGGTTGAATCGCGAAGACGTTCGACTACATCCACTGCGGTAATCTAACACTTCCGCTTTCGGTCTACGACGGTACGTAGACACACTCTTGCCGTCTCGTTGCTATGCATCTCCTAGATAGATCTTGCGTGATCATAGGATGTTTTTTAAATTGCATGCTACGTTCCCCAACAAAACCGTGAAAACCTGACAGAACACTAAACATAACCAAAAAGCGAGAAAATAAACAAACAAAACTAGAGAAAAAAGGCATTGAAAACCAAGAATGAAACAAAGTAAACCGAGGAAAAAGAAAGAAAAGAAAAAATTCAAATAAAATAGAGAAAGAAACAAAGAAAAACCGGTGAAAATACAAACACAAAAGGCCCAAAAAACCAATGGAAAACCAGTTCTTTTCATTCACGTTTGTCGCGCCCTTCAAATTTAACATTAATCCGACGGTGTCTTTGAGGCGTGGTTATATGTCGCCCGTAGTGAGCCCTCCCTCCGAAGAGGACCAAGACGGGCACAGAGGGAGGGACGAAAACAACTCTTCAGCAAGAAGTTTGCCCCTACCGTGCCCATCTTGGTCCTCTTCGGATCTCTCTTCAGAGGTGGAGTCATCAAAGTGTTTCCAGTTGGCATGATTGATACGTCTCCAACGTATCTATAATTTTTCATTGTTCCATGCTATTATTTATGAAGTCTTGGATGTTTAATGGGCTTTATCAGTCACTTTTGTATCATTTTTGGGACTAACATACTAACCCAAAGGCCCAGTCCAGATTGCTGTTTTTTGCCTATTTCAGGGTTTTGCAGAAAAGGAATATCAAACAGAGTCCAAATGGAATAAAACCTTCACAGGAGATATTTTTGGAGGAAATCACGCATGAAAGACTTCGGGGCCAAGCCAGAGGACAGGGGGCCCACCGTCGAGGGTGGGGGGCACGCCCCCCTTCCCAGGGCGCGCCCCCTGCCTCGAGGGCATCCCCTATGGCCCCTGGTGCCCCTCTTCTTCCTATATATACCTACGTACCCCAGAAACTCCATACGCAGAGAGAAAACCCTAATTCCACCGCCGTAGATGCTGTTCCCGTGGAGATCCCATCTTGGAGCCTGTTCCGGTAGGGGGATCCATCACGGAGGCCTTCATACTCATCATCATTGCCCTCACCATGAGTTGTGAGTAGTTTACCTCAGACATTCTGGTCCATAGCAAGTATCTAGATGGCTGCTTCTCTCTCTCCGGATCTCAATACAAAGTTCTCCTCGGTCTTCGAGGAGATCTATCCGATGTAATCTCTTTTTGTGGTGTGTTTGTCGAGATCCGATGAATTGTGAGTTTATGATCAAGATTATCTATGAATGATATTTGGTTCTTCTCTGAACTTTCTAAGTGTGATCATAATATCCTTGCAAGTCTCTTCGAATTATTGGTTTGATTTGGCCTACTAGATCTATAGTTCTTGCAATGGGAGAAGTGCTTGGCTTTGGGTTCAATCTTGCGGTGTCCTTTCCCAGTGACAGTAGGGGCAGCAAGGCACATATTGTATTGTTGCCATCGAGGATAAAAAGATGGGGTTTTCAACATATTGCTTGAGTTTATCCCTCTACATCATGTCATCTTGCTTAAGGCGTCACTATGTTTGTATGAACTCAATACACTAGATGCATGCTGGATAGCGGTCGATGTGTGGAGTAATAGTAGTAGATGCAGGCAGGAGTCGGTCTACTTGTCTCGGATGTGATGCCTATATACAATGATCATGCCTAGATAGTCTCATAATTATTCGCTTTTCTATCAATTGCTCGACAGTAATTTGTTTACCCGCCGTAGAATATCGCTATCATAAGAGAAGCCACTAGAGAAAACTATGGCCCCCGGGTCTATCTTTATCATATTACTTTCCCGTCAACTAGCCTATTTCTGCCGCCGTTGTTTATTTGCTTTCTTTACTTTCTGTTTCTATACCAAAAATACCAAAAATATAATTATCATCTCTACCAGATCTCACTATCGTAAGTGACCGTAAAGGGATTGACAACCCCTTATCGCGTTGGCTGCAAAGTTCTTATTTGTTTGTGCAGGTGCGAGGGACTGGCGCGTGGTCTCCTACTGGATTGATACCTTGGTTCTCAAAAGCCGAGGGAAATACTTACGCTACTGTGCTGCATCTCCCTTTCCTCTTCGAGGGAATACAACGCAAGCTCAAGAGGTAGCAAGAAGAATTTCTGGCGCCGTTGCCGGGGAGGCTTACGCAAAAGTCATATACCAAGTACCTATCACAAACCCTTATCCTTCGCATTATATTTATTTGCCTCTCGTTTTCCTATCCCCCACTTCACCTTTGCCGTTTTATTCGCCCTTCTTCCGCCGTGTGTTTTTCGTTCGCTTGCTTCTTGTTCGCTTGTGTGTGTTGGATTGCTTGCTTGTCACTATGGCTCAGAACAATACCAAATTGTGTGACTTCTCCAATACCAACAACAATGATTTTATTAGCACTCTGATTGCTCCTATTACCGATACTGAATCTTGTGAGATCAATGCTACTTTGTTGAATCTTGTCATGCATGATCAATTCTCCGGCCTTCCTAGTGAAGATGCCGCTACCCATTTAAACAACTTTGTTGATTTGTGTGATATGCAAAAGAAAAGGGATACGGATAACGATATTGTTAAATTGAAGTTATTTCCGTTTTCACTTAGAGATCGTGCTAAAACTTGGTTTTCCTCTTTGCCTAGAAATAGTATTGATTCGTGGAATAAGTGCAAAGATGCTTTTATCTCTTAAGTATTTCCCTCCTGCTAAGATAATCTCCCTTAGAAACGATATTATGAATTTTAAGTAGCTAGATCATGAGCATGTTGCACAAGCTTGGGAGAGAATGAAATTAATGATACGTAATTGCCCTACACATGGTTTGAATCTGTGGATTATTATTCAGAACTTTTATGCTGGCTTGAATTTTGCTTCTAGAAATCTTTTAGATTCGGCCGCTGGAGGCACTTTCATGGAATCTTGCTTAGGAGAAGCTACCAAACTCCTAGATAATATTATGGTTAATTATTCTCAATGGCACACCGAAAGATCTACTAGTAAAAAAGTGCATGCTATAGAAGAAATTAGTGTTTTGAGTGGAAAGATGGACGGACTTATGAAATTGTTTGCCGCTAAGAGTGCCTCTTCTGATCCCAATGATATGCCTTTGTCCACTTTGATTGAGAATAACAAAGAATCTTTGGATGTGAATTTTGTTGGTAGGAATAATTTTGGTAACAATGCTTATAGAGGTAATTTCAATCCTAGGCCTTTTCCTAGTGATTCCTCTAATAATTTTGGTAATTCCTACAACAACTCTTATGGAAAGATGCCTTCTGAATTTGAAACTAGTGTTAAGGAGTTTATGATCTCGCAAAAGAATTTCAATGCTATGCTTGAAGAGAAATTGCTTAAAGTTGAAGAATTGGCTAGAAGTGTGAATAGAATTACTCTTGATGTTGATTCTTTGAAACTTAGATCTATCCCACCTAAGCATGATATCAACGAGTCTCTCAAAGCCATGAGAATTTTCATTTATGAATGCAAAGAAAGAACCGCTAGAATGCGTGCTAAAAGAGAAGATTATATTAGATCGTGTTCTTCTAGTTATCGTGAAAATAAAGATGAAGATCTGAAAGTTATTGATGTGTCTCCTATTAGATCCTTGTTTTCTATTATTAATCTTGATGAGAATATGATTGAAGATGATTCTGCTTTAAGGTGTCCTAGTAATTCGGAGTTTTTAGATCTTGATGCTAAAATTGCTAAAAGTGGGATTGAAGAGATTAAAACTTTGCATGGTGATGAACCCACTACTTTGGATTTCAAGGGATTCAATTATGATAATTGCTCTTTGATTGATTGTATTTCCTTGATGCAATCCGTGCTAAATTCTCTGCATGCTTATAGTCAAAATAAAGCTTTCACTAAACATATAGTTGATGCTTTGATGCAATCTTATGAAGAAAAACTTGAGTTGGAAGTTTCTATACCTAGAAAGCTTTATGATGAATGGGAACCTACTATCAAAATAAAAATAAAAGATCATGAATGCTATGCTTTGTGTGATTTGGGTGCTAGTGTTTCCACTATCCCAAAAAATTTGTGTGATTTGCTAGGATTCCATGAGTTTGATGATTGTTCCTTAAATTTGCATTTTGCAGATTCCACTATTAAGAAACCTACGGGAAGAATTAATGATGTTCTTATTGTTTCCAATAGGAATTATGTGCCCGTAGATTTCATTGTTCTTGATATAGATTGCAATCCTTCATGTCCTTTTATTCTTGGTAGACCTTTCCATAGAACGATTGGTGCAATTATTGATATGAAGGAAGGAAATATTAGATTCCAATTTCCGTTAAGGAAAGGCATGGAACACTTCCCTAGAAAGAAAATCAAATTACCATACGAATCTATCATGAAAGCCACTTATGTATTGCCTTCCAAAGATGGCAATACCTAGATCTATCATGTACCGTGCCTAGCTAGGCGCGTAAAACGATAGCGCTTGTTGGGAGGCAACCCAATTTTATGTTTTTTGCTTTTGTTGCTGTTAGGGAATAAATATTGCATCTAGCCTCTGATTAGATGTGGTTTCATGTTTTGTTTAGTGTTTTTGCCAAGTAGAACCTTTGGTAAGACTTGTGTGAAGTTTATTTGATCTTGCTGTGAAAAACAGAATCGTTAGCGCTCGCTAAATTAGACATCAGATTTTACTGGAGCGTACTTTTTAGTTGATTATTTTTGCTGCTGATTAGTAGACAAATTGCGCAAATTTACCAATTTAGTTTGAATTTTTTGGAGTTCCATAAGTAGGCGAACCTAGCAGATTACTACAAACTGTTCTGTTTTTGACAGATTTTGTTTTTCGTGTGTTGTTTGCTTATTCCGATGCATCTATGAGTAATATTGGAGGATATGAATCATATAAAACTTGGAGTAAAGTAGGTTTAACAACAATATAAACAAATTATGAATTCCTTGCTGTACCTTTGAATGGTGGTTTGCTTTCTCTTACTAACGGTGCTCACGAGAATTTTTGTCTAAGTTTTGCGTTGTGAAGTTTTCAAGTTTTGAGTATTGCTTTGATGGACTATGGAACAAGAAGTAGCAAAGGCACAAGGTTGGGGATGCCCATGGCACCCCAAGTAAATTCAAGATAATCAAAAGTTTAAGCTTGGGGATGCCCCGGGAAGGCATCCCCTCTTTCGTCTTCATCCATCGGTAACTATACTTGGAGCTATATTTTTATTCGCAACATGTTATGTATTTTGCTTGGAGCGTCTTGTATAATTTGAGTCTTTGCTTGTTAGTTTTCCACAATCATACTTGATGGACACACCTATTTGATAGAGTTAAATATGCCCTAGAAATTATTAGAACACTCTATGTGCTTCACTTATATCTTTTGAGTTGAATAGTTTTTGCTCTAGTGCTTCACTTATATCTTTTAAAGCACGGTGGTGATAATATTTTGTAGAAATTGTTGAACTCTCATGCTTCACTTATATCTATTTGAGAGTCTATTAAAACAGCATGGTAAAGTGTTTAGGCTAAAGAAATTAGTCTTCACATGATAAACATCCAATGTCAATGTAGTACAAAACTTCACATCTAGTGCATTGAATAGAAATAGATGTTGGATGCTTGATAATTGTTCTGAGACATGAGGATAGTGATATTAGAGTCATGCCAGTGGAGTAATTATGAAATTGAGAAATATTTGTGTTAAGGTCGGTGATTCCCGTAGCATGCACGTATGGTGAACCGTTATGTGACTAAGTTAAAGCATGAGGTATTTGTAGAGTGTCAACCTTTGTGTGGAGGTCGGAGGCGCGCGATGGTTAACTCCTACCAACCTCCCCCCTAGGGGCATGCATTGATTGCTTTGTTTTGATGCCTCGTAGATTTTTGCAATAAGTATATGAGTTCTTATGACTAATGTTGAGTCCATGGATTATACGCACTCTCACCCTTCCATCATTGCTAGCCTCTCTTGTACCGCGCAACTTTCGCCGGTGCCATAAACCCACTATATATCCTTCCTCAAAACAGCCACCATATTGTTCCTCAAAACAGCCACCATACCTACCTATCATGGCATTTCCATAGCCATTCCGAGATACATTGCCATGCAACTTCCCACCGTTCCGTTTATATAACACGCATCATATTGTCATATTGCCATTGCATGATCATGTAGTTGACATCGTATTTGTGGCAAGGCCACCATGCATAATTTTCATACATGTCACTCTTGATTCATTGCACATGCCGGTACACCGCCGGAGGCATTCATATAGAGTCATACTTTGTTGTTGTAGTATCGAGTTGTAATATTGTGTTGTAATGAAAGTGTGATGATCATCATTTTTAGAGCATTGTCCCATGGGAGGAAATGCTGAATCTATAAATCCCCTCCGCAAAAAAAGGAGAAAAAAAAAGAAGATAGACCAAAGAAAAAAGAAAAAAAAGGAAAGGCCCCAAAAAAGAAAATAAAAAAGGGACAATTGCTACTATCTCTTTCCACACTTGTGCTTCAAAGTAGCACCATGTTCTTCATTGTAGAGAGTCCATGGTTAGTCACTTTCATATACTAGTGGGAATTTTCGTTATAGAACTTGGCTTGTATATTTCAACGATGGGCTTCCTCAAATGCCCTAGGTCTTCGTGAGCAAGAAAGTTGGATGCACACCCACTAGTTTATTTTGTTGAGCTTTCATTCATATTTAGCTCTAGTGCATCCGCTGCATGGCAATCCCTACTCACTCACATTGATATCTATTGATGGGCATCTCCATAGCTCGTTGATACGCCTAGTCGATATGAGACTATCTCCCTCTTTTTTTTGTCTTCTCCAAAACCACCTCTATTCCACCCATAGTGCTATGTCCATGGCTCACGCTCATGTATTGCGTGAAAGTTGAAAGGTTTGAAAAGATAGAGCATGAAAACAAATGCTTGGCTGAAATCGGGGTTGTGCATGATATGAATATTTAATGTGATAATAAGGGAGCATAGACAACACTATATGATTTTGTAGGGATAACTATCTTTAGCCATAGTATTTTGAGAAGACGTGATTGCTTTGTTAGTATTGCTTGAAGTATTGTTATTTCTTATGTCAATATAGACTTTTATCTTGAATCTTTCAGACCTGAACATTCATGCCACAATTAAGAGAATTACATTGAAAAACTATATTGATTAGCATTCCACACCAAAAATTCTTTCTTTATCATTTACCTACTCGAGGACGAGCAGGAATTAAGCTTGGGGATGCTTGATACGTCTCCAATGTATCTATAATTTTTGATTGTTCCATGCTATTATTTATGAAGTCTTGGATATTTAATGGGCTTTATCATTCACTTTTATATCATTTTTGGGACTAACCTAGTAACCCAAAGGCCCAGTCCAGATTGCTGTTTTTTTGCCTATTTCAGGGTTTTGCAGAAAAGGAATATCAAACGGAGTCCAAACGGAATAAAACCTTCGCAGGAGATATTTTTGGAGGAAATCAGGCACGAAAGACTTCGGGGCCAAGCTAGAGGACACGGGGCCCACCCTCGAGGGTGGGGGGCGCGCCCCCTTCCCTGGGCGCGCCCCCTGCCTCGAGGGCATCCCCTGTGGCCCCTGGTGCCCCTCTTCTTCCTATATATACCTACGTACCCCAGAAACTCCATACGCAGAGAGAAAACCCTAATTCCACAGCCGTAGCTGCTGTTCCCGTGGAGATCCCATCTTGGAGCGTGTTCCGGGAGGGGGATCCATCACGGAGGCCTTCATCATCATCATCATCGCCCTCACCATGAGTTTTGAGTAGTTTACCTCAGACCTTCGGGTCCATAGCTAGTATCTAGATGGCTTCTTCTCTCTCTCCGGATCTCAATACAAAGTTCTCCTCGGTGTTCGAGGAGATCTATTCGATGTAATCTCTTTTGGCGGTGTGTTTGTCGAGATCCGATAAATTGTGAGTTTATGATCAAGATTATCTATGAAAGATATTTGGTTGTTCTCTGAATTTTTTATGTGTGCTCATAATATCATTGCAAGTCTCTTCGAATTATTGGTTTGATTTGGCCTACTAGATCTATAGTTCTTGCTATGGGAGAAGTGCTTGGCTTTGGGTTCAATCTTTCGGTGTCCTTTCCCAGTGACAGTAGGGGCAGCAAGGCACGTATTGTATTGTTGCTATCGAGGATAAAAAGATGGGGTTTTCAGCATATTTCTTGAGTTTATCCCTCTACATCATGACATCTTGCTTAAGGCGTTACTGTGTTCGTATGAACTCAATACACTAGATGCATGCTGGATAGCGGTCGATGTGTGGAGTAATAGTAGTAGATGCAGGCAGGAGTCGGTCTACTTGTCTCGGACGTGATGGATATATATAATGATCATGCCTAGATAGTCTCATAATTATTCACTTTTCTATCAATTGCTCGACAGTAATTTGTTTACCCGCCGTAGAATATCGCTATCATGAGAGAAGCTACTAGAGAAAACTATGGCCCTCGGGTCTATCTTTATCATATTACTTTCGCGTCAACTAGCCTATTTCTGCCACCGTTGTTTATTTGCTTTCTTTTCTTTCTGTTTCTATACCAAAAATACCAAAAATATAATTATCATCTCTATTAGATCTCACTTTCATAAGTGACCGTAAAGTGATTGACAACCCCTTTTCGCGTTGGCTGCGAAGTTCTTATTTGTTTGTGCAGGTGCGAGGGACTGACGTGTGGTCTCCTACTAGATTGATACCTTGGTTCTCAAAAACTGAGGGAAATACTTACGCTACTGTGATGCATCTCCCTTCCCTCTTCGAGGGAATACAATGCAAGCTTAAGAGGTAGCAATGATCGCCAACTAATTCCCATTGGGGTACGTGGTTTGCGCTGTCAAAGATGCTGGAGGGTTGGTGCCCACCTCGGTCATGTCGGTTTGTTTCCTAACAAGTCATCCATTGTAAAATTAGTAGAAACCGCAACTAGGTCTACGTCCTCCTTAGATTGCCCCCTCCATTCTCTTATTTCTTTTTACGCTGCCCACTTCTAGAACTACCTCAACGACGGCCACCACAACAGCCTCGGGCCCCTCGAGGACCTCCACCTGGACGCATATACCAGGAAGCACGGAACTCCTTGAACACTATGGTAGATTTAGGGTGAATGAGTTCGTCGTGTTGTTTGAACACTTTACCTATATGGCTACAAACCACACACCAATCGAGTAGTCTCTCATATTTAACCTTGTATATCTCGCTCTTCATGTCCCAGATCATCAAGAACGCGTTCTTCAGGGGATTGTGCACATTGATCTGGACCCAAACCCGATTTTCTTCCTGTGAAATCATGCAATTATGTCTGTGCATACAATAGCTCACCCACCATAGCCGCAAGATATGGATCCAAGTGGGCGTACCCTTTCTGAACATCATGAGTCTGAATCCAAATATCCAGGGTATTAAGGTTGACAATGGAAGGTTGTGTCACACCATCATTGTGAGTTAGTATGAATGGGTTTCCCTCGAAATCGCATGAGCTCTCCTTACCAGTTGACAAGGTAGAAGAATTGTAAGCAGTGATGGCAATGGGGATACTTAGAATATCCCCATCCCCATCTATTACCCATCATCCCATCCCCATCCCCATTTACATTACCAGGGATGAAATTTCCCCATACCCATGCCCCACTTGGGAACGGGGACCCACTAGGGTAGTGGGTCCTCATCCTCATAAACAAGTACTCGTATACATAATATGACAAACTATAATCAACATATATGCATGGTGTTGTCCTTCTCCTGCTAATGTCGATCTAGGTCGTACTAACTTCTTGGTCATGGTGGCGGCTGAGGTCAGGATGTGAGGTAGGTTTAATATTTTCCTCATGTTTTTTTTTTTTTGTTTTAGCAAGTATTTCTGTGAATATTTTTAGGTTGACCGGAGTGTCACAGTTAAAAAGAGGGTCCGCATTGGGTATTGGTCTTGGGGAATAGGATATTGTCCCCATCTCCATTGTACCCTATGGGGAATAAATTTTTCAATAAATATACCCGTGGGGAAGTTTTTTTTCCATCCCCACCCCCTAAATAGATGAAATCCCCATGGGTTTGGCAGGTATGGGCCCCCATTGCCATCCCTAATTGCAAGGTATACAAGTTGTCATCGAGCGGCCTGGACTTCACATCGTGAGCCAGCTCCCAAGCAACCCTCATGCTCTGGAGAATCGAGACTGGCTATACCACTTTTCCAAGTGAATCCTAGCCAATGCCACCCACCTTGCAGTCTCTGGAGTCACTGTCGTCTCATCAAAAAACAGATCATCGGGTGCATTACTCGCTGGTGGACAAGCGCCACAGCTACATGTCGCCCAGACTGATTCCTAACAGAATTCCCTTTGGACTACAGTAGTAGGCCGACACATTTCTGCGCGCGTAGATTCGCTCGACTCATAGCGGTTGTTGTAGGTCCAGTTTGCTACGTTTTTTTACCCATTTTCCTTTCTATTGTTTTATCTTTTCTTTTATTTTTATCAGATTTTCGTTTTCTTCAGCTGATCGGTTTTTTTCTCATTTATTGTTATGGTTCTTATTTCTTTCTTTGTTACACTTTGTTTTCATTGTGTTTCTTTCTTGTTTTCCTTTGTGTTTTTTGGTCTTCTTTTGTTGCTTCGATATTTATTGGTTTTCTTGTCGATTTTTTTAATTTTTTCCAACATGTCTACATTTTTCATACGTATTTTATATTTTTTGGTATACATTAGAAACAATATTTTACAAGTGTTTAACATGTTTCAAATACACAATTAGCATTTCTTAAATATATGTTTTGATGTCTAATTTTTTCATACATGTTCAAATTTTTCGTATACATTTAAACATATTTTTATAAATGTTTCACATATTTCACATATTTCTAATATTTTAAACATATTTATGAAAAAACATGCCTTGAATATTTTTTTAATACACTGATTTTTTTAATTACACATTGGCACATTTGTGTAATGATAAAAACATTTTTCGTAAATTACGCAAACTTTTTGGAACTTGTGAACAGTTTTTAATGCAACGTACATATTTTTGAATTGCACGAACATTTTTTACAATGTATAAAATTTTTTCGTACACATGATTAACTTTTGAACTTTTTTCCTTCACATTGTACATTATTTGTAAACATAAAAAAATCTATATACATTCACTGTTTTTCATATGAAAAACAAACATTATTTCAAATTTATATAAATTGTATTTCTGAATATATACAATGTGGAAAATAAAACAAAAAACAGAAAAAGGGAAATCAAATGAAAATCGGAAGAAAAAAAGAAGCAAAAAAGAGCAAGATGACTTCAGCACGCGAGTTGCCGCTACTGGTCCAGCCCAATACGTGCCGGCGAGCCGTGGTAGAGCTCGCTGCGGGCAGCACATACATGTTCAAATATCTTTCGTTGTTATTATTCTACGAAACATCGGATTCGAACCCGAATGCCAACGTCGCCGGACTTGGCGCAATAACTACTGTGCTGCAATCAATTTGATGTGTTCTATCCGAAAACAACGCTATTTGACATTTGTTTTAGGCCTAGTATAAATTATATTAAAAAGGAAAACATAAATTTGAAAATTTTCATTGATTTTAATAAAAAAAGTTAACACAAATCGAAAATAGTTCATCAATTTTCAAAAAGTTCTCCTTGGCGCGCCCTAGGGGCCGGCCGGCCTCCTCTCCCTCCCTCTTTTATATACGTGGGGAGGGGGGCACCCTAGAACACAAGTTATTCTTAACCGTGTGCGGTGCCCCCCTCCACAGTTTACACCTCAGGTCATATTGTCGTAGTGCTTAGGTGAAGCCCTGCGCGATCTACTTCATCATCACCGTCAACACGCCGTCGTGCTGCCGGAACTCTCCCTCGACCCTCTACTTGATCAAGAGTTCGAGGGACATCACCAAACTAAACGTGTGCTGAACTCGGAGCTGCCGTACGTTCGGTGCTTGATCGGTTGAATAACGAAGACGTTCGACTACATCCACCGCGTTAATCTAACGCTTTCGCTTTCGGTCTACGAGGGTACGTAGACACACTCTTGCCGTCTCGTTGCTATGCATCTCCTATATAGATCTTGGGTGATCGTAGGAGATTTTTTTAAATTGCATGCTACGTTACCCAATAATTTCATCCAGTCACTTTCACCATGTTGGTTTGATTTGTGTTCGCTACTTTGATAATTTGATATGTGGGTGGATCGATGCTTAGGTGTTGTTTTACTTTGACATCCTACTTATGATTAACCCCCTCGCAAGCATCCGCAACTACGAGAAAAGTATTAAGATAAAATCTAACCATAGAATTAAACATTTGGATCCAAATCGGTCCCTTTCGAAGTAGCGCAAAACTATGGTTTAAGCTTCTATCACTCTTTCGACCCATCATCTAATAACTACTCCACAATGCATTCCCTTAGGTCCAAATATGGTGAAGTGTCATGTAGTCAACGTTCACATGACACCACTAAGGGAATCCAAACATACATATCATCAAAATATCGAAATATATCAAGTTCACATGATTACTTGCAACAAGATTTCTGCCGTGACCTTAAGAACAAAAGTAACTGATACGTCTCCAAAGTATCTATAATTTTTTATTGTTCCATGATGTTATATTATCATTCTTGAATGTTTTACAATCATTTTATAGTCATTTTATATCATATTTTGGTACTAACCTATTGACATAGTGCCAGGTGCCAGTTGTTGTTTTTGCATGTTTTTTACATCGCAGGAAATCAATATCAAACGGAGTTCAAACACCGCAAAACTTTTTGGAGATTTTTTTGGGCGAGAAGACACCAATTGGGCCAGAGCTGCACCTGGGGGGGGGGTGCCCCGAGGGGGGCACAACCCACCAGGGCGAGCCGGGCCCCCCTGGCGCACCTAGGTGGGTTGTGCCCACCTCGGTGGCCTCCCGCACCGCCTCTTCGCTCTATAAATACTTAGATATTCCAGAAACCCTAGGAGAGTCGACGAAATTTTATTCCAGCCGCCGCAGAGTCCAGAACCACTAGATCTAATCTAGACACCATCACGGAGGGGTTCACCATCTCCATTGGTGCCTTTCCGATGATGCGTGAGTAGTTCCTTGTAGACCTACGAGTCCGTAGTTAGTAGCTAGATGGCTTTCTCTCTCTCTCTTTTGATTATCAATACAATGGTCTCTTGGAGTTCCATATGATGTAACTCTTTTTGTGGTGTATTTGTTGGGATCCTATGAACTTTGAGTTTATGATCGGATCTATCTTTTTTTTATACATGAAAGTTATTTGAGTCTTCTTTGATCTCTTATATGCATGATTGCTTATTGCCTCGTATTTCCTCTCCGATATTGGGTTTTGTTTGGCCAACTTGATCTATTTATCTTGCAATGGGAAGAGGTGCTTTGTAGCGGGTTCGATCTTACGATGCTTGATCCCAGTGACAGAAGGGGAACCGACACATATGTATCATTGCTACTAAGGATAAAACGATGGGTCTATTTCTACATAAATAGATCTTGTCTACATCATGTCATCGTTCGTATTGCATTACTCCGTTTCTCCATGAACTTAATACACTAGATGCATGCTGGATAGCGATCGATGTGTGGAGTAATAGTAGTAGATGCAGGCAGGAGTCGGTATACTAATCTTGGACGTGATGCCTATATAATGATCATTTCCTGGATATCGTCATGATTATTTGAAGTTCTATCAATTGCCCAACGGTAATTATTTTCTCACCGTTTGCTATTTTTCTCAGGAGAAGCCACTAGTAAAATTTACGGGCCCTGGGTCTCTTCCAATATTATTTTCCTTTGCGATCCATTTTTCCTTTGTTTTTATTTACAGATTTATTAAAGCAAAAATCCAAAAATATCTTGCTGCAATTTATCTTATTTGACGTTTGATCTAACAATATTTATAACTCTATCACGTCCGTTACCCGAAAGGGATTGACAACCCCTTTTACACGTCGGGTTGCGAGAATTTATTATTTGAGTGCATGTGTTGTTTACGTTGTGTTGCTTGGTTCTCATACTGGTTCGATAACCTTGGTTTCATTACTGAGGGAAATACGTACCGCTGCTATACTGCATCTGTTGGGGAACGTAGTATTTCGAAAAATTTCCTACGATCACGCAAGATCTATCTAGGAGAAGCATATCAACGAGCGGGGAGAGTGTGTCTATGTGCCCTCGTAGACCCAAAGCAGAAGCGTCTAGTGACGCGGTTGATGTAGTCAAACGTCTTCGCGATCTAACCGATCCAAGCACCGAACGTACGGCACCTCCGCGTTCAGCACACGTTCAGCTCGATGACGTCCCACGAGCTCTTGATCCAGTTGAGCGTCACGAGAGAGTTTTGTCAGCACGACGGCATGGTGATGGTGATGATGAAGCTACCGGCACATGGCATCACCTAATCACTGCAACGATATGACCGAGGTGTGTTTCTGTGGAGGGGGGCACCGCACACGGCTAAAACAGATGTTAACTTGTCTGTCTAGGGTGCCCCCTCCCCACGTATATAAAGGAGGGAGGGGGAGGCTGGCCGACCTCTCTAGGCGCGCCAAGGGGGGAGGAGTCCTCCTCCTAGTAGGAGTAGGACTCCCCCTTTCCTAGTCCTACTAGGAATAGAAGGAAGAGGGGGAAGGAGAATGGAAAGGGGGGCCGACCCCTCACCAATTCGGATTGGGCTTGGGGGGGCGCCCCCTCCTAGGATGCCTTGTCTTCTCTTTCACTAAGGCCTATTAAGGCCCATATGCTCCCCGAGTTGTT
>LR738714.1:544650685-544699177 GCA_902687465.1 Secale cereale
GCTGCCCGCTTACTAATGGCGCACCAACTATAAATGCGCCATTAGTAATCAAGGTTACTAATGGTGCATTTATAGTAGGTGCGCCATTACTAGTTTTGCAAAAAAAATAACATACTAATGGCGCACTGTCACACAGTGCGCCATTACTAGTTTAAACTAGTAATGGCGCACTCTGGGATAGTGCGCCATTAGTAGTTTGTAAAAAAAAGAATAAAAAATATCATTAAAAAAGAGCATTAATGGCGCACTTTACTGCTGGTGCGCCATTACTAGTTACAACTAGTAATGGCGCACTTCGTACAGATGCGCCATTAGTATGTTTGGACAGGCGCGCTAGTTCAAAAAAAAACTTCTTGATACTAATGGCGCACTCTGGGCCTGGTGCGCCATTAGTAGTTCGAACTCTAATGGTGTATCTGTTGCTGGTGCGCCATTACTATATACTAATGGCGCACTGCTTGTCTGGTGCGCCATTAGTATCAATTCCATCTATAGCCCTTTTCCTAGTAGTGTTCCCTGCAAGGGTGCACCACGTTACCCTCACGCTCGATCATCTCTGGCCGGACACACTTTCTGGGTCAATGCCCGGCCTCGGAAGATCAACACGTCGCAGCCCTACCTAGGCTCAGCAGAGAGGTCCCTGCCGGTCTACATCCTAGGCGCTCTGGGGTCATGGACCATCGCCCGTTGCACTCTGGATCGATGCGCGCAGGGCGATCCAGGCCACCTCCACTGGGGTACCGACCTGGCCGTGCCGCAATGCTGAACTGGACGTCTGACAAAACTTCGGCTGATACCACGACGCCGAGGCCCATAACTATTCGCGCGTGGCGGTTAGTGCGTAAAGGCCTGAGGCCAACTCAAATCAAATACCCAAACCTGTTAGTGCATTACTAAAAAGAAGTGAAGACTGTTGGGACGAGTCCAGAGCTATCACCCCTCCTGGGTGATACCGCTAAACAGCCAGCCGCCACTGTAACAACTCCTGCAGATGCTCATCGGGCCCGCCCGCCTTTCACAAAGTTCTCAAGTAAAGTCAAGGTAAGCGTGTGTCCAAAACATCAAGGTGGAAAACCCGAGGAATCACCCTCGATGGATGCCACTCGATGCAATCTTCAAGGCGAACTGAGAGGAATCAGCCTCGAGGTTCACACTTGAGGGGCTGCACGACAGAGTTGTATCGGGAGTGGTGAAAGAGGAATCACCCTCGATGACCACGACCGAGTAGCTACGTGATACGTCTCCAACGTATCTCTAATTTTTTATTGTTCCATGCTATTATTTATGATGTCTTGGATGTTTAATGGGCTTTATCATACACTTTTATATCATTTTTGGGACTAACCTACTAACCCAAAGGCCCAGTCCAGATTGTTGTTTTTTGCCTGTTTCAGAGTTTTGCAGAAAACGAATATCAAACGAAGTCCAAACGGAATGAAAACTTCGCGAGAGATATTTTCGGAGAAAATCACGCACAGGGGACTTTAGAACCACGTCAGGGGAGCCACAAGGTGCCCACAAGGGTGGGGGGCACGCACCCCTTCCCAGGGCGCGCCCCTTGCCTCGTGGGGCTCTCGTGAGTCCCCTGGTGTCCTCCTTCCTCCTATATAAGTCTACGTACCCCGAAACCATTAGCAACAGAGAGAAAACCCTAATTCCACCGCCGCAACCTTCTGTTCCCGTGAGATCCCATCTTGGGGCCTATTCCGGAGCTCTGCCGGAGGGGGATCCATCACGGAGTGCTTCTACATCATCACCATCGCCCTCACCATGAGTTGTGAGTAGTTTAGCACAGACCTTCGGGTCCTTAGCTAGTATCGAGATGGCTTCTTCTCTCTCTCTCTGGATCTCAATACAAAGTTCTCATTGGTCTTCGAGGAGATCTATTCGATGTAATCTCTTTTTGCGGTGTGTTTGTTGAGATCCGACGAATTGTGAGTTTATGAGCAAGATTATCTACGAGAAATATTTGGTTCTTTTCTGAACTCTTTATGTGTGCTCATAATATCCTCGCAAGTCTTTTCAAATTATTGGTTTGGTTTGGCCTACTAGATCTATAGTTCTTGCAATGGGAGAAGTGCTTGGCTTTGGGTTCAATCTTGCGGTGTCCTTTCCCAGTGACAGTAGGGGCAGCAAGGCACGTATTGTATTGTTGCCATCGAGGATAAAAAGATGGGGTTTATATCATATTGCTTGAGTTTATCCCTCTACATCATGTCATCTTGCTTAAGGCGTTACTCTGTTCTTATGAACTCAATACACTAGATGCATGCTGGATAGCGGTCGATGTGTGGAGTAATAGTAGTAGATGCAGCCATGAGTCGGTCTACTTGTCTCGGACATGATGCCTATATACAATGATCATGCCTAGATAGTCTCGTAATTATTCGCTTTTCTATCAATTGCTCGACAGTAATTTGTTTACCTCCCGTAGAATATCGCTATCATGAGAGAAGCCACTAGCGAACACTATGACCCCCGGGTCTATTCTCAACATATCAATCTACATCTACTTTACTTTTTCCGCTTTTACTTTCTGTTCTTATAAACAAAAAATACCAAAAATATAAAGTATCATCTCTATCAGATCTCACTTTCGTAAGTGACCGTAAAGGGATTGACAACCCCTTATCGCGTTGGCTGCGAATTTCTTATTTGTTTGTGCAGGTGCGAGGGACTCGCGGGTGGTCTCCTATTGGATTGATATCTTGGGTCTCAAAAACTGAGGGAAATACTTACGCTACTGCGCTGCATCTCCCTTTCCTCTTCGAGGGAATACAACGTAAGCTCGAGAAGTAGCACTACGCTACAAAGTTATCATCAGGAGTGCATTACGAGGTATCACCCTCGGCACTCGATAGTATCTTTCTAGAGTCGAGCAACAAAGGGGGTGTGATGTGATGTGAGGTGTCGGGCTCTGGTCGTCGATCACGTTACTTGAGTCGTCGATGATGAAGCAGGGGTAACAAGGACAAGGTGGGGTCACTGATGGATCACTAACCAACCTATCCTAGGCAATTTAGGATAAGCAGACAATATACAATAGCAGGTACAAAAGCAGGCTATGCATCCGAATAGGATCAATCAATAACAGTAGCAAAATATAATGCAAGCATGAGACAGAATAGAATGGATGATATCAGGATGATCAAGGGGAGGGGGCTTGCCTGGAAGCTCTGCTGAAATGGAAGGAGGGTCGTCGTCGACGTAGTCGATCACAGCAGCATCAACACGAGTCTTTGGGTCTACCGGAGAGAAGAAGGGGGGGGGGATAGTAAATACAAAGCACAAATATGCAATACAGATGCACGACATGATAATAAGCGGTGCTAAGGGTGCTCTAATGCAGTGCTACGCAAGACCGGCGAAGGGGGATAACATCCGGGAAAACATTTCCGGTGTTAGGCATTTTCGGACAAGCGAACCAGAGGAGGAAGTTGCATGTTCGTTATGATAGGGATGTGTGGCGGATGAAGGGACCGCATTTTCGGATTCGTCTCGTCGTTCTGAGCAACTTTCATGTATAAAACTTTTTCATCCGAGTTACGAATTATTTTATATGATTTTTCAAAGATTTAACAATATTATGAAATTATTATTAATTCGAAATTAAATAGAAAAATGCTATGTGTACCCAACATAGTGCACACATGGATGCACTAAGGGGCTGACATGTGGGTCAAGGGGGTCCCAGTTGACCAGTCAACGTTTGACTAGTCAACGGGTGGCGGGACCCCCTGTCATAGTCACAGTAGTTAATTAGCATTTTAATTAAACTTAATTAGTTATTTAAACATGATTACTAATTTATTTAATTAGCTATATTAATTAATTAATTAATTATTTTTAACTTTTTAACACGCTTTTTTAAAAAAGGCCAGGGCGCTGGGGCCCATAGGCCAGTGGCTCAACCGGGCCACATGGTCGCTGGGTTAAAGGTGAGGGCGAACCCGCTTGGTCGACGGGCGAACCCGCCCAGGGAGGGCACGACAGCGCGACACCGGCCGACCGGAGCTGCGCCCGGCAGCGGCAGTAGAGGGAGCGGGGCTCCGGCGGGCGCGGAGATAGTTGGGGGCGGTGGCGGACGGGCGCCGGACCCGGGCGGCGGGGCCGCGTGGGCCTGAGCAGGGCAACGCGGTCGGGCGGAGGCGGGCGGCCGGCGGCAGCGGTGACGGGTAGCAGTAGCGGCAGACGCGAGCGGCGACCGACGCGGGCGGGCGATGCAAGCGGCGCGGTCAAGTGCCGAGGCGAGGCATGCCGGGGCGCGGGAGGCGGCGGGGCAGAGGCCACGGCCACGGAGTAGCCAGGCGTGGGCACTAGAACCGGCCCGAGCATGGGTAGGCAGCAGTGGCAGCAGGGGAATGCGGGGCGCCGAGTGGCTGCGGCTTGGCGTGGCTGGGCGGCCGGGCACGCGGAGCGCGGCAGGGGTTGCGCCGGCTGGCGCGGAGACTAGGCGGCAGCGGCGGCTGGTCGAGTGGACGCGAGGCGAGAGCGGGCGGCGCATCAGGCGCGTGAGCGCGTACAGGACCGCGGAAGCACGGGCATGAAGTGAAGGGGCAACAATCGCGAGCGGCAGGGAGAAGACGCAACGGGCGGCGGCTATAGCAGTACTCTACAAGAGCGACAGTGACGACGGGTTGGTGAGCGCGCAGTGGACGGCGGATCTGCGGGAGCAGAGAGAGGGAGAAGGGGAGGCGCTCACCCGCGAGTAGGGGTTTAGGGTGGCGAGGCTTGGCGAAGCTGCTCGGGGAGGAGACGGAGACAAGACGGGGCGACGACGACGAGACGGCGACAGGGAGGTGAGCGGACGATACAGTGATAGGGACGGGGCGCCGTGGGCGTCCAGATCCAGGAGGGAAACCAAGGGGGAGGAGGAATGGGCGAGGTTTAGGGTATGGGCGTCGGGGGAGGGGGAGAAGGTATTGGCGCCGAGGGGGGCGTGGATGGGCGCCACAGGGATGGCCTGAGCCGTGGCGGCCATCGATGGCGTCCACACCTCCCTCGATGAACACAGGAGGGAGGCAGGAGCAGATGGGCCGGCCTTTTGGCTAGTTGGGCATAAGTGCCTAGTAGAATAGGCCCTTCTTCTTTTCCCTTTTTACTGTTTTCTTTTTCGTTTTCTTTTTTCCTTCTATTTATTTATGTTTTAGTTGCAGCTACTAATTGCTATTTCTTTTAGCCACCAAATGATTTTTGTCAGATGTGAAACTTGGCACATAAATCTAGCATAATATTTTGGTGTTGCACAAAAAGTTTCAGGGCACCTGGAAAAGTGTAAATACTTTTAGAAATTGAAAAAGGTCTAATAAATGGCTGATGTTCCACAGTTTTAATTCCTAGGAGCATTTTTTTTAATTTTCATGAGGTTATTTTCCCTAACATAATTACTTAGGGATTATATGCAAAATTATGAACATTTTAGTTTTACAGTTTGAAGACGTTTATTTTGGAATTTAAATTTAAATTTGAACCTGAACCTATTTCGAATCAAAGCGAGATTAGCAACAGTAAGAGTGGTGATGTGGCCGATCATTTGCGGAGGATTACTGTAGCTTAACTATCCTGGCGTTACAAATACTTTGACTCCTGCATAAAAGTAAATACATAAAAGTAAAATATAGGCCCTTCGTAGAGGGAAGCAGAGGTTGTCATGCGCTTTTTGGTTTGCATGCTCAATCTCTTTGTGCAAAAGAACGTCACATTATATTGCCCCTTATGATATCAATCTTTATTATGCAGTCAATCGCTTTATTATTTTGCCATCACAAGTTCGTACAACGCTCAATTTTCTCTTACACTAAATGATCCAACATATTTAGAAGTAATTTTTATTGCCTTATTGCACCGTTGACAACTTACTTGAAGGATCTTACTCAATCCATAGGTAGGTATGGTGGACTCTCGAATTTTTTTGGGGTTTAAGGGTTTTTGGATGCACAAGTAGTATGTCTACTTAGTGCAGATTTTTTGGCTAGAAAAGACATTGAGCAAGCACAACATGTTAAAGGATCTATAACAATATAACTTCTATGTGAATATGAACAAGCATAAGTCATTACCTTGTCTTCCTTGTCCAACGTCAATAATTCTGGCATACAATATTTTAGTGGGGGCTCACAACCATAATAGTTGTCCAAAATAGTGTATTTGCATGTGAATCTTCTCTTCCCTTTTAATTCTTTCATGAATTGCATCATTGACCAATGCAATGTTTGTCAATCTCCAATAAATTTTACTACTTCTACTTTCCTTATGTGATGTCATTATTTAACATAAGATTAGCATATGATCTTTTTCATTTATTTTCCTTTATTTTGATTACAACAAGAGAATAAGGAAAGCAAAAATTCAAACTAAACTTTATTATATATCTCGCATACGATTACATAGATAGATAGATACATCACTAAGCAAACTCACGAAGAAAGATCGAACTAAACTTTTATGCAACTAATTCAAAAAATAACTAAGGATCAAACTAAGATAAATAAAGGCAAAGATGGTGGTGTGATACGATACTGGGGCACCTCCCCCAAGCTTGGCTCAAGCCAAGGGGAGTGCCCACACCCGATACTCAAGTCTCCTTTTGTGGTGAAGAAGGACAAGGTGGTGATAGTGAGGTAGTAGCGAGCTTGTCCTCCGGTTTCCAAGGTAGTGGTTCGCCATCATAAGAAGAAGCACAAGTCTCGCAAATCCTGCAACTGGCAGCCAAACTCATACCATTAAACCTTGCCTCATATTCAAAGACTTGGTTTTGGAGATCATAGATTTGGCTTTGTTGATAGTTGATCCGTTCGGTGAGGGCGAAGACGACATCCTTCATGGACCTGCCATCCACCTTGGGATCACGGGTGGTGATTGACATCTAGTCCTTGCTCCACCATCCCCTTGCACTTGAAGACCTCTTGCTCCATGGCTTCGAGCCTGGCCTCCATGGTTCCCTTCCCCTTGGGGCCTTGAACATCCCAGATGTGGAGCACCCCCTCACATATCTCGATGGCTTGAGGGAGCTTCATCACCTTCAACAGATAAGGTTTGATTACCCTATCGGAGAAGTTGTCCTCGGAGGAGCCCGGAGCGGCCATGACGATCTAGATCTGCTAGGAAAAGAAGCAAGAAAGAAGAATAGAAGATTTCTCTGTGATACGGAGGTCAATACATTTGGGGTGTAAATAAAGATGTTTTACCCACTTGGGCGCGCCAGCCAAGGTAGGCGCGCCCTGGTGTCTTCTGCCCTCCTCGATTGCCATCCTGGTTATTTCTTATTTTCCTATTATTTTGTAATATTCCAAAACTGACAAAAAATATCTTTGCGAATTTTCTGAAGTCCGTTTACTTACCGTATCACATACCTCCTCTTTTTTTTCATGATTCTAGAGTGTTTCGTAAGGTTTCTTTTATATGTTCCTCTGGTCTCATGGTTTGGATAATATTGCTTTCAACATTAATAGGTGTACCTGAGATATAGTGTTTAATTCTTTGCCCATTGACCACCTTCGGGTTAGTTCCTTTGGCATTATTTATTTTGATAGCTCCACAACGATAAACCTCTTCGAAAATATATGGACCTTCCCATTTGGAGAGAAGTTTTCCTGTAAAGAATATAAAACGAGAGTTGTACAAAAGAACATATTCACCCACTTTGAATTCCCGCTTTTGGATTCTTTTATCATGCCATCTTTTAACTTTTTCTTTGAATAATTTGACATTTTCGTAAGCATAGGTTCTCCATTCATCTAATGAGGTAATATCAAATAACCTCTTTACACCGGCAAGTTTGAAATCATAGTTGAGTTCTTTAATTGCCCAATATGCTTTATGTTCTAACTCAAGAGGCAGATGGCGGGCTTTTCCATAAACCATTTTATAGGTAGACATACCCATAGGATTTTTATATGTTGTTCTATAGGCCCAAAGTGCATCATCCAATTTCTTAGACCAATTCTTTCGAGACCAATTGACAATCTTTTGTAATATTAATTTTATTTCTCTATTGCTAAGTTCAACTTGAACACTAGATTGAGGATGATAGGGTGATGCAATTATATGGTTAACATCATACTTAGCAAGCATTTTACGAAAATCACCATGAATAAAGTGTGAACCACCATCAATCATTAAATATCTAGGGACTCCAAACCTAGGGAAAATAACTTCTTTAAGCATTTTAATGGAAGTGTTATGATCAGCACTACTAGCTGGAATAGCTTCTACCCACTTAGTAATGTAATCAACAACAATCAAAATATGAGTATAGCCGTTAGAGGAAGGAAAAAGTCCCATATAATCAAAACCCCAAACATCAAATGGTTCAACAGCAAGTGAATAATTCATAGGAATTCCATAACTCTTACCGATGTTACCAATTCTTTGACATTCATCACAAGATAAAACAAACTTACATGCATCCCTGAAGAGAGTAGGCCAATAAAAACCAGATTGCAATACCTTGTGAGCAGTTCTATCTCCCGCATGATGTCCTCCATAAGCTTCGGAGTGACATTTCCGTAGGATTTGTTCCTGTTCATGCTCAAGTACACAACGTCTAATAATACCATCTACTTCTTCTTTATAAAGATGTGGGTCATCCCAAAAGTAATGGCTTAAATCATAGAAGAATATTTTATTTTGTTGGTATGTGAAACTAGGCGGTATGTATTTGGCAACAATATAATTAGCATAGTCAGCATACCAAGGTGTGTTGTGAGAGACATTTATTGCAACCAATTGTTCATCAGGAAAATATCATCAATATTTAGTGGGTCATCAAATATATTTTCTAACCTTGACAAGTTATCAGCTATGGGGTTCTCAACTTGTTTCCTATCAATGATATGTAAGTCAAATTCTTGTAGCAAGAGAACCCACCTAACGAGTCTAGGTTTACCGTCTTTGTTTTCCATAAGATATTTTATAGCATCATGACCAGTGTGAAAAATTACTTTAGAATCAACGATACAAGATCTAAATTTATCATAAGCAAACACAACTGCTAAAAATTCTTTTTCAGTAGTAGCATAATTTCTTTGAGCACTGTCTAAAGTTTTGCTAGCATAATGGATAACATTTAATCTTTCCTACTTCTAAACATTTGAGTTGGTGGTGAGTTCACCCATCCTTTATACACTTACACGTGGGACATGCTATAATGGGATAAAAAATTCCAGCGCTGGATTGGAAACTAGGGATGTTGCCAATCGCTCTCCACCTGGTTATGCTAAAAAAGTCTCTCTCCACGTGGAGCTTCCCCACCTCCTCCTGCAATCAAAATAAAAAGAACACATCTCTTGCCCATGACCACGAGTCAGTCTACCGTTGCAGTTCCCCAATTGACGTCCTTTGGCCGCTGTCGTTCCCCAATCACCATCCTCGGTCTGCCTCTGTTCTTTAATTGCCGTCCTGTGCTATCATAGCTCTAACGGGAGCTTCAATTTCTCTACCATCGCCTCACCGACGATGCCATAGGTGGTTGCCACTCTGTCAATGTACTAGCGGCCTCCAAGATGCCGCACCAGAGGGGCGTTGTGGGTCCCATCCTTCCCATGGACAGCAGCAACGATGGCTGCCCTCTCGACAACAGCTCCACATGCGATCAAGAAGTGCATGAAATGTAGGAAGAGCTCTGCAAATCCGAAGTTCTGGACGAGGACCGCCATTGCAGCCCAAGCGGGGAGTATTTACCAAAGGGGAGCTGGCTTGGAGCGGAGTTGTGGCGCGGGCTCAACGACGTCGGCTAGCAGGGCCACCGGCATGGGTTGAGCACAAGCTCCACGACCTTAGGAAGCATAGGAAGTGGGTAGGTGGCATCAAGAACGAGCACCCAGTCCATGCCATCCTACATGTCGTCCTTGATCACCGTTGTTGGCGTGACGAGCACGAGCTATGCCCAGAGTTCATGATCAAGGTCCCTTTAGAGCTTCAAGGCGTTTCGCCGACGTGTACTTGTTCAGTCGAGTGCACAAGGACAAACCCGGAGACCTCGAGCTCAGGGGATGCGAGTGTGGCTGTGACAGAGGATGCGTCTATGATGTCGCTTGAACTACGTTGATATTTCCCCAAAGAGGAAGGGATGATGCAGCACAACTACGGTAGGTATTTCCCTCAGTGATGAGACCAAGGTTATTGAACCAGTAGGAGAATCATACAACACTATGTAAATGGTACCTGCACACGAATAACAAATACTTGCAACCCAACGTGTAAGAGGGGTTGTCAATCCCTCCTGGGTAGTAGATTGGTAAATAGATAGATTGATAAATACAAGTGGAGGAACGGAAAATAAAACACAACAAGGTATTTTGTGTATTTGATAATATAGATCTAAAAATAAAAGTTGCAAATAAAGGAAAATGCAAATAGCAATATAGATCTGAAAGTATATGATAGGAAAATAGACCCCGGGGCCTTAGATTTCACTAGTGGCTTCTCTCGAAAAATAGGAACGAGGGTGAACAAATTATTGTTGGTCAATTGATGGAAAAGCGAATAGTTATGACGGTATCCAAGACAATGATCATGTATATAGGCATCTCGTACATGATTAGTAGACCGACTTCTTCCTGCATCTACTACTATTACTCCACACATCGACCGCTATCGAGCATGCATCTAATGTATTAAGTTCATGGAAAAACGAATTAATGCAATAAGGACGATGAAATGATGTAGACAAAATCTATTCATGTAGGAATATACCCTATCTTTTTATCCTTAATAGCAACGATGCATGCATGCCTTGCTACCCCTTCTGTCACTGGGAAAGGACACCGCAAGATCGTACCCATTACAAAGCACCTCTTCCCATTGCAAGATAAACACATCAAGTTGGCCAAACGAAACCCAAATATAGGAGAAGAAATATGAGGCTATAATAATCAAGAATGGATATCAAATCAAGGCAAATCTGATCATAAACTCACAATTCATCAGATCCCAACAAACACACCGCACAAAGTCATTAAATAGATCTCCAAGAGACCTTTGTATTGAGAAACAAAGAGAGAAGAAGCCATCTAGCTACTGCCTACGGACCCGTAGGTCTGAGGTGAACTACTCATGCATCATCGGAGAGGCACCAATGAGGATGATGAACCCCTCCGTGATCATGTTCCCCTCCGACGGAGTGCCGGAAAAGGGCTCTAGATTGGATATCGTGGTTCTGGAACTTGCGGCAGTTGGAATAAAATTTTGTCGACTCCCCTAGGGTTTCTAGAATATTGGGGTATTTATAGAGCGAAGAGGCGGTACAGGACGCCACCAAGGTGGGCACAACCCACCAGGGCGCCCCTAGGGGCCTGGGCGCACCCTGGTGGGTTGTGCTCCCCTCGGAGCACCCCAGGTGCTTATTTGGCCCATTGGGTGTCTTCTGGTCGAGAAAGAATCTCCAAAAAGTTTTGCTGCATTTGGAATCCATTTGGTATTGATTTTCTGTGATGCAAAAAACAAGCAGAAAAGAACAACTGGCACTGGGCACTATATTAATAGGTTAGTTCCAAAAATGATATAAAATGATTGTAAAACATCCAGGAATGATACTATAACATCATGGAACAATAAAAACTTATAGATACATTAGAGACATATCAATTTACCTCTTACCTACGATGGTTGCAGACCTGAAGGCATGCGGGGGATGAAGCAGCAGGTAGTTGCGCCGCTCTCGGAGTCTCCGTTTGCCACCTAGTGCAAGAAGAAGATGGGGTCAAGAAGAGTGGTAGCACAGAGCAACTATGTTTGGTGCATGATGAATCACGTATGTTCAGTTTCCCATCTTTCTGAGATGTCATCTTGGAGCTGCCCAGATGTGGCTGAGGTGCCGCTGGATGCCACACTTGCCTTAGACAGATGTCCAACGCAGCGACGATGACTAAGCGTGAAAAAATCCGACAGCAGCAGCGCTGCCAAGTTAATTGACCCTACTACTCTTTGTACTCGTTTATATACGCAACAGTAAGTCATCACCTTGAGTTAGTTTTCAGAAAGTCAGAATTTTCATTTGTTTTACAAGATAAAATTTACATTTTTCTGCCATTTCAGTTTCAAATTAATTAAGAATTTGGCCTCATAATCATGTCGAAAACATGTACTGAAGCTAATTCCAAAGTGAGTACATCGCAAGGTATGACCACCAAGGGCAGAGCTAGGGACATTTCATATAGTATGCCACCTTTAGAAAATTGTTTTTCTCACCACACGAGTAATACAAAATCAACGAAAAACCAATATAAATAGTTTTTTTTTTCGAAAAGGAGGTTGAACCCCCAACCTCTACATTATTGCAATGCACACAACCGTTTTGCTTAATGTTCATATAAGGAAATCGGGTAAAATCGCCAACAACCAGACATACATAACTACAATAGAACTAATAAAAGATAGTATTAATTTAACATCTACGACTAAGTCGACTTCTTCCCCAACAACGCCTCAAGAAGGAATAAACGCTCCCATGTCGTCGTCTTACCTGGCCGAAAAGAGCCAGACAAGGATTCCATCCAAACAAGAATATTTGGAAGAGGCAAATTTTGAGTGGCATGTGGGAGAAATGCGAGAAGTAATACTTTAGAAATAAGAAAAATAAATAGAAATACATAGTTTTACCTTGTGTTACTTTGTAAGATCTTGGTTGGATTCATTGAACAAATAATGGAAGTGAATATCTATTTTTTTCTTACAAATAAACATTGGGACGATATTTGAGAATTTAAAATATATATCTGAGGGGTCCTAAAATGGCTAATAAGACCATATATGTTGGCTAAAATGTGTACATATTGGAGGGAGGGAACTACCACCTTTGATATAAGCCTTGATATAAATATACATGCATGGAGGGCGGATGTGCCCCAAAATATATTTATTCGGTCCTACCGAAAACTATTAAGCCTTGATATAAATATACATGCATGAACGGCGGATGTTCCACAAATACACTATTTGATATAAGCCTTGAGAGAGTCGGTAGGACTGTTACCGGCTATTATCAATACCAATTTGTAGCAATACTTTTATGATCACAGTCCTGGCCTGCAACATCAGTTCTGACACTCCCCTAGAATCGACAAGGAGGACATTAGAAGGTTGGTTGATATCTCCAGGGACAACTCATATGCTTAAACTATTAGTAGTCTCTGCCAAGCCAGAGATGTGGAGGAGTATCGTATCTATCTAAACACGGAGCCTCGAACAGACTAAATTTGACTTAATGTGGTTTCATAGTGTAGCACGGGCAACTTACTAGTTTTTATCAACTCTTTGTCCTAGAACAACACCAACAACATAATCACTAGCATCACACATAATTTCAAAAAGGCAAGTTCCAATCAGGTGGTTGAACAATAGGTGCAGAAGTTAAGGTTTTCTTGAGTGTTTCAAAGGCTTCTACACAATCATCGTCAAAGACAAATGAAACATCCTTTTGTAAAATATTTGTAGGAGGTCTAGAAATTTTAGATAAGTCTTTGATAAACCTCCTATTGAAACCAGTATGGACAAGGAAACTACGAATACCTTTAATATCTTTAGGACATGGCATTTTCTCAATTGCACCAACTTAACCTTTATCAACTTCAATACCTCTTTCGGAGATTTTATGTCCCAAAACAATACCTTCATTAACCATAAAGTGGCACTTCTCCCAATTCAAGACAAGATTAGTTTGCTCACATCTCTGCAAAACTCAATCAAGGTTGCTTAAGAAATCATCAAAAGACTTTCCGTAGACGGAAAAATCATCCATGAAAACCTCAACAATCTTTTCACAAAAATTAGAGAATATAGCTATCAGGCATCTTTGAATGGTATGAGGTGCATTACATAAACAAAAATGCATACGTCTATAAGCATAAGTACCAAAAGGACAAGTAAAGGTGGTTTTCTCCTGACTAGGTTGTGAAACATGTATTTGAGAGAAACCAGAATATCCATCAAGAAAACAAAAGTATGTGTGCTTAGATAGTCTTTATAGCATTTGATCGATAAAAGGTAGAGGGTAATGATCTTTTCTAGTTGCTTTGTTTAATTTTCTGAAATCAATTACCATTCGATAGCGAGTGACAATTCTTTGTGGAATAAGTTCCTTTTTATCATTGGGAACAACAGTGATACCTCCCTTCTCAGGGACACAATGAACGGGACTTACCCATCTACTATCAGCTATGAGATAAATTATACCTTGTAGTATCGAAAGTAGATCTAGAGGGGTGATTAGACTACTTGACCAAATAAAAATCTAGCCTTTTCCTAATCTTAAGTGTTGGCATATTTTAGCAATTAGAACAAGTCAAGCAACCAACCTACACGTGCAATCATAAGAGTGTGGCAGCGGAAAGTAAAACATTACATATGAAGGTAAAGGAAAGGGTTTGGAGAGTGCAAACGCAATGGAGACACGGAAGTTTTTGGCATTGTTCCAATAGGTGGTGCTCTCATACATCCACGTTGATGGAGACTTCAACCCACAAAGGGTAATGGCTGTGCGAGTCCATGGAGGGCTCCACCCATGAAGGGTCCACGAAGAAGCAACCTTGTCTATCCTACCATGACCATCGCCCACGAAGGACTTGTCTCACTCGGGTAGATCTTCACGAAGTAGGCGATCTCCTTGCCCTTACAAACTTCTTGATTCAACTCCACAATCTTTGCCAGAGGCTCACAAGCGACACCTAACCAATCTAGGAGACACCACTCTCCAAAAGGTAATAGATGGTGTGATGATGATGAACTCCTTGCTCTTGTGCTTCAAATGATAGTCTCCCCAACACTAAACTCTCTCTCACATATTTGGATATGTTGGAAAGATGATTTGAGTGGAAAGCAACTTGGGGAAGGCTAGAGATCAAGATTCTTGTGGTTGGATTGGAAATGTCTTGATCTCAACACATGAGTAGGTGGTTCTCTCTCATAAAATGAGTAGTGGAAGTGTAGGCACGTTTTGATGGCTTTCTTACAAATGGAGAAGGGGTAGAGGGGTATATATAGCCTCCACACAAAATCCAACCGTTACACACATTTTACCCAACTTGGTTAGACCGAATAGGTGAACTCGGTGAGACCAAACCAGTTCAAAATGTGAACATTAGAAATATTGGTGGGACCGACATGATCAACTCGGTGGGACCGATGTGCTAGGGCTAGGGAAAAACCTCATCTCAGTGAGACCGATTGCATGAACTCGGTGAGACCGATTTCAGCAATGAGCAAACAGAGAGTTGGTCTGGCAAACTCGGTTGGGCCGATCGCTCTTTCCGGTGAGACCGAAATGTTATAAAGGGAAATAGAGAGTTTGCAAATCCATCTCGGTGAGACCGAGATCCGTATCGGTGTGACCGAATTGTCTAGGGTTTGTGGCTGTGGCTATGTCAAATTACTCGGTGGCGCTGGATAGATCAAATCGGTGGGGCCGAGTTTGACGTAGGTATTTGGACATATGTGGAATTTGAGAAAGTGGTTGAGGGTTTAGGAGCAATATCAGTAAGCACTTGAGCAACTAGACCATTAAGCGACACCTCATCCCCTTTTAATAGTATTGGCTTTCCTATGGACTCAATGTGATCTTGGTTCACTAAAATGAAAATGAAGAGTCTTGAGCCTTTGCCAATCTTTGTCCATAGAATTTTGAGGGGTCCACATCTCTAGTCCATGCCATGTCAATCATTGAATTTCCTGAGATATTTAACTTGAATGGATATTAGTTATATGAGCTATATGTTATTATGAATTACCAAAACTACCCGGGGATTAGTTGCACTTTCAATCTCCCCCTTTTTGGTAATTCATGACAGATCAAAGCTTCGACAAGTTATAATATGAATGAAATACATCGTCGCTTTGAGAAGTACTCCCTCCATCTCAAAATAAGTGACTCAACTCTGTACTAGTTTTAGTACAAAGTTAGTATAAAGTTGAGTCACTTATTTTGGGACGGAGGGAGTATGTGATAAGCAAGAGCTCCCCCTAAATTTGTGCATTATTTAAAATTTGCTTTTGAATGCAAACGCACAATCGATTAGGATCATGGGTCACTCTTCCATGTCACATACATCTTGGTGGAGCGCTAAAAAATGATAAAATTTAAACATCATGCACTCATCACCAAAACAAGTGAATGATCATACACAATCATGCAAGCACACATTAAGCGTAGTATGATCAACCACATAAGTATCTCATGAGCATAAGAAAACTGTAGCAGGGGTAGCAATAAACAAACGAACCAAGTAGCAAGACAAAAACCAATAAAAGATGCAAAACACACACTCTCTCTCAAAGCCTGATGATCTATACACTTTCTCCCCCTTTGGCAACAAGTTACCAAAAAGCTTGAAAACGTATAGTGCTATACGACACTCTAGGCACTATCTCCGGGAGCTCCTAAAGGGGTCTTCTGGCTTGTCACTCCGGTGTCCATAGACGGCATGGAGATGAGAGCATTTGCAAAAGATTCTGAAGATGTCTGAGGAGCTCGAGGAGTTTACACTCGAGGTACAACTGTGGCAGTGGCACCAGGTGTTGAAAGTGTAGTCCTGGGCTCCACAACTGGCACAACTGATGATCTTGGTCCTCTTGGAGCTCTCTGAAAAGCATCGGTGGTTGGTCTGTCATTCCTGTCCTCAGCTTCTTCCTGGAGCTTCTCCAAAGTGGTATGGATCTCTATGAACCTTCACATCTAGATCATGGAATTTTGTCTCGATGATCCTCTCAGGACTCTCTTGATTCCAAGTCAAGCTGGTCAGGCTCTTCTCAATCCTCGAGGTAGCCTCAAGCAGATATCTGAGCTGATCTTGCTTGGTCTTGAGATTTGCAGGTGTTGTTCCAGAAGCACTTGCTGCTTTTGTTGCTTTGGCTGCCCTTGCCTTCTCAATTTTCTCTTGGCTCTCAACAGAAGTAGGATGTGATGCATCCATGACAATCTCATTGTCCTCGAAATCTAGCCTAAGAGGTAAATGCTTCTTGTCAAGCAGATATGTCCGGGTTCCTAACTTGGAATTGATCAACAACTGAATGTGTGGGGCATATCCACAAGATCTCTTTTGGTCAGCTGCAGTTCTATTCACTGTTTCAACAATCAAGCTCATGACTTTGAATTTCCGTGGCACATCAAACAAATGAAGAAGATTGATTGAGTGACCATGAATCATCCCGTGATCTCCAGACTTGGCCAACAAAGTGTGCCTCAAAATGGTGTTGATGGTGTTCAGTCCTGCAAGTAGATAGTATATGGAGCCAAACTTCTTGGTCTCTATGGATGCATCTGGAATGGTCTTGTACATGTTAGCCATGGAGTTATGGTCCTGCCTCGGTTTACTAGTACACATGGGGGCATTGATCAACTTGGCCCATTCTAAAACAGTAGATTGATACCTTGTACCTTCAGTCATCTAGACAATCTTTCCGCCAGGATAGAAGTGAGCAGTTGAATAGAATTGCATTATCGTTTCATCATTCCATTTAGTCAACTTCTGACCAACAAACTTGTCCACACCATTCATCCTGAAGCTCTCATGCACATGGGGAAAGTGATATGCATTGTTATCAATGTACTTCCAGTCAACCCATTTCATGTCACACACTATTGGCTTCTTGTCCAAAAGGACGGTCTCATAGAAATCTTGTTGCTCTCTGGTGTGGACCTCCTAGAGTTTCAATAGGCAATTTTCTCTTAAGTAGAGGTTGATGTTCAAAGAAAATTCTATCTATTTCATTTCTTTCGTGCATGTGCATGTCATTTTTGTGGTCTAGCAAATATTGTTCCAGTGGATTAGTTGGAGGCACGACAATAGAAGCAATACCAATTATTTCATCTTTACTAGGTAATTCTTTCTTACGAGGTTTTCTATTAAACTTAGAAAAATTAAATTCATGAGACTCATCACCAAAGCTAACACTGACAGTTTGTTTATGACAATCTATAGTAGCATTGACAATGTTCAAGAAAGGTCTACCAAATATAATGAGGCAAAAGTCATCTTGCGGGGAACCAAGAACAAGAAAATCAGTAGGATATTTCATTTTCCCGCACAAGACTTCAACATCTCTAACAATTCCAAGTGGTGTGATGGTATCACTATTAGCAACTTTAATAGTAACATCTATGTCTTCTATCTCAGTGGGTGCTATGTCATCCATAATTTCTTGATATACAGTTACGCTAGCACATAAATTACATAAACCATGATAACGATGATCTCTTATTTTGACTGAGAAAATAGGCATGCCAACAACCGGTCTATGTTTGTCTTTTTCATCAGGTTTAGCAATTCTAGCAGATTCATCAGAGAAGTAAATAACATGCCCATCAATATTTTCTACCAGGAGACCTTTAACCATAGCAACACTAGGTTCTACTTTAATCTTCTCTGGGGGTTTAGGTGCTTTAATGTTACTTTTGCGAACCACAGTTGAAACCTTAGCATGTTCCTTTATCCTAACATGAAAACTAGGTTTTTCAATTAAATAATAGGCACAATTGGATCAACATTGTAAATCATAGTTTCCTATTTAGTTATTTCCAGTTCTCTAATTTCGTGTTTAATAGGGGGGGGTGATATTTAAACCACTTCTCCTTAGGGAGATCAGCATGAGTACCAATTGATTCACAAAAGAAGCTACTATCTCAGAGTCAAGTCCATATTTAGTGCTAAACTTTTGAAAAGCATCGGTATTCATAAAAGATTTAACACAATAAAACATAAGCTTAATACACGACTCTTTACCTTCATCGAGTTCCCAAGCTTTAGAGTTGTGTTTAATTATTTCTAAGAGATCCCACCTGAATTCAATAGTCTTCTTCATAAAAGAACCAGTACAAAAAGTATCGAGCATAGATTGATCACTACAAGAAAGCCGAGCATAAAAGTTTTGAATAATAATTTCTCTCGAGATCTCATGATTGGGGCATGAATATAACATTGACTTAAGCCACCACCAATATAGAGCGATACTTTCTCCTTTATGAGGCCAAAAATTATATATGTAATTCCGATCACGATGAACTAGATGCATAGGATATTTTTTTGGTAAAATTCTAATTTCAATCGATTCCAGTTCCAAGATTCAATATCATCGCATAGCCTATACCATGTCAATGCCTTTCCCTTAGAAGATAAAGGGAAAACCTTCTTCTTAGCTTCATCTCCAGGTAAACCTGCAAGATTAAATAATTCACAAATTTCATCCACATATATCAGGTACATATCAGGATGTTCGGTTCCATCTCGTGCATAAGGATTAGCTAGTAGTTGCTCTATCATACCCGAAGGAATTTCATGTCCAATATTTTCAGTAGGTGCAGTAGGTTGAGGGGAAACTAATTGTGCTTCCGTTCGAGGTGAAGATAACCCGAACAAACCCCTCAAAGGATTGCTCTCCATAGTAACAAGTGACAATAAATTTACGCTCGTAGTAAAAAAATTTCCTTACAAATTTCCACTTACTAAGAGCGCTTTACTCCCCAGCAACGGTGCCAGAAAAGGGTCTTGATGACCCACAATTATAGGGCTCAATCATAGTCTTTTTGAAAAGTAAGAGTGGTGAACCCAATGAGGAGCAGAAGGAAATGACAAGTGGTTTTCAGCAAGGTAGTGTCTGCAAGGACTGAAATTGTCGGTAACAGATAGTTTGATAGCAAGATAATTTGTAACGAGCAAGTAACAGTGAAAGGATCGGTACGGTCGACTAGAGGGGGGTGAATAGGAGACTACAAATTTTAATCTTTTTTGTCAATTTTAAGGTTTAGAGGATAAATAGGGTCCACTAAATATGCAACTAGGTGAACACAACCTATATGACAAGCAAGCTTAAAGCAAAGTATGCTAGGCAACAATATAATTAGCAAGCCAACACGCATACAAGGCAAAGTAAAGTGCGGGAAAGGATTAACCACAAGTGAAGCGAGGACGCGGATTTTATCACGAAGTTCACTCTTCCTTGGGCAAGAGCTACTCTCCGTTTAGAGCGGTGCCGGAGCCAAAGCTTGCAGAGTGCCACCGAAGGCTCACCGTAATCTCTTTCGAGTCACCCCCAACGGACGAGCCTCAAATCACTCGGGGTTGGTCTTGAAGGCGACCACCACACCTTTACAAACTTCTCCGGAGCACACCACAAGCAAGGAAGCTTCCGGAGGAACCTCTAACCACCTAGGATCCCAAGCTCCAAGAGTAACAAGTCAATATGGAAGAAATGTTGCGAGGAATGCAATTTGGTTTGGTCAAGATGTAGATCGGGTCTTGCTCTCCCAATCCCGAAAGTTTCAACAAGGTTGGGTGGAGGGATTGAGAGTATTGAGAAAAATGGGGTGTAGCAATGGTGGAGCTCAACAAGACATTAGGGTTGGGGTTGGAGGTGGAAGAAGGGGCTTTTTATAGTGTTCTTGGCTGGGTGGGGATTTCTGCCCGTTGGACCCCATGCACACGGGCTAAGTCAGCCCCGTGCGCACGGGGTACTCAGAGGCTTTCGCACCATTTGACCCCCGTGCGCACGGGGTACCCAGAGAGTTTACGCAGCACCCCGTGGGCATGGGGGTCAAAAGACCCCGTGCGCACGGGGTACCCAAAGAGTTACGTGTTGGAAATATGCCCTAGAGGCAATAATAAAAGAGTTATTATTATATTTCCTTGTTCATGATAATCGTTTATTATCCATGCTATAACTGTATTGATTGGAAACTCAAATACACGTGTGGATGAATAGACAGACTTTGTGTCCCTAGTGAGCCTATACAGGACTAGCTCGTTGATCAAAGATGACCGCGGTTTCCAGGTCATAGACATGAGTTGTCATTTGATAACGGGATCACATCATTAGGAGAATGATGTGATGGACGAGACCCAAACGTTAACATAGCTTTTGATCGTGTCAGTTATCGCTATAGTTTTCTGCATGTCAAGTATAAGTTCCTATGACCATGAGATCATGTAACTCACTGACACCGTAGGAGTGCTTTGTGTGTGCCAAACGTCGCAACGTAACTGGGTGACTATAAAGGTACTCTACAGGTGTCTCCGAGGGTGTCTGTTGGGTTGACATGGATCGAGACTGGGATTTGTCACTCCGTGTGACGGAGAGGTATCTCCGGGCCCACTCGGTAATACGTCATCTCAATGAGCTCAAAGTGACCAAGTAGTTGGTCACGGGATTATGTATTACGGTAACGAGTAAAGAGACTTGCCGGTAACGAGATTGAACTAGGTATAGAGATACCGACGATCGAATCTCGGGCAAGTAACATACCGACGAGACAAAGGGAACTGTATACGGGATTGCCTGAATCCTTGACATCGTGGTTCATCCGATGAGATCATCGAGAAACATGTGGGAACCAATATGGGTATCCAGATCCCGCTATTGGTTATTGACCTGGGAGTGTCTCGGTCATGTCTACATGGTTTCCGAACCCGCAGGGTCTACACACTTAAGGTTCGGTGACGCTAGGGTTGTTAGTGAGAAGAGTGCATGGTTACCGAAGGTTGTTCGGAGTCCCGGATGAGATCCCGGACATGACGAGGGTCTCCGGAATGGTCCGGAGACGAAGATTGATATATAGGATGAAAGGTTTCGGAGTCCGGAAGTGTTCCGGGGAGCATCGGGAAATCGGCGGAGTACCGGAAAGGGTTTTCGGGGGGTCCGGAAGAAGTTCTGGGCCTAATGGGCCACAAGGGGGAACACCACAGCCCTCAGGGGGCTGTGCGCCCCCCCTGGGCCCTCTCCTTGTGCGCCAAGGGAGGTGGGACCCCCTAGGGTGGCCGCACCCCCTTAGCCTTGGGGGGCAAGGCACCTAGGGGGGGAAACCCTAGTGCCTGCCCTGGCCGCCGCCCCCTCCCCTTGCCCTGGCCGCCGGCCCCTAGGGGAAACCCTAGGGCGCCCCTCACCTCTCCACCCCCCCTATATATAGTGAGGCAAAGGGAGGGCAGCAAACACAAGTTCGTGCCTCGGTGCTGCCCTCCCTCTCCCATAACATCTTCTTCTCCCGCGGTGCTTAGGCGAAGCCCTGCCGGAGTTCTTCTCCACCATCACCACCACGCCGTCGTGCTGCCGGTTCTCCATCAACCTCTCCTCCACCCCTTGCTGGATCAAGAAGGAGGAGACGTCCCCGAGCCGTACGTGTGAAGAACGCGGAGGCACCGTTGCTTCGGTGCTAGGATCTTCGGCGATCTGAATCGCGGCGAGTACGACTCCATCATCCGCGTTCATAACGCTTCCGCTTAGCGATCTACAAGGGTATGTGGATCCTACTCTCCCCTCGTAGTTGCATCTACTAGATTGATCTTGGTGAACGTAGAGAAATTTTTTTTGTTTTCCATGCAACGTTCCCCAACAGTGGCATCATGAGCTAGGATCTTGCGTAGATGCTTTCTCGAGTAGAACACAAAAGGGTTTGTGGCGTTGATGTTTAAATTGCTGCCCTCCTTAGTCTTTCTTGATTCAGCGGTATTATAGGATGAAGCGGCCCGGACCAACTTTACATGTCCACGTACATGAGACCGGTTCCATCGACAGACATGTGACTTTTGTTGCATAAGATGGCTGGCGGGTGTCTGTCTCTCCTATCTTAGTTGAATCGGAATAGAACAAGGCGGTCCTTGTAGAAGGTTAAATAGCAACTTGAATATCACCGTTGTGGTTTTGCGTAGGTAAGAAGCGTTCTTGCTAGTTACCCATAGCAGCCACGTAAAACATGCAACAACAAATTAGAGGACGTCTAACTTGTTTTTGCAGGGTATGCATGTGATATGATATGGCCAATGACATGATGAATTATATTTGATGTATGAGATGATCATGTTGTAATAGTTAATATCGACTTGCATGTCGATGCATACGGCAACCGGCAGGAGCCATAGGGTTGTCTTTAATTTTTGTATGACCTGCGTGTCAATCATTAAGCGCTTTGTAATGCTTTACTTTATCGCTAAACGGTAGCAATAGTAGTAAGAGCATGGTGGGCGCCGACAACCCCGATGGCGACACGATGATGGAGATCATGATGATGGAGATCATGGTGTGGCGCCGGTGACGATGGAGATCATGCCGGTGCTTTGGAGATGGAGATCAAAAGCACGAGTTGATGGCCATATCATGTCACTTATGATTTGCATGTGATGTTAATCCTTTTATGCATCTTATTTTGCTTAGGACGACGGTAGCATTATAAGATGATCCTTCACTAAAATTTCAAGATAAAATTGTGTTCCCCCCGAGTGTGCGCCCTTGCGAAGGTTCGTCGCTTCGAAGCACCACGTGATGATCGGGTGTGATAGACTCTACGTTCGCATACAACGGGTGCAAGCCAGTTTTGCACATGCAGAACACTCGGGTTAGACTTGACGAGCCTAGCATGTACAGACATGGCCTCGGAACACGGAGGACCGAAAGGTCGAGCATGAGTCATATAGTAGATATGATCAACATGTTGATGTTCACCATTGACACCACCTCATCTCACGTGATGATCGGACTTGGGTTGGTGAATTTGGATCATGTCACGCTCGAATGACCGGAGGGATGTCAATTTGAGTGGGAGTTATAATTAATTTGATTAGGTAATAACTCACTTATCATGAACAATAGTCTAAAATGTCTTTGCAAATTTTGGTTGTAGATGGCTCGCGCAGTAGCTCCCCTGAATTTTAATGCGTTCCTAGAGAAAGCTAAACTGAAAGATGACGGGAGCAACTTTGTGGACTGGCTCCGCAATCTGAGGATCATCCTCACAGCTGCCCAGAAAGTTTATGTCCTAAATGCACCGCTAGGTGACCCCCCCGCTCCTGGAGCCTCTGCGGACGTTATGAACGTTTGGCAGACGCGTTCGGATGACTATTCGATAGTGCAGTGTGCCATGTTGTACGGCTTGGAAGGAGGACTTCAAAGACGTTTTGAACGTCATGGTGCATATGAGATGTACACGGAGTTGAAGTTCATCTTTGAGAAGAATGCTAAGATCGAGAGGTATGAGACCACCGATAAATTCTTCGCTTGCAAGATGGAGGAGAATTCGTCTGTCAGTGAGCACTTACTGAAGATGTCTGGGTACTATACCCGCATAGCTGATCTGGGACTTGTGTTCCCGGATGAGGCTATCATTGACAGAATTCTCCAGTCACTCCCTCCAAGCTACAAGAGCTTCGTGCAGCAGTATAACATGCAAGGGATGAACAAGACCATCGCCGAGCTGTTTTCGATGTTGAAAGTCGCTGAGGCAGACATCCAGAAGGAGTATCAAGTGTTGATGGTCAATAAAACCACTAGTTTCAAGAAGAATGGCAAGGGCAAGAAGGGTAACTCTAAGAAGGGTGGCAAAGCAGTTGCTAATCCAGTGAAGAAACCCAAGGCTGGGCCCAAGCCAGAGACTGAGTGTTTCTATTGCAAGGGGAACGGCCACTGGAAGCGGAACTGCCCCAAGTATCTGGCGGACAAGAAGGGGGCCAACAACAACAAAGGTATATGTGATATACATGTTATTGATGTGTACCTTACCAACTCTCGTTGTAGTGCCTGGGTATTTGATACCGGTTCGGTTGCTCACATTTGCAACTCTAAACAGGAACTGCGGAGTAAACGGAGGCTGGCGAAGGACGAAGTGACGATGCGCGTGGGAAACGGTTCCAAGGTTGATGTGATCGCCGTCGGCACGCTCGCTCTTCGATTACCATCGGGATTAGTTATGAACCTGAATAATTGTTATTTAGTGCCTGCGTTAAGCATGAACATTATATCTGGATCTTGTTTATTGCGAGACGGTTACTCATTTAAGTCGGAGAATAATGGTTGTTCTATTTATATGAGTAATATCTTTTATGGTCATGCACCCGAAGTTAGGGGTTTATTCTTATTGAATCTCGATAGTGATGATACACATGTTCATAACATTGATGCCAAAAGATGTAGAGTTAATAATGATAATACCACTTTCTTGTGGCACTGCCGTCTGGGTCATATCGGCGTAAAACGCATGAGGAAGCTCCATGCTGATGGACTTTTGGAGTGTCTTGATTTTGAATCTCTTGACACGTGCGAGCCGTGCCTCATGGGCAAGATGACAAGGACCCCGTTTTCAGGGACAATGGAACGGGCAAGTGACTTATTGGAAATCATACATACCGATGTGTGCGGTCCGATGAGTGTAACGGCGCGCGGTGGATATCGTTATTTTCTCACCTTCACTGACGACTTAAGTAGATATGGGTATATTTACTTGATGAAGCACAAGTCTGAAACTTTTGAAAAGTTCAAGCAATTTCAGAGTGAAGTTGAAAATCATCGTAACAAGAAGATCAAGTTCCTACGATCTGATCGAGGGGGAGAATATCTGAGTTATGAGTTTGGTGATCACTTAAGAAAATGTGGAATTGTTTCACAGTTGACACCACCTGGAACACCACAGCGTAATGGTGTGTCCGAACGTCGTAATCGAACCCTATTAGATATGGTACGTTCTATGATGTCTCTTGCCGATTTGCCACTATCGTTTTGGGGATATGCGTTAGAGACAGCTGCATTCACTTTAAATAGGGCTCCATCTAAGTCCGTTGAGACAACACCGTATGAACTGTGGTTTGGTAAGAAACCGAAGTTGTCTTTTCTCAAGGTTTGGGGTTGCGATGCTTATGTCAAAAGGCTTCAGCCAGAAAAGCTCGAACCCAAAGCGGACAAATGTGTCTTCATAGGATACCCACAAGAAACAGTTGGGTACACCTTCTATCTCAGATCCGAGGGCAAAGTGTTTGTCGCTAAGAACGGGTCCTTTCTCGAGAAAGAGTTTCTCTCGAAAGAATTGAGTGGGAGGAAGGTAGAACTTGATGAGGTTATTGAACCTCTGCTTCAACCAGAAAGTAGCGCAGCACAGAAAGATGTTTTTGTGGAGCCTGCAGAGGTTGAAGAGGAAGCCAATGATGATGATCAAGAAGCTTCTGATCAAGTTACTACCGAACCTCGTAGGTCGACAAGGGTACGCACTGCACCTGAGTGGTATGGTAACCCTGTCTTGGAGGTCATGTTGTTAGACAACGGTGAACCTACGAGCTATGGAGAAGCGATGGTGGGCCCGGATTCCGACAAATGGTTAGAGGCCATGAAATCCGAGATGGGATCCATGTATGAAAACAAAGTATGGACTTTGGAAGTATTACCTGAAGGGCGGAAGGCCATTCAGAATAAATGGATTTTTAAGAGGAAGACGGACGCTGACGGTAATGTCACCGTGTATAAAGCTCGACTTGTGGCAAAGGGTTTTTCACAAGTTCAAGGGATTGACTACGATGAGACTTTCTCACCCGTAGCGATGCTTAAATCCGTCCGAATCATGTTAGCGATAGCTGCATATTTCGATTATGAAATTTGGCAGATAGATGTCAAAACAGCGTTCCTTAACGGTTTTCTTAAGGAAGAGTTGTATATGATGCAACCGGAAGGTTTTGTCGATCCAGAGAATGCTGACAAAGTATGCAGGCTCCAGCGTTCCATTTATGGGCTGGTGCAAGCATCTCGGAGTTGGAATCTTCGCTTTGATGAGGTGATCAAAGCGTTTGGGTTTATACAAGTTTACAATGAAGCTTGTATTTACAAGAAAGTGAGTGGGAGCTCTATAGCGTTTCTAATATTATATGTGGATGACATATTGCTGATTGGAAACAATATAGAATTTTTGGATAGCGTGAAGGGGTATTTGAACAAGAGTTTTTCGATGAAGGATCTCGGTGAAGCTGCTTTCATATTGGGCATCAAGATCTATAGAGATAGATCAAGACGCTTGATAGGACTTTCACAAAGCACATACCTTGATAAAGTTTTGAAGAAGTTCAAAATGGATCAATCCAAGAAGGGGTTCTTGCCGGTATTGCAAGGTACAAAGTTGAGTAAGACTCAATGCCCAGTGACTGCGGAAGATAGAGAAAAGATGAGTGTCGTCCCCTATGCTTCAGCCATAGGCTCTATCATGTATGCAATGCTGTGCACAAGACCAGATGTCAGCCTTGCCATAAGTATTGCCGGAAGGTTTCAGAGTAATCCTGGTATGGATCACTGGACAGCGGTCAAGAATATCCTAAAGTACCTGAAAAGGACTAAGGATATGTTTCTCGTTTATGGAGGTGATCAAGAGCTCGTCGTAAAGGGTTACGTCGATGCAAGCTTTGACACTGATCCGGATGACTCTAAGTCTCAAACCGGATACGTATATATTCTCAACGGGGGAGCAGTAAGCTGGTGCAGTTCCAAGCAGAGCGTGGTAGCTGATTCTACATGTGAAGCGGAGTATATAGCTGCCTCGGAGGCGGCAAAGGAAGGTGTCTGGATGAAGGAGTTCATGACAGATCTTGGAGTTGTGCCTAGTGCACTGAACCCAATGACTCTGTTCTGTGACAACACTGGTGCCATTGCTCTAGCCAAGGAACCAAGGTTTCACAAGAGGACCAGACACATAAAACGACGCTTCAATTCCATCCGCGATTCGGTCAAGGAGGAGGACATAAACATTTGCAAAGTACACACGGATTTGAATGTTGCAGATCCGTTGACTAAGCCTCTTCCACGGGCTAAGCACGATCAACACCAAGACTCTATGGGTGTTAGATTCATTGCCTTGTAATGCTAGATTATTGACTCTAGTGCAAGTGGGAGACTGTTGGAAATATGCCCTAGAGGCAATAATAAAAGAGTTATTATTATATTTCCTTGTTCATGATAATCGTTTATTATCCATGCTATAACTGTATTGATTGGAAACTCAAATACACGTGTGGATGAATAGACAGACTTTGTGTCCCTAGTGAGCCTCTACAGGACTAGCTCGTTGATCAAAGATGACCGCGGTTTCCAGGTCATAGACATGAGTTGTCATTTGATAACGGGATCACATCATTAGGAGAATGATGTGATGGACGAGACCCAAACGTTAACATAGCTTTTGATCGTGTCAGTTATCGCTATAGTTTTCTGCATGTCAAGTATAAGTTCCTATGACCATGAGATCATGTAACTCACTGACACCGTAGGAGTGCTTTGTGTGTGCCAAACGTCGCAACGTAACTGGGTGACTATAAAGGTACTCTACAGGTATCTCCGAGGGTGTCTGTTGGGTTGACATGGATCGAGACTGGGATTTGTCACTCCGTGTGACGGAGAGGTATCTCCGGGCCCACTCGGTAATACGTCATCTCAATGAGCTCAAAGTGACCAAGTAGTTGGTCACGGGATTATGTATTACAGTAACGAGTAAAGAGACTTGCCGGTAACGAGATTGAACTAGGTATAGAGATACCGACGATCGAATCTCGGGCAAGTAACATACCGACGAGACAAAGGGAACTGTATACGGGATTGCCTGAATCCTTGACATCGTGGTTCATCCGATGAGATCATCGAGAAACATGTGGGAACCAATATGGGTATCCAGATCCCGCTATTGGTTATTGACCTGGGAGTGTCTCGGTCATGTCTACATGGTTTCCGAACCCGCAGGGTCTACACACTTAAGGTTCGGTGACGCTAGGGTTGTTAGTGAGAAGAGTGCATGGTTACCGAAGGTTGTTCGGAGTCCCGGATGAGATCCCGGACATGACGAGGGTCTCCGGAATGGTCCGGAGACGAAGATTGATATATAGGATGAAAGGTTTCGGAGTCCGGAAGTGTTCCGGGGAGCATCGGGAAATCGGCGGAGTACCGGAAAGGGTTTTCGGGGGGTCCGGAAGAAGTTCTGGGCCTAATGGGCCACAAGGGGGAACACCACAGCCCTCAGGGGGCTGTGCGCCCCCCCCTGGGCCCTCTCCTTGTGCGCCAAGGGAGGTGGGACCCCCTAGGGTGGCCGCACCCCCTTAGCCTTGGGGGGCAAGGCACCTAGGGGGGGGAAACCCTAGGGCCTGCCCTGGCCGCCGCCCCCTCCCCTTGCCCTGGCCGCCGGCCCCTAGGGGAAACCCTAGGGCGCCCCTCACCTCTCCACGCCCCTATATATAGTGAGGCAAAGGGAGGGCAGCAAACACAAGTTCGTGCCTCGGTGCTGCCCTCCCTCTCCCATAACATCTTCTTCTCCCGCGGTGCTTAGGCGAAGCCCTGCCGGAGTTCTTCTCCACCATCACCACCACGCCGTCGTGCTGCCGGTTCTCCATCAACCTCTCCTCCACCCCTTGCTGGATCAAGAAGGAGGAGACGTCCCCGAGCCGTACGTGTGAAGAACGCGGAGGCACCGTTGCTTCGGTGCTAGGATCTTCGGCGATCTGAATCGCGGCGAGTACGACTCCATCATCCGCGTTCATAACGCTTCCGCTTAGCGATCTACAAGGGTATGTGGATCCTACTCTCCCCTCGTAGTTGCATCTACTAGATTGATCTTGGTGAACGTAGAGAAAAATTTTTGTTTTCCATGCAACGTTCCCCAACATTACGCAGTACCCCATGCGCAGGGGTACCCAGTAACTTTCTGTTATAACCTCTCTGAGTACCACAAGCACACAAACTTAGAATTTTAAGTGGTAGGAATGGAGGCTAGTGTGTATGGTTTGGCAATGGCATTCCCACACAACATGGCATAGAGGACATAAATATTTGAAAAGCCTTGAGGCAACGAATGATCATGGTAGCTCCCCCTATATGTGTGCCCGGATAAGATGGATGCTTGAGAATACATCAAGTACACACATAGGAGACTCCCTAAGATCATTATTGACAAGACATGAGATCAACATAATAAACCTATAGCAGTGCCTAGATCTCATGTATTGGTGTGGTGAGCAAATATCATCAGACACATAATAAGCAAGATATGATCATATCATTAGGTTCAATAATAAATCTAGAGTCTCACAAGCATAAACGAGTAGCTCACAACTACACACATGGAAAGCAAATAAGAGTATCTCAAGCCAGCTAAAAACAACCAACAAAGAGAAACACGAGGCTTGAGATCTCAACACATACTAAAAACAGCAACACAAGCCCACCACTTCTCCCCCTTTGTCAACAAGACAACAAAAAGGAGACAAATTATGACACACAGACCCACTAGACAAGAGGAGGAGCACTCGAGGCATCATCATCATCATCAAACCGCCACCCTGCTAACAGAAAGGACCGAGCTGTGGCCTCACTGTCATTGTCCTCTGACCCTGGAACAACCTCCTCACCAGCTGCAGCCCTGTGTGCCTTCATCTCACGCCGCAAGAGCTTGTCCTTATTGACGTCCTTAATCTGACGACGCTGAATGGATTGGCACATCTTGAACATGTTGCTTAAGGTCTTGAACATGGTCTTCTTCTCCCCCTTGGAGAAAGTAGCCTTAGAAACTATCGGCTTTCCCTTACCATGAGGGATTCATGCAGTGGAGGACATACCCGGAGTATATGTGGCACGATTCTCAGGTCTAGGGTTGCGTTCCTTTTTTGGAGGCACATAAGGAGTAGGAGCAGCTGGGGTCCAATTGGAGTTGCGCTTGGGAATAGGAGTCTTGTACGAAGCAATGTACTTGGCTGGGCAGACAGTCTCAATCAACACTTGAATGAATGGAGCATAGATGAAATACTTGTCCTCGTGCACACACTGATGGAGCTCATAGAACATGAAGTCCAGAACATCCACCCTCTTATTCTGATGCAAGTACACAAAGACATCCAACATGGAACTCCGAATGTTGTGGGAATCACCGGCCTTAGGAGTGAGTGTATACCTCAAGATATGACGCATAGTGTCTTAGAGCGGCAGAAGGTATTTGATGGACCCGGTAACACACGACTTCCCCTGCTTGTAAGCGAAAGCAATCTCATCCTTAGTGCGCTGCCCACTTTCACGAACCCTACCAAACTCATCATAGGCCTCCTCTTCATCAATGAAAGGATACAGAATGATCTCAGAAAACTTTCTCATAGGCACAGAGCACCGATGAGTCCTAGACATCCAAGTGAGGGTGCGAGCAGAATCATTGGAGAAAAACACGGTGGCAAAGAACTTCATCACCATATCCTCATTGTATGGGTGGTTGAAAGTGACAAATGGAAGGAGGCCTAACCTCCCAAGAGATGAATACACACCGGGATAGATATTATCATTGTCGCGCAGACTCTCAGCGTTCACTTGCTTGTGTGGTGCAAACTTCTTTGACTTGGTCATAAGAAGCTCATGATAAAATCTTTGCTGAAACTCGTTCTTGAAACGGGGATCCATACCAATGGCAGTGGCAGCCGCATAAGGATGACTCTACCTCTCAGCTCGAAGCTCTGGCTTGGTCCACTTGGCAAGGGGCAAGTTCTTGAGATCCTGCCCGCACGGAATGGCTTGCTCGGGATTAGACCCCTCTACCTCCTCTTCATCCTCATCAACATGATCATCCTCTTCTTCTATCTCTACAGCATCATTGGGGTTGACATAGTGAGCATCTTCTTGCGAGTCATACTCTTCTTCAGAATTCTCAGAGGCCTCAATGACATGTCGCTTGGAGGTAGCACGACGAGCATGACCCTGGACTGATCCTGACCCCTGACCAAGATCCTTAGAAGGCTGCCGCCGAGCAACCGTGAATTCCCTGGACCCACCCTTAGGGCGCTTGCGACGAAGCTCGGCCCTCTTGTCAGCGGAGTCTGAAACACACAAACACCCAACAATACAAAGAAAACAACCCTGATGAGTACAAGTGCTGGATAGATGGCATAGGGATAGGTAGAAAAATAGGTGAAAAACCCCTGGATACCCCGTGCGCACGAGGGCGTGCCCACGTGGGTCATAACTTGTGGACACGGGGGGTTTCCCAGTGGCAGCCACATCCAAATCAAGATCCGGGAGTGGGTGCGGCAGGAAAACCCAAGAATATGCACCAGAGTACTACCTAGAGTGGAGTATATTGGCCCATCTAATCTAAGAATCATAGATGAAACCCTAGCACTAAAATCCAAGGGAAATTTATAGGCAACTATGGAGAAAGAAAAGGAAGAAGAGAAGGAAGATACCAACCAGAGGAGGACCCCATCCCGAAGCAGATCCACGGAGGAAGATGCCCGACGGAGCCCGGAGAAGCCCCGGTGATCAGAGGCGACGGCGGTTGCGCTGCAGGACTCCAAGGGGGTGGAGGGTGCAACTGGGTGGGAGTGAATCCAACCCCCCCCCCCACGCCTCGCCTCTTCAGTGCCAGAAACCACTGACCCCGTGCGCACGGGCTAAGTGAGCCCCGTGTGCACGGGGCTCCCGTGCACACGATACAGAGCCCGTGGGCACGGGGTATTCAAGAACTTTGACAAGAGGGAATTTTTTAAGGGACGGCTGAGTATACACTCTTACCATGCCTTCGCAAAGCACTATGCCTATTTTTCTAAACACGTCGCGAGAGACGGCCTATCACTACGAGAAGGATATATGTGGAGCACTTGTACCGGAAGAAGAACGAGAAACACAACCAAACAAAACTAGAGAAAAAAGACAAGAAAGCCAACACACCTCACACATAAACCAAGAACAGACACAACCCTCAAGAGAGGGTGGTGGCCGAAGCCACCATGTTTGAGTTTATTTGGTATGGCACCGCGAAGATATGAACCTTGGGTCCAAGACCAATACTCATCTTTGAAGCACAAGTGCCACCTGAAGTGACTAATGTGAAAGATTTTGTTTGATTTATGCACTTCTAGGATAAAATAACTCATGAGTTGAGCTATCCCCCCCCCCTAGATATGTGCCTACATATAAGCAAGATATTACGAGAGTATGTGTGTATGAGCAAGAATTTCATCCCAAGTTACTTATATCCACGATATTTAGCTCATGCCTTAATTCGCGGAATCTTGCTTCTTCAAGCGGCTTGGTGAAGATGTCAGCTAGTAGATTCTCTCAGTTTACATGGAGTAGTTTAATGTTTCCCTTGGCCACATGATCCCTAATGAAATGATGACGAATCTCAATATGCTTGGTCTTGCTATGCTGAACCGGATTCTCGGCGATCTTGATTGTACTTTCATGGTCACACCAAAGAGGCACTTTGTCACATTTGACACCATAATCCATCAAAGTTTGCCTCATCCATAATAATTGAGCACAACAACTTCCGACGGCAATATACTCGGCTTCGGTCGTTGAGAGAGATATACAATTTTGCTTCTTCGAAGACCAGCTTACCAGCGATCTTCCATGGAATTAACATGAACCGGAAGTGTACTTGCGGTCAACCTTATTTCCAGCCCAATCTGAATCTGAGTATCCCATTAACTCAAATGAAAATCATTTGGGATACCAAAGGCCCAAGTTTGGGGTATCTACCAAATATCGAAGGATTCTTTTCACTGCCGAATAGTGGCTCTCCTTAGGAGCGGATTGAAATCTTGCACACATACACACTCTCAACATGATATCTGGCCTAGATGCACAAAGGTAAAGCAAAGAACCGATCATGGAGCGATATACCTTTTGATCCACTTCTTTACCATTGGGATTAAGATGAAGTTGACCATTCGTGGGCATGGGTGTCTTCATTGGCTTGACCTCTTGCATCTTGAACCTCTTGAGCATGTCTTGAATATAAAGAGATTGGTTGATGAAGATTCCTCCTCTCAATTGCTTTACTTGAAAACCGAGGAAAATTTTCAACTCTCCCATCATGCTCATGGCAAATTCCTTAGTCATAAGATTCTCAAACTCAACGTTAATAGCATGGTTAGTGGACCCAAAGATATATCATCAACATATATTTGGAAAACAAACAACTCTCCTTTTACCCTCTTTGTGAAGAGAGTGGAATCTATTACCCCAATCAGGAACCCTTTCTTGCTTAGGAACGCTGTAAGGTGATCATACCAAGCACGAGGTGCTTGTTTGAGTCCATAAAGTGCCTTATGGAGTTCATAGACATGAGAGGGGCGATCGGGGTCTTCGAAACTAGGAGGTTGCTTGACACACACTAATTCCTTAAGAGGACCATTAAGAAATGCACTCTTCACATCCACTTGAAATAATTTAAAATCATGATGAGAGGCATAAGCAAGCAAGATGCGAATGGATTTGAGACGTGCAACTAGGGCAAAAGTTTCACCAGAGTCCAAACCTTCAACTTGGGTGAAACCTTGTGCCACTAAACTTGCCTTGTTTCTTATTAGTTGTCCATGTTCATCTTGTTTGTTCTTGAAGATCCACTTTGTTCCAATGAAATTATGATACTCTTTGGGTCATTCCACAAGGGTCCACACTTTGTTGTGGGTGGGCTGGATTAATGAGCTGCTCGGCTCATTTGGCTCGTTATCATTAAGTTCGTTATCATTAAGCTCGTTATCATTAAGCTCGTTAATATTAACGAGCGAAAACGTTTGTTCAGCTTGGTTCATTATGGGCTCGTTATGCTCGTGAGTGTTCACGAGTGCTCGTTAAGGTAATAAACAACATAGAAGAATCCCATGATCCCATAAACGATTCACAATAGAATAAATTAAACAGGGACGTAAAGGTAATAAACAATACAAAAGAATCCTGTGATCCCATAAAAAATTAACAACGACATAAATTTAACAAGGACGTTTGGTTCCTGACGGTTGGCTCCTGGTTAACTCTAGTGTCAGATGGTGGCTAGATCCTAGGTCTAGGAGAAGTGTTGAAGTGGGCTGGGGTGCTGGGCCTCTAGGCTGGGCTAACTAGCAACTCTTTTGTTAGTGGGCTGATTGAACTAGGGGTCTCATGTCAAACTTTTGAAAATTAGCGAGCTAAACGAGTTAGCTCGTGAAACTCATTTGCTCGCTCGTTAAGCTCATTAATCTTAACGAGCATAAAACATTGTTCGGCTTGGTTCATTAACTAACGAGCACAAGCCGAAATGCGCCGAACTATCGAGCGTTCATTATGCTCGCGAGCTTCGAGCTTTTCGTCCAGCCCTACCCCGGATGAAGTTGTTGAGTTCTTCATGCATGGCATCTATCCAATCCGGATCGTCAAGAGCATCTTCCACCTTAAGAGGCTCAACACAAAGGACAAACGAGTGATGTTCACAAAAGTTTGCCAAACGTCTACGAGTAGTTACCCCCTTTTTGATGCTTCCATAGATGTTTTCGGTGAGATGTTGAAGATGCTTTAGCTCGGCAACCACTTTTTGCTCCTAATTGCGAGCTCTTCTTCACTTGGTTTTGGGCTTGATGAAGAAGCTTGATCTTGAGATGGTTTTGACCTTGGAGATACCCTTCTCTTCGCAACCACAAGTTATTGCTCATTTGGAAGTGACGATGATGAAGACACTTGTGGTTGCGGTTGATCTTAATCTTGATCGCGAACTTGAGCTTGACCTTGAGCCTCAAGAATTGGTTCTTAACAATTTGAATGAGCTTGATCTTGATCTTGCTCAAGAATATGAGTGACTTAGTCTTGTTTTTGGATAGGTAAATGATCTTCCGAAGCATCTTGTTCAAGAGGTGCCGATGATGAATTCCCTTGTGGGGACTCCACAAGAGGGGCTCTTACTCCTTCTTCTTCTACATGGACTTGGGGTGTTTCTTGTGGAAGAATGTGTCCTATCCCCATCGTCCTTATAGCTTGGGAAGGAGCCTCATCACCTACAACACTAGGAACAATTTGCTCCACACAGGAGCAGTTATCTTCATCAAACTCCACATTTACCGTTTCCTCAATGCATCCGGTGGATTTATTGAGAACTCGGTAAGTATGAGAGTTTGATGCGTATCGAACAAATATGGCTTCATAAGTTCTAGACTCAAATTTAGCTAACCATGCTTTCTTGTTTAAAATGAAACACTTACAACCGAATAACCGAAAGTATTTGACATTAGGCTTTCTCTCAATTAGGAGCTCATATGGGGTCTTGTTCTTGAGCTTGCGAAGATAAAGCCGGTTTGAAGCATGACATGCGGTGTTGATGGCTTCGGCCCAAAGCTTGTATGGAGACTTGTACTCGTCAAGCATGGTCCTAGCCATCTCGATAAGAGTCTGATTCTTCCTCTCCACAACACCATTTTGTTTGGGAGTATAAGGTGCGGCATATTGATGCTTTATCCCCTCTTCACTCAAGAATTCATCCATCGTATAGTTCTTGAACTCGGTGCCATTGCCACTTTGAATTTCCTTGATCTCACAATTATGTTGATGTTGAGCTTTGGCAAAGTTTACGAAGGTTTCTTGATTTTCATCTTTGGTCTTGAGAAAGAACACCCAAGTATATCTTGTGAAGTCATCGACTATGACAAGGCAATACCTCCTCCCTCCCAAACTATCATAAGTGGGAGGCCCAAAAAGATCCAAATGGATAAGCTCAAGGGGCCTCAAGGTGGTGATGATAGTCTTCACTTTATGAGCTGTTTCATGAAGCTTTCCGGCAATGCACACACTACAAGGATGATCTTTGGAAAAAGACACATTGGTTAGTACAGGAATGTGCTCCCCCTTTAAGAGGGCTTGTAAATTTCTCATGCCAACGCGGGCTAGCCGTCGGTGCCATAGCCACCCCACGTCGGCCTTGGCCATTAGGCATGTTGCAAGATGAGTTTTCTCTTTCGAGAAATCAACCACGTAAAGTTTGTCTTCAACATGCCCAAAAAATACCACTTTGAGATTGCTTCTCTTAAAGACGGTCACATGGAATTCACGAAAATGCGAATCATAACCGGCACGAGCCAATTGAATAGTTGAAAGAGAGGAATCATTAGAGATTACCAACTTTCCCAAACCCAATACCTTGCCCTTGCTATTGTCACCAAAAGAGATGTTTGAAGAGGCCTTGATACGTCCAAAACGTATCTATAATTTTCTGCTTGCTCCATGCCACTTTTGGGTGATATTGCTATGATATTCATACACTTCCATACACTTTTGATCATATTTGGACTAACCTACTAATCCAGTGCACCCCGGTGCCAGTTTCTGTTTTCGGCTGTTTTCGAGAACTGCCAGGAAAAATCCAGAAAAATTATATAAAAAATCAGCGTTCCGGAAACTTCCTTGCGCCCGAAGTACAGCCGGGGGGGGGGGCACCAGGGCTCCAGGCGCCCTGGCAGCGCGCCCCCCCTGGGCCCCCCGAGCCCCGTCTGGTGCCCCCTTTGGCATATATTTAGAGCATCCTTCGAAACCCTCGGGACGGGAACTCTTTTTCGCGATCTCATCTCTGTTCCGCCGCCGCCGCCGCTTCCAAGATCGGGAGCACCAGGAGAACCCTTCCCGGCACCCTGCCGGAGGGAGGGATCATCATCGGGAGCCTCTCCACCACCATGGACGCCTCCCGGATGAGTTGTGAGTAGTCTCCCTTGGACCATGAGTCCATGACCAGTAGCTATGTGATGTTCTCCTCCCGTTCTTGTGCTTCACTAATTAGTCCTCGTGAGCTGCCCTACATGATCGAGGCACATATGTAATCCTTATGCTGTTGCTATGTTGAGTTTGCTGGGATCCGATGGATTATGAGATTATGTTCAGATTGATCTTGAGTAATATATTTGATCTACCTCTTTTATATTTATGTTCATAAGTAATTCTTGCATGTTCTCCGTTGTTATTTATTGCTTTGGCCAAGTAGTAGGTAGTGACTCCAAGAGGGAACGTTATGCTCGATTGTGGGTTCATGCCCCTCGATGACTAGCTTGAGTGACAGAAACATGAGTCTAGGGGATGTGCTGTTGCCACAAGGGGGAAAACAACGGTGCTTGTGCCCGCGGGTGCAAGGATTGTTTACTTTACGCAAAGTTCTTTTAATGCAGTTGTCTGTTGCATTGAGTTTACACTATGGGTGGGACTCGCAACTTAATACCAGCGAGATGTTCTGGATAGATATCTCAAGGTGGATGATTAGTAGTAGATATTGATGGAGTTCGGTCTACTTACTTTGGCGTACCGCCCATGCTTTGAAACTCAACCTTTCTTGCAATGTAGTCAGCATTGGTTTGCGTTCGTGGTCCTGTCAATTGCCCAGCTGTAATTCGTTTACCTCATATAGTTGTTTTATCGTCTTTTGGGAGAGAGACATCACTAGTGAACATCATGAGACTCCGGTCCATATTACCATCATTGATCACATCCGCTATTTACTTTTCGCTTTTACTTACTATTGCAAAACATTATCTATCACTACTATCATTTGCGTTTAATCCTTTGTGAACTACAAGGCCGGAGGGATTGACAACCTCTCTGTACTCGTTGGGAGCAAAGTTATTTGTATCTGTGTGCAGGTCCACGTGGATTGCTAATATCTGGCGCCGTTAGCAGTTGACACCTACTTGTTGAACCTAGGAGTCTATGGGGATTCGATCCTTGGCATCTTTGCTAAGGGAAAAACTTCCACAACACTGCATCTTACACCTTCCACTTGGGGTAACCAACGAGGGGTTAGAGGCCCATCAAGGAGTTTTTCTGGCGCCGTTGCCGGGGACTCCACTCTTCAGGATAGGGGAGTTGCATGCTATCTTTTACCTTTGCTTTTTAGTCTTGATAGTTTACCTTTCAGTTTTTGCTTTAGTATTCTTTATCAAAAATTACAAAAAAAAAAATTTATTTTGCCTTCCTGTTAGTAGTCCTATCTGTTTAGCTAAACATGTTAGGATATGGTGCTTTGAGGGAATCAGAAGTTCTAGATTTCCATCAAAGGGATGGAGAAAATATGAAGAAGGCATGGGACAGAATTTCTGATGCACATAGGAGAATTATGCCTTGGATACCTATAAAAATTGTGCTTAGAAATTTTTACCAGGGTCTTTTTAAATGGTGTAAACACTCTCTTGATATTATAGCCGAGGGAGATTTCCTAGAGTGTGATGAAGCTAGAGCTCTTGAAATTATACATGGTCTATCTAGTTAGTTTGTTTATGATCATAATTTTGATACTGTCATAGATAGACTTGCTACTATTGAAAAAAGAATGGATGCTCTAGACTTAATGAAGGTAGAAAAACCCAAACCCAATAAGAGAGATATTTTGGAAATAGATAATGACTGGGAGCCTCTTGTTAGGATTAGCATCTCTAATCAAGACTTCCTTGCTTATTGTGATATTGGATCTATGGTTTCTACTATGCCAAAAATTGTTCATGATTCTTTAAAATTTAACATGGATAAATTACCATCTTATCATGAACACACTAATGGAGATATTTCTGAAATCCAGGGAAGAATAAAAGATGTGCCAGTTAAATTCCTTAAGGGGATTGCAATGGTTGATTTCTTCATCATGGAGCCAAACCAAGGAAATATAGTGCTTGGAAGGGACTTCCTCCGAGCGGTAAAAGGCTTCATCGATATAGGTAAGGGACAAATCCGCTTACGCGGGAAGGCAAAATGTGTGTACCCCTTTCCTAGAAGGAACAAGAGTGAACTTGTTGAGGAACCATATGACTCAATTTATAACTCCGATTATTATGATGGTTATTGATTCCTCTATGCATTATGCCTAGCCTAAAGGCATAAAAGAAAGCGCTTTTGGGAGGCAGCCCACATGAATAAAATTTTTGCTTTTGTTGTGTCTTGATGTTGTTTACTGCTGTAGCATCATCATTGTATCTTTGCTTTTCATATTTGTGCCAAGTATAGCCTCTGATTGCTAGAAAGTTCAAAAGTTGTGAGGTGCTATCCAGGAAACAGATTCTGTCCTTGGATAGAAAAATTCGTATAAAATCACCAGATCATCTTTTTGGTCTGAATTTTTTCGACAGTGTTCTCTATATAATTGTATTTCGTGCGTCTGTTCTGAGTTTTTTGATTTGAGTTGCAGAAGTACCCCGAACAGATCAATTAGTACCTGCTGTTCTGTTTTTCACACATTCTGTCCTGTTTTGCCTTTCCTTCATTTTGCAAATCAAGAGCTTGCTTTTTCTTTGCAAAAACCTTTTGGCAATCTTGAGAAACAGTAGAACTTCAAGAATATCTTTATTTCCAGCAAGGTGCAATTATTTTATTAAGGGTACTAACCTCGCTAATCAGATTATGATGAGTTATGTATGAAGGGAGTTTTCAAGTGTGCGACGGAAGATGATAAAAAGATTCAGGAGTGTCAAGCGCTCAAGCTTGGGGATGCCCCCGTGCACCCCCAAGAAATATTCAAGGAGACTCAAGCGTCTAAGCTTGGGGATGCCCCCGTGCATCTCCTTCTCCATCAACATTATCAGTTCGTCTTTCGTTCCGCTATATTTTTATCACTTCATGTGTTATGTGCTATGCTTGGAGCGTCTTGCTTTTAGTTTTCTTTTTAGTTTTTCATAACGAGTCGGAACTCAGCGTTCTTTATGTGGGAGAGAAACACGCTCCACTTCTACCTAAAACATAACATAGAATTTTCATGTCTATCTTTGTTGTGTGTGTTCTTTGTCTTTTAATAGCTACTATAATGCTCTGCTCTTAGTATTCATGCTTATCTTTTCAAAGAGCTTTTGTTTAGTTGGTTGCTTGAACTCTCTTTAATTACCATGCTCACCTTATTAAGAGAGTTTGCTTCCGTTGCATTGGTTAATATGTCTATGATAAATATGCTACGTGCATAATGGTGCTTAGTAGTTCATGTTTTCTTATGGTTAGTCTCAAATAGCTGGGGGATTCCCAATGTGTTATTGGAGTACCAACATGATTTGTTTGCCTATGATGTGGTATGGTTTAGTAATATCTTCCTTCGAGAATTTATTTTGATTGACTTGGCGTATGCTCACGCATATTTAAGACTGTAAAGAAAGTCTGTCAAGCCTTGATGATCTTTTGTTTCTGAGTAGCGATATAACTTCCATGCCTGATTCAATATTGCTTTGTCGCTCTGCATGATTATGACCGTCATTGCTCTCTTAGTTGGTCGCTCCCAGTCTTTTGCTAACCTCCACCTGTACTAAGCAGAACTAACTTTGCAATACATAGCTCATGGGAAAGTAGCTTAAAAACTATTGTGCTAAAGAATATGTTGCCTATGTATCTTATTTCTTATAAGTTGCTTGCTGAGCAGTAACCATGTTTCTGGGGACGCCATCAACTGTCACACTTTTGTTGAATATCATGTGAGTTGCTATGCATGTTCGTCTTGTCTGAAGTAAGGGTGATTTACCGTGGGTTGAATGAGTATGCATATTGTTAGAGAAGAACATTGGGCCGCCAACCAAAGCCATGTATCATGGTGGAAGTTTTAGCTTGGACATTAATCCTCAATCTCTTATGAGAATATGCTTATGCATTAGCGAGGAGTCCATCATCTATTTTCTATATTGTCCCGGTATGGATGTCCTCACGTTGAGATCTATCAAAAACGAGAAATCAAATGCGATTTATCTCCTTGGACCTTTGTACTGGTGGCATAGAGGTACACCTTTGTGACACTTGGTTGAAACATATGTAATGCAATGATAACCCATGGAAATCCGAGCTAATTAGGACAAGGTGCGAGCACTATTGGTATTCGATGCATGAGGCTTGCAACTTATAGGATGTCTTATGCATGACACATATGAAGTACTACTACCGTTGACAAAATTGCTTCTATGTTTTCAAAATAAAAAGCTCTAGCACATAACCATTCTTTTACTTTTATGTTAAGTCTCCACCTTCTTTTAAAGCACCAACTACTGAGAGCATGATTGTCATTCTGAGTGTAATGTGCATTGTCCCAAAGTAGCATTGTCTTTTGCATGATTGTGATATCGTTTATTCTGAAATCATTGTATCTAGTCATCACTTAAACCTTGAAGGTGCCCCTGCATTTATGTTTTGCTTCACTAAAGGGGGCAAGCTAGATATCACCTTATCATATTTGCACACCATGTTCATTGCAAATCTATTTGATGCTTCAATGTCATGTTGTAAAACTTTCAGTCATTTGTGATTTTCTCATGAGGCAACTTAATTACTATAGAATCATTGTCTCAGTAAGCTTTTGTCATATGACTATGAAAAAGTCCTATATGGTTAATAGCATGTCACCACAGAAATTATTCTTGTTATCATTTACCTACTCGAGGACGAGCAGGAATTAAGCTTGGGGATGTTGATACGTCCAAAATGTATCTATAATTTCTGCTTGCTCGATGCCACTTTTGGGTGATATTGCTATGATATTCATACACTTCCATACACTTTTGATCATATTTGGACTAACCTACTAATCCAGTGCACCCCGGTGCCAGTTTCTGTTTTCGGCTGTTTTTGTATTTTAGGTTTTCACGTTACGAGAACTGCCAGGAAAAATCTAGAAAAATTATATAAAAAATCAGCGTTCCGGAAACTTCCTTGCGCCCTAAGTACAGCCGGGGGCGGGGGGGGGGGGCACCAGGGCTCCAGACGCCCTGGCGGCGCGCCCCCCCTGGACCGCGCCAGGGGGGCGCCTGGGCCCCCCGAGCCCCGTCTAGTGCCCCCCTTTGGCATATATTTAGAGCGTCCTTCGAAACCCTCAGGACGGGAACTCTTTTTCGCGATCTCATCTCTGTTCCACTGCCGCCGCCGCTTCCAAGATCGGGAGCACCAGGAGAACCCTTCCCGGCACCCTGCCGGAGGGAGGGATCATCATCGGGAGCCTCTCCACCACCATGGACGCCTCCCGGATGACTTGTGAGTAGTCTCCCTTGGACCATGAGTCCATGACCAGTAGCTATGTGATGTTCTCCTCCCGTTCTTGTGCTTCACTAATTAGTCCTCGTGAGCTGCCCTACATGATCGAGGCACATATGTAATCCTTATGTTGTTGCTATGTTGAGTTTGCTGGGATCCGATGGATTATGAGATTGTGTTCAGATTGATCTTGAGTAATATATTTGATCTACCTCTTTTATATTTATGTTCATAAGTAATTCTTGCATGTTCTCCGTTGTTATTTATTGCTTTGGCCAAGTAGTAGGTAGTGACTCCAAGAGGGAACGTTATGCTCGATTGTGGGTTCATGCCCCTCGATGACTAGCTTGAGTGACAGAAACATGAGTCTAGGGGATGTGCTGTTGCCACAAGGGGGAAAACAACGGTGCTTGTGCCCGCGGGTGCAAGGATTGTTTACTTTACGCAAAGTTCTTTTAATGCAGTTGTCTGTTGCATTGAGTTTACACTATGGGTGGGACTCGCAACTTAATACCAGCGAGATGTTCTGGATAGATATCTCAAGGTGGATCATTAGTAGTAGATATTGATGGATTTCGGTCTACTTACTTTGGCGTACTGCCCATGCTTTGAAACTCAACCTTTCTTGCAATGTAGTCAGCATTGGTTTGCGTTCGTGGTCCTGTCAATTGCCCAGCTGTAATTCGTTTACCTCATATAGCTGTTTTATCGTCTTTTGGGAGAGAGACATCACTAGTGAACATCATGAGACTCCGGTCCATATTACCATCATTGATCACATCCGCTATTTACTTTTCGCTTTTACTTACTATTGCAAAACATTATCTATCACTACTATCATTTGCGTTTAATCCTTTGTGAACTACAAGGCCAGAGGGATTGACAACCTCTCTGTACTCGTTGGGAGCAAAGTTATTTGTATCTGTGTGCAGGTCCACGTTGATTGCTAATATCTGGCGCCGTTAGCAGTTGACACCTACTTGTTGAACCTAGGAGTCTCTGGGGATTCGATCCTTGGCATCTTTGCTAAGGGAAAAACTTCCACAACACTGCATCTTACACCTTCCACTTGGGGTAACCAACGAGGGGTTAGAGGCCCATCAGGCCTTGAGTGAATCAACGAACTCCACAAGCATCTCCCTTTCTTCGGTCAAATGATTGGTGCATCCACTATCGATCGCCCATTGTTTTCCACCGGATATATAGTCCTACGAAAATCAAGCTTTGATTATAGGTACCCATTTTGCAATGGGTCCTGGAGAGTTAGCAACAAGGGTCTTGGGAACCCAAATAGTCCAAGCATAATCGTCATGGTTAGTGCCAACAATTTTTTGCAAAAGTATAGCCATCATCTCCTCTCATGAGGACGTAGGAGATGGGATGTTCTTGCCGGAAAAATCCTTGGGACTGGCCTTGTCCCTAGTGACCTTGCCATTCCCAACATCGCCTTTTTTACTTCTCCTTGTGCCTTTCTTGCACAAACACCACCTTTTGCGGAGGAGGAGTCAGACCGATCTTCTTCTTGTTGCTCTTCTTCTTGTTCTTACCCTTTTTGGATGCGGGATCAAACCCAATTCCCTCCTTGGCAACACACTCCTTTTGGTTTCTCAAGAGGTCATTGAGGTTTTTCTCCCCTTGAATGCATGACACAAGCCATTTTTCAATTTGGGCCTTTAACTTCTTATTTTCCTCTTGGAGAGAGGCACATTCATGAACAAAGTTAGCCGAACAAGAATCATCATTTAGCTCCATATGAGGTACGAAAGTAAGAGCCTTAATGGTTGTAGCTTTAAGTTGAGCATAAGACTCGGTGAGAGAAATGAGGCCACCTTTGACAACCTTGGAACTAGTCACAAGGTACTCATGGTCCTCAACAAGTCTCTAGTGATCAATTAAAAGCTTTTCAGATTTAACATTAAGGGCATCTTTGATCTCAAGTGCAAGTTGCAAAGAATCATTTGGTTTAGCAAAGTTTATTTGATGAGCTAACAAGGCTTCCTCAAGGGATTCTCTCATGATACTCTCTTCATGTAGTTTGTGCTCGACTCTCTCTTTTTCCTCGATGAGGAGGTTTTCAATGGTCTCAATAAATTCATCGCCCTCGACAAGTGACTTAAGGAGATCGCCAAAGCAAGCACGAGCTTCACCATGAAGTGTTTTCATATAATCCATCAAGAATTCCTCATCATTATCCACGCCCTCATCACACTCATCCTCCACTATCTCACATGAGACATTGGGAGTGTAGTTGGTAGGTTTTTTCGGTTTGGACTTTGGTTTTACCTCTTGGGCCATAAGGCACCGATGAGTGAAGGGCTTGTCCTTGTTGGGAGAGTCGAAGAGGCCGGTGGTGGTGGAGGTAGTGGCATGCATGGCAATGGCGACCGTTGATACGTATCCAACGTATCTATAATTTTTGATTGTTCCATGCTATTATATATGATGTTTTGGATGTTTAATGGGCTTTATCACACACTTTTATATTATTTTTGGGACTAACCTATTAATCCAAAGGCCCAGTGCAGATTGCTGTTTTTTTTTCCTATTTCAGGGTTTCGCAGGAAAGGAATATCAAACGGAGTCCAAACGGAGTGAAACCTTCGCGAGAGTTATTTTTGGAACGATATCAACACAGAAGACTTGGAGTACATGCGAGGGAACGAAGGAGGCGACCACGAGGGTCCAGGGCGCGCCCCCTCCTACAAGGCGGGCCCCCACCCTCGTGGGCCCCCTCTGGCTCCCCGATGCCCTCCTTCCTCCTATATATACCCATATACTCTGAAAACATTGAGGCAACAGAGACAACCCTAATTCCATTGCATCAACCTTCTGTTCCCGTGAGATCCCATCTTGGGGCCTGTTCCGGAGCTCCGCCGGAGGGGGGATCTTCCACGGAGTGCTTCTACATCAACACCATTGCCACACCATGAGTTCTGAGTAGTTCACCACAGACCTTCGGGTCCATAGTTATTAGCTAGATGGCTTCTTCTCTCTTTTTGGATCTTGATACCAAGTTCTCCTCGGTCTTCGAGGAGATCTATTCGATGTAATCTTTTTGCGGTGTGTTTGTCGAGATCTGATGAATTGTGGGTTTATGATCAAGATTATCTATGAGAAATATTTGGTTCTTTTCTGAATTCTTTTATGTATGATTATAATATCCTTGCAAGTCTCTTCGAATTATCGATTCGGTTTGGCCTACTAGATCTATAGTTCTTGTAATGGGATAAGTGCTTGGCTTTGGGTTCAATCTTGCGGTGTCCTTTCGCAGTGATAGCAGGGGCAGCAAGGCACGTATTGTATTGTTTCCATCGAGGATAAAAGGATGGGGTTTATATCATATTGCTTGAGTTTATCCCTCTACATCATGTCATCTTGCTTAAAGCATTACTCTGTTCTTATGAACTTAATACTCTAGATGCACGCTGGATAGCGGTCGATGTGTGGAGTAATAGTAGTAAATGCAGAATCGATTCGGTCTACTTGTCATGGATGTGATGCCTATATATAATGATCATGCCTAGATATTCACATGATTATTCGCTTTTCTATCAATTGCTCGACAGTAATTTGTTCACCCACCATAGAATTCTGCTATCATGAGAGAAGCCACTAGTGAAACCTATGGCCCCCGGGTCTATTCTCAACATATTAACCTACAATCTACTTTACTTTGCTGTTTTTACTTTCTTTTCTTATATCCAAAAATACCAAGAATATCAAACTATCCTATCTATCAGATCTCACTTTCGTAAGTGACCGTAAAGGGATTGACAACCCCTTATCGCGTTGGCTGCGAAGTTCTTATTTGTTTGTGCAGGTGCGAGGGACTTGCGCGTGGTCTCCTACTGGAGTGATACCTTGGTTCTAGAAAACTGAGGGAAATACTTACGCTACTGTGCTGCATCACCCTTTCCTCTTCGAGGGAATACAACGCAAGCTCGAGAAGTAGCAAGAAGAATTTCTGGCACCGTTGCCGGGGAGGCTTACGCAAAAGTCATATACCAAGTACCTATCACTGACCCTTATCCTTCACATTACATTTATTTGCCTCTCGTTTTCCTCTCCCCCACTTCACCCTTGCCGTTTTATTTGCCCTTCTTTTTGCCGTGTGTTTATCGTTTGCCTTGCCTGGCCGTCATGGCTAGTCCCTTATCCGCTCCTTTGTCTCCCGAGTTTGAAGTTCTTCACTTCAAGCGAAAGCAAGGAGAAAACTTAAAAGATGCTTGGTTTAGGATGATGGAATCTTATCGTAATTGCACCTTAGAGGTAAATTTTAGAATCTTGCTTCGCAATTTTTATGTTGGACTAAATATGTCCCACAGACAACTCTTGGATTGTGTTGCCAAAGGGAATTTTATCAAAGTTGATCCTAGTATTGCGCATGAAATTATAGAGGGAATAGTGGGAACACTACCTCAACAAAAAGGGTTACATCAGGCCCAAGAAGAGACACAAGTTTTTGAGAAAATTTGCGAAGTAACAAAAATATTACAAAAATCTCTTGAACCTCTTAAGAGTGTTAGTGGAAATCTCCACCGCATGAATATGTTGATCACCCTTTGCAATAAGCGGTTGGATTCGTTAGATCTAATGATTTCTGAATATGAAGGGAAACGTAAAGAACCTCTAGGTTCGAGCTTGACACCGTTAAAAGGGTAAAGACCCAAGATGGCAATACCTAGATCTATCCTTGTATCGTGCCTAGCTAGGGGCGTTAAACGATAGCGCTTGTTGGCAAGCAACCCAATTTTATTTTCTTTGTTTTGGATTCTGTTTAGGAATAAATATTGCATCTAGCTTATGTTTAGATGTGGTTTTGTGTTTTAATTAGTGTTTGTGCCAAGTAGAACCTTTGGGAAGACTTGTGTGAAGTTTATATGATCTTGCTGTAAAAAAAACAGAAACGTTAGCGCCCATGAGAATAGTCACCAGATTTTACTGGAGAGTGCTATTTAGTTGATTCTTTTTGCAGATGATTAATAGACAAATTCCTCACGTTTAACAATTTATTTCAAGTTTTTTGGAGTTACATGAGTATTTGAAAGTTACAGATTACTACAGACTGTTCTGTTTTTGACAGATTCTGTTTTTCGTGTATTGTTTGCTTATTTTGATGAATCTATGAGTAGTATTGGGGAGTATGAATCATAGAGAAGTTGGAATACAGTAGGTTTAACACCAATATAAACAATAAATGAGTCCATTACAATACCTTTGAGTGGTGGTTTGTTTTCTTATACTAACGGAGCTCACGAGATTTTTGGCTAAGTTTTGTGTTGTGAAGTTTTCAAGTTTTGAGTATGGCTTTGATGGACTATGGAACAAAGAGTGGCAAGAGCCTAAGCTTGGGGATGCCCAAGGCACCCCAAGGTAAAATTCAAGGACAACCAAAAGCCTAAGCTTGGGGATGCCCCGGGAAGGCATCCCCTCTTTTGTCTTCATCTATCGGTAACTATACTCGGGACTATATTTTTATTCACCACATGATATGTAATTTGCTTGGAGCGTCATGTATGATTTGAGTCTTTGCTTGTTAATTTGCCACAGTCATCATTGCTGGACACACCCTTTTGAGAGAGATAAATATGGTCAAGAATTTGTTAGAACACTCTATGTGCTTCACTTATATGTTTTGAGCTAAATAGTTTTGCTCTAGTGCTTCACTTATATCTTTTAGAGCACGGTGGTGATTTTATTTTGTAGAAATTGTTGATCTCTCATGCTTCACTTATATACTTTTGAGAGTATTTTAGAACAGCATAGTAATGTGCTTTGGTTATAAAACAAGTCCTAATATGATAGGCATCCAAGATGAATGTAGTAAAATCTTTCATACAAAGTGCAATGAATATGATGAGAAGTTTGATACTAGATGATTGTTTTGAGATATGAGGATGGTGATATTAGAGTCATGCTAGTGGAGTAATTATGAATTTGAGAAATACTTGTGTTAAAGTTTGTGATTCCCGTAGCATGCACGTATGGTGAACCGCTATCTGACGAAGTTAGAGCATGAGGTATTTGTTGAGTGTCATCCTT
>LR738714.1:544704861-544716500 GCA_902687465.1 Secale cereale
GATTCACCGGAAGACCATGCCTTTGACCTTTTTGAATGGGGGGGGGGGTCGTACATCTCCATCACGAAGCACTTGGAACCAATATCCTGAGATACACTTTAGAAACCGATATTAGTTCAACTAACCACATAGTCATCACACCAAAATATAGTATAAGTACCACTTGCACTTTCAGACGGTAATGGTAAATAGTATGCAACAAGGTAGACCAATACTTTTGTGGCAAAGGACAGGCCAAAACGGTTTCTTATAGTAAGCAAAGCATTCTTGAGGAGACACGGGAATTTCATCCAGTCACTTTCACAATGTTTGTTTGATTTGTGTTTGCTACTTTGATAATTTGATATGTTGGTGGATCGGTGCTTATGTGTTGTTCTTACTTGAACAAACCTCCTACTTATGATTAACCCCCTCGCATGCATCCGCAACTACGAGAAAAGTATTAAGATAAAGTCTAACCGTATCATTAAACATTTGGATCCAAATCGGTCCCTTACGAAGTAGCGCATAAACTAGGGTTTAAGCTTCTGTCACACTAGCAATCCATGATCTAATAACTACTCCACATTGCATTCCCTTAGGCCAAACATGGTGAAGTTTCATGTAGTCGACGTTCACATGACACCACTAAGGGAATCACAACATACATATCATCAAAATATCGAACACATATGAAGTTCACATGATTACCTGCAACAAGATTTCTCTCGTGACCTCAAGAACAAAAGTAACTACTCACAAATGATAAACATGCTCAAGATCATAGTGTTATTAAATAGCATAATGGATCTAAACATATAATCTTCCACCAAATAAACCATATAGTAATCAACTACAAGATGTAATCAACACTACTAGTCACACACAGGTACCAATCTAAGGTTCCGGTACAAAGATTAAACACAAGAGATGAACTAGGGTTTGAGAGGAGATGGTGCTGTTTAAGATCTGGATAAAGATTGGCCTCCCAAAGATGAGAGGATTGTTGGTGATGACGATGGCTTTGATTTCCCCCTCCAGGAGGGAAGTTCCCCCGACAGAATCGCTCCGCTGGAGGGCAAAAGTCCTCCTGCCCAAGTTCCGCCTCGAGACAGCGGCGCTCCGTCCCTAAAGTCCTCCCCCTATTTTTTTCTACGTCCAAATGACTTATATACCAGAAGAGGGGCACCGGAGGTGGGCCGAGGAGGGCACAACCCACCAGGGTGCGCCTGGAGGCCCTAGCGCGCCCAGGTGGGTTGAGCCCACCTCATGGGCCCCCTCTGGTAGTTGTTTGCTCCATTATTCTTCATATATTCCAAAGCAATTCTCCATAAATTTTCAGCTTATTTGCAAATGCGAAGAATAGGTGGCCTGACGTAGCTTTTCCAGGTCGAGAATTCCAGCTGCCGGTATTCTCCCTCTTTGTGTAAACCTTGCATATTATGACAGAAAAGGCATTATAATTACTCCATAAAGCATTATTATGCATAAAAACAATATAAATAACAGTAGAAAAACATGATGCGAAATGGACGTATCAGTCACCACCTCAATGACGTCGCTGTTGAAGACAATGACCTTGAGTGTGTAAAGAGTTAGTACCTAAATGTCACCGTCGCTACAGACATTGAACTTTAGCATGTTAGGAGTCAGTAGCTTGAACATCACCATGTAGTGGATCTTGATCGGGGCCCAACTGATGGGCCTCTAACCCCTCATTGGTTACCCCAAGTGGAAGGTGTAAGATGCAGTGTTGTGGAAGTTTTTCCCTTAGCAAAGATGCCAAGGATCGAATCCCCAGAGACTCCTAGGTTCAACAAGTAGGTGTCAACTGCTAACGGCGCCAGATATTAGCAATCAACGTGGACCTGCACACAGATACAAATAACTTTGCTCCCAACGAGTACATAGAGGTTGTCAATCCCTCCGGCCTTGTAGTTCACAAAGGATTAAACGCAAATGGTAGTAGTGATAGATAATGTTTGCAATAGTAAGTAAAAGCGAAAAGTAAATAGCGGATGTGATCAATGATGGTAATATGGACCGGAGTCTCATGATGTTCACTAGTGATGTCTCTCTCCCAAAAGACGATAAAACAGCTATGTGAGGTAAACGAATTACAGCTGGGCAATTGACAGGACCACGAACGCAAACCAATGCTGACTACATTGCAAGAAAGGTTGAGGTTCAAAGCATGGGCGGTACGCCAAAGTAAGTAGACCGAAATCCATCAATATATACTACTAATCATCCACCTTGAGATATCTATCCAGAACATCTCGCTGGTATTAAGTTGCGAGTCCCACCCATAGTGTAAACTCAATGCAACAGACAACTGCATTAAAAGAACTTTGCGTAAAGTAAACAATCCTTGCACCCGCGGGCACAAGCACCATTGTTTTCCCCCTTGTGGCAACAGCACATCCCCTAGACTCATGTTTCTATCACTCAAGCTAGTCATCGAGGGGCATGAACCCACAATCGAGCATAACGTTCCCTCTTGGAGTCACTACCTACTACTCGGCCAAAGCAATAAGTAACAACGGAGAACATGCAAGAATTACTTATGAACTAAAATATAAAAGAGGTGAATCAAATATATTACTCAAGATCAATCTGAACATAATCTCATAATCCATCGGATCCCAGCAAACTGAACATAGCAACAGCATAAGGATTACATAGGTGCCTCGATCATGTAGGGCAGCTCACGAGGACTAATTAGTGAAGCACAAGAACGGGAGGAGAACATCACATAGCTACTGGTCATGGACTCATGGTCCAAGGGAGACTACTCACGAGTCATCCGGGAGGCGTCCATGGTGGTGGAGAAGCTCCCGGTGGTGATCCTCCCCTCCGGCAGGGTGTCGGGAAGAGTTCTCCTGGTGCTCCCAATCTTGGAAGCGGTGGCGGCGGCGGAACAGAGATGGGATCGCGAAAAGAGTTCCTGTTCTGAGGGTTTCGGAGGTCCCTCTAAATATATGCCAAAGGGGGGCACCGGACGGGCTTCGGGGGGCCCAGGCGCCCCCCCGGCGCGGCCCAGGGGGGGCGCCAACAGGGCGCCTGGAGCCCCTGTGGCCCCCCCAGGCTGCCCTTCGGACGCAGTGTTGTTTCCGGATCGCTGATTTTTTATATAATTTTTCTGGATTTTTCTGGGCAGTTCTCGAAACGTGAAAACCTGAAATACAAAAACAGCCGAAAACAGAAACTGGCACTGGGGTGCACTGGATTAGTAAGTTAGTCCAAATATGATCAAAAGTGTATGGAAGTGTATGAATATCATAGCAATATCACCCAAAAGTTGCATGGAGCAAGCAGAAATTATAGATACGTTTTGGACGTATCAACATCCCCAAGCTTAATTCCTGCTCGTCCTCGAGTAGGTAAATGATAACAAGAATAATTTCTGTGGTGACATGCTATTAACCATATAGGACTTTTTATAGTCATATGACAAAAGCTTACTGAGACAATGATTCTATAGTAATTAAGTTGCCTCATGAGAAAATCACAAATGACTGAAAGTTTTACAATATGAAACTGAAGCATCAAATAGATTTGCAATGAACATGGTGTGCAAATATGATAAAGTGATATCTAGCTTGCCCCCTTTAGTGAAGCAAAACATAAATGCAGGGGCACCTTCAAGGTTTAAGTGATGACTAGATACAATGATTTCAAAATAAACGATATCACAATCATGCAAAAGACAATGCTACTTTGGGACAATGCACATTACACTCAGAATGACAATCATGCTCTCAGTAGTTGGTGCTTGAAGAAAGAAGGTGGAGACTCAACATAAAAGTAAAAGAATGGTTATGTGCAAGAGCTTTTTTATTTTGAAAACATAGAAGCAATTTTGTCAACGGTAGTAGTACTTCATATGTGTCATGCATAAGACATCCTATAAGTTGCAAGCCTCATGCATCGAATACTAATATTGCTCGCACCTTGTCCTAATTAGCTCGGATTTCCACGGGTTATCATTGCATTACATATGTTTCAACCAAGTGTCACAAAGGGGTACCTCTATGCCACCTGTACAAAGGTCCAAGGAGATAAATCGCATTTGATTTCTCGTTTTTGATAGATCTCAACTTGAGGACATCCATACCAGGACAACATAGAAAATAGATGATGGACTCCTCTTTAATGCATAAGCATATTCTCATAAGAGATTGAGGATTAATGTCCAAGCTAAAACTTCCACCATGATACATGGCTTTGGTTGGCGGCCCAATGTTCTTCTCTAACAATATGCATACTCATTCAACCCACGGCAAATCACCCTTACTTCGGACAAGACGAATATGCATTGCAACTCACATGATATTCAACAAAAGTGTGACAGTTGATGGCGTCCCCAGAAACATGGTTACCGCTCAGCAAGCAACTTATAAGAAATAAGATACATAGTCAATATATTCTTTACCACAATAGTTTTTAAGCTACTTTCCCATGAGCTATGTATTGCAAAGTTAGTTCTGCTTAGTACAGGTGGAGGTTAGCAAAAGACTGGGAGCGACCAACTAAGAGAGCAATGACAGTCATAATCATGCAGAGCGACAAAGCAATATTGAATCAGGCATGGTAGTTATATCGCTACTCAGAAATAAAAGATCATCAAGGCTTGACAGACTTTCTTTATAGTCTTAAATATGTGTGAGCATACGCCAAGTCAATCAAAAAAAATTCTCGAAGGAAGATATTACTAAACCATACCACATCATAGGCAAACAAATCATGTTGGTACTCCAATAACACATTGGGAATCCCCCAGCTATTTGAGACTAACCATAAGAAAACATGAACTACTAAGCACCATCATGCAAGTAGCATCTTTATCATAGACATATTAACCAATGCAACGGAAGCAAACTCTCTTAATAAGGTGAGCATGATAATTAAAGAGAGTTCAAGCAACCAACTAAACAAAAGCTCTTTGAAAGATAAGCATGAATACTAAGAGCAGAGCATGATAGTAGCTATTAAAAGACAAAGAACACACACAGCAAAGATAGACATGAAAATTCTATGTTATGTTCTAGGTAGAAGTGGAGCGTGTTTCTCTCCCACATAAAGAACGCTGAGTTCTGACTCGTTATGAAAAACTAAAAAGAAAACTAAAAGCAAGACGCTCCAAGCATAGCACATAACACATGAAGTGATAAAAATATAGTGGAACGAAAGACGAACTGATAATGTTGATGGAGAAGGGGATGCACGGGGGCATCCCCAAGCTTAGACGCTTGAGTCTCCTTGAATATTTCTTGGGGGTGCACGGGGGCATCCCCAAGCTTGAGCGCTTGACACTCCTGAATCTTTTTATCATCTACCCTCGCACACTGGAAAACTCCCTTCATACATAACTCATCATAATCTGATTAGTGAGGTTAGTACCCTTAATAAAATAATTGCACCTTGCTGGAAATAAAGATATTCTTGAAGTTCTACTGTTTCTCAAGATTGCCAAAAGGTTTTTGCAAAGAAAAAGCAAGCTCTTGATTTGCAAAATGAAGGAAAGGCAAAACAGGACAGAATCTGTGAAAAACAGAACAGCAGGTACTAATTGATCTGTTCGGGATACTTCTGCAACTCAAATCAAAAAACTCAGAACAGACGCACGAAAGAAAATTATATAGAGAACGCTGTCGAAAAAATTCAGACCAAAAAGATGAGCTGGTGATTTTATACGAAGTTTTCTATCCAAGGACAGAATCTGTTTCCTGGACAGCACCTCACAACTTTTGAACTTTCTAGCAATCAGAGGCTATACTTGGCACAAATATGAAAAGCAAAGATACAATGATGATGCTACAGCAGTAAACAACATCAAGACACAACAAAAGCAAAAATTTTATTCATTGGGCTGCCTCCCAAGAGCGCTTTCTTTTATGCCTTTAAGCTAGGCATAATGCATATGGATTAGGTTGTATCAATTGAACCATCATCAAGATCATCAAAAAGCTCTTCAATAATACAACTAGTCTTAAGAGGACTTTCAAATAAAGGCCTCATAGAGATACTTCTAGGTAGAAGACCAAAAGGATAAAAGTCAAGGGAAGATTCATTTATAAATTCATTACAGACAGGTGTTTCTTCCAAAGTCTTTACAGTTTCAACCCCTTTGGCAATAGATGGATTACTTTTAGAACGGGGAGCCTTTGGAACGTGAACGAACTTAGGCTCCCTCTTTGCCGGAGTTTCTACCTTTTTGGTTTTGATCGAGGAGAAGGTAGTTCCTAGGGTATCAAATATTTCCTCAATCTTGTCTATCCTAGAAGAGTCCAAGTCATGGAATTTGACGGTCTCCAAAATTTTAAAAATTTTATGCATGGAGCTATCAAGTCTATTCTAATTCCCTTGGATCTTACGACCCAACTCATTCATCTTATTAATTCTTGGCATCTCTAGCTCTATCCTTTCAAGTTTTTTCATAATGTGAGCTAGGGTGATGTCCTCTCGAATGCTAACAACAGGGAGATTCCCAACAAGATTTTCAATAATACTAAGAGACTCCCAAACTGGGGCCTCTAGGAAATTCCCATTGATATCAGTATCTAGAATAAACCTATTCCAAGAAGTAATTCCAACATAAAAATTTCTAAGGAGGATAGTAGTGGGTTGCTTCTTGGTGGCTCTTTTTTGTGAATCATTAATTCTATACCAAGCATCTTTCAAACTTTCCCCACCTATTTGTTTAAAGGTGAGAACTTCTGCCTCGTCAAAGACAAAAGGACCCGACATAATGACAACTAAAGAACGAGATAACTATTTTTGTGATTTTCGATAAAAGGTACTAAAGAAAAATTGAAAAGGTAAAATAACAAGACTAAAAAGCAAAGGTAAAAGATAGCATGCAACTCCCCTATCCTGAAGAGTGGAGTCCCCCGCAACGGCGCCAGAAAAACTCCTTGATGGGCCTCTAACCCCTCGTTGGTTACCCCAAGTGGAAGGTGTAAGATGCAGTGTCGTGGAAGTTTTTCCCTTAGCAAAGATGCCAAGGATCGAATCCCCACAGACTCCTAGGTTCAACAAGTAGGTGTCAACTGCTAACGGCGCCAGATATTAGCAATCAACGTGGACCTGCACACAGATACAAATAACTTTGCTCCCAACGAGTACAGAGAGGTTGTCAATCCCTCCGGCCTTGTAGTTCACAAAGGATTAAACGCAAATGGTAGTAGTGATAGATAATGTTTGCAATAGTAAGTAAAAGCGAAAAGTAAATAGCGGATGTGATCAATGATGGTAATATGGACCGGAGTCTCATGATGTTCACTAGTGATGTCTCTCTCCCAAAAGACGATAAAACAGCTATGTGAGGTAAACGAATTACAGCTGGGCAATTGACAGGACCACGAACGCAAACCAATGCTGACTACATTGCAAGAAAGGTTGAGGTTGAAAGCATGGGCGGTACGCCAAAGTAAGTAGACCGAAATCCATCAATATCTACTACTAATCATCCACCTTGAGATATCTATCCAGAACATCTCGCTGGTATTCAGTTGCGAGTCCCACCCATAGTGTAAACTCAATGCAACAGACAACTGCATTAAAAGAACTTTGCGTAAAGTAAACAATCCTTGCACCCGCGGGCACAAGCACCGTTGTTTTCCCCCTTGTGGCAACAGCACATCCCCTAGACTCATGTTTCTGTCACTCAAGCTAGTCATCGAGGGGCATGAACCCACAATCGAGCATAACGTTCCCTCTTGGAGTCACTACCTACTACTTGGCCAAAGCAATAAATAACAACGGAGAACATGCAAGAATTACTTATGAACATAAATATAAAAGAGGTAGATCAAATATATTACTCAAGATCAATCTGAACATAATCTCATAATCCATCGGATCCCAGCAAACTCAACATAGCAACAGCATAAGGATTACATATGTGCCTCGATCATGTAGGGCAGCTCACGAGGACTAATTAGTGAAGCACAATAACGGGAGGAGAACATCACATAGCTACTGGTCATGGACTCATGGTCCAAGGGAGACTACTCACAACTCATCCGGGAGGCGTCCATGGTGGTGGAGAGGCTCCCGATGATGATCCTCCCCTCCGACAGGGTGCCGGGAAGAGTTCTCCTGGTGCTCCCGATCTTGGAAGCGGCGGCGGCGGCGGAACAGAGATGAGATCGCGAAAAAGAGTTCCCGTTCCGAGGGTTTCGAAGGACACTCTAAATATATGCCAAAGGGGGGCACCAGACAGGGCTCGGGGGGCCCAGGCGCCCCCCCGGCGCGGCCCGGGGGGGGGGCCACCAAGGCGCCTGGAGCCTTGGTGCCCCCCCCCCCGGCTGTACTTCGGGCGCAAGGAAGTTTCCGGAATGCTGATTTTTTATATAATTTTTCTAGATTTTTCCTGACAGTTCTCGTAACGTGAAAACCTGGAATACAAAAACAGCCGAAAACAGAAACTGGCACCGGGGTGCACTGGATTAGTAGGTTAGTCCAAATATGATCAAAAGTGTATGGAAGTGTATGAATATCATAGCAATATCACCCAAAAGTGGCATGGAGCAAGCAGAAATTATAGATACGTTTTGGACGTATCACCAACCCTGATCAAGGGCGACCCTACCGTCCATCAGCTTTACAGTCATCCTCCATGAGCAGTTGGTGTTCGTCCTGAGTTTGAACTATGTCGCACGAACGAGAAGTGCTTAGTGAAGTCCAGGGGCATCGAGATGCACTCAAACTGAGGGGCAAGGATCACCTTGCAGAAGTGGGTTAGACCACCCTCCTCATGGTAGTGTCCGTAGTTTTGGCGCTTTCCACTAGGGGGATCCTTCGGCACCACGTCCTCATTCATGGCCACCTCCTCAGGCGTGTTGCACACAACTTCCATGGGCGGCACCACCTCCTTGCCCTTATCCATGCGTGGCACCACCTCCTTGCTCTTGTTCTCCGTGTCGATCTGCATTGCAAAGAGCACGCATTATAAAGAGCACAAAGTTCCCAGGTTGATTGCCATTAAAACCTATTGTCCAAAACCCCTTACCCACCATCACACTCAGTTATCTCTGTCACTCACTATTCCTCCTATCCATCATCATAAACTCGAGCAGTAACTCCAACCCCATCCCCAGCCCCTTCCCTTGGGGCATTGGATGGAGGGCTTTCTTCCTCAGGTTCTCCCTCGGTGACCGCACCAAGTTCGAGAACTCCATGAAAGTCTGCTCGAACTTCAGCATCATGGCAGACATGCACAAAGAGTCGGAGGCTGTGGCGAAGAAGGCGGTGCCGGAGGAGTTGAAGACGCTGATTCTTGACCCAATGAATGGCGCTATGTCAGTCGGCATCTTTTGCCGGGCCATGAATCTGGCCGACTCCAGCGACGCTCGACAGAGGGCAAGGTGGGCCAAGTACAAAGAGTACATGCGTCCTCATGACCATCGTGCCACATCGTACTCCACGACAAGGACTGTGGTGGTGATGGAGAAGAAACAAGAAGCGATGGCGATGGAGGTGGAAGAACTTGCGGTGGCGATGGTTGTAAGGGCACCAGAGCCAGGTCACCAAAGCATGCCAATCAATCTAGACTCCGGCGAGGAAGAAGAGACAATGGTGCAGCTCGAGTAGAAGAACAAGGGCAAGGGCACCCGCCGCTCCAACCACCTCCAGGGTCGCCGAGGGTAAGATCTTGGACTACTGTGTAAGATTTACCCCCAATCCACATTACCCTTGTACTCAATCCTGATTGGTAACCTCAAATCAATTGGTAATACGAACTCATGACGATGTTATGACACTCCTATGTCTATTTACCCCGATTCCCCATTCCCATAATGCGTATCGAACTTAAATGCGGATCGAATGTGAATGAGTATGTGAGGAGGTAAAAAAAGTGCTTACCGCCATTGCCGAAGTACCGGAGGTCATGATGCGGATGCATGTGAAGGGGCGGAGGTCGCCTGGCTGTTCACCGATCTGCTGAATGCTGCTCCCTAGAATTCAGTACTACATTACATCACAGAAACGCGGATCGCTGCCCTTCAATAGAACGATAGGCGAGCTCTGGCAATCCATCACAATCGATCCTGAAACAACAGGTAGTACGGAATCGTCCGATTAGAGAGAGTGTAGAGGGGAGAGAGGAGAGATAGAGCGGTGAGGGAAGGTAAGGGTAATACCTGTCGACGCTTCGGGAAGCAACGCGTCTTCTCGAGCGTCGTTCCTCACGTGCAGGCCCCGTCACCCACGTGTATCCTGCGGGCCTGACTCTAGAGAAGCTACCAATTCCAATGTTCCTAGCGAGACATGCTCATTGGTGTTTTGAGTTCCGTGCTATCAGGCCCAACAGTGAACGCATGCAGCCAAACGGATCACAATCTTCGCGCACGAGCCTGGTTGGCCTACATGCAGACAACCAAACACCGAAAACACTAGTTGAGGCATACTCGTTGCAAAGATAACTCGAACCTTCCCACGTTGTGACAAGTGGCGCGATGCATGTGCGCCACTTGTCGCAACATGGAGTTTTCCATTTTTTTCGTAGATCGGTTTATTCAAAACATTTTATAAATTAAACCGTGTGTCTCGAACCGCTTTCACCGTTGGATTCCTCACGTCGAGATCTTCAAAATTAGATCGCATGTTAATAGGTTTTGACGAAAAAAATTTCACGAAAAAAACCGGATGAAAAAACCAAACCGGGAGTACTATTTTTTTCCTTTCCAAAAGAGGCACGCCCGTGCCTCTCACGAAATCAAAACCGTGCCCCTCGTGGAAGCAAAACCGCGAATCTCGCGGGAAAAAAAGAAACACACAATTTTTTCCTGTTTCCAAGGAGGCACGGCCATGACTCTCACAAAAGAAAAAAAAACAGAAAACATGTTTTTTCTGTTTCCGAGAGGCACGGCTGTGACTCTCGCGAAAGCACAACCATGCCTCTTGCGGAAGAAAAACCATGACTCTCGTGAAAGGAAAAAATTGCATTTTTTGTTTCCGAGAGGCACGGCCGTGACTCTCTCAAAAGCACAACCGTGCCTCTCGCGGAAGCAAAACCATGACCTCACGAAAGAAAAATAAAATAGAAAATGTGTTTTTTCGTTACCAAGAGGCACGGTCGTGACTCTCGCTAAAGCACAACCGTGCCTCTCACAAAAGCAAAATCGTGACTCTCGCGAAAGAAAAGAAAAACAGAAAACAAGTTATTTTTTGTTTCCGAGAGGCACTGATACGTCATCAATGTATGTATACTTCTTGATTGATCCATGCTGTTATATTATTATTCTTGGATGTTTTACAATCATTTTATAGTCATTTTATATCATTTTTGGTACTAACCTATTGACATAGTGCCAAGTGCCACTTGCTATTTTCTGCATGTTTTTTACATCGCAGGAAATCAATATCAAATAGAGTCCAAACACCGCGAAACTTATTGGAGATTTTTTTAGGCTAGAAGACACACATTGGGCCAGAGCTACACCTGGGGGATGCCCCAAGGGTGCACAATGCACCAGGGCACGCCAGCCCCCCCTGGCACGCCTAGGTGGGTTGTGCCGTCGACGAAATTTTATTCCATCCGCCGCAGAGTCCAGAACCACCCAATCCAATCTAGACTCCATCACGGAGGGGTTCACCATCTCCATTGGTGCCTCTCCGATGATACATGAGTAGTTCCTTGTAGACCTACGTGT
>LR738714.1:544716578-544770089 GCA_902687465.1 Secale cereale
CTCTTGATTATAAATACAATGGTCTCTTGGAGATCCATATGATGTAACTCTTTTTGCGGTGTGTTTGTTGGGATCCGATGAACTTTGAGTTTATGATCAGATCTATCTTTTTATATCCATGAAAGTTATTTGAGTCTTCTTTGATCTCTTATATGCATGATTGCTTATAGCCTCGTATTTCTTCTCTGATATTGGATTTTGTTTGTCCAACTTGATCTCTTTATCTTGCAGTGGGGAGAGGTGCTTTGTAGTGGGTTCGATCTTATGGTGCTTGATCCCGGTGATAGAAGGGGAACCGACATGTATGTATCGTTGCTACTAAGGAAAAAATGATGGGGTCTATTTCTACATAAATAGATCTTGTCTACATCAAATCATCGTTCTTATTGCATTACTCCGTTCCTCCATGAACTTAATACACTAGATGCATGCTGGATAGCGGTCGATGTGTGGAGTAATAGTAGTAGATGCATGCAGGAGTCGGTCTACTAATCTTGGACACGTGATGCCTATATAATGATCATTGCATGGATATCCTCATGATTATTTGAAATTCTATCAATTGACCATCAGTAATTGTTTTCCCATTGTTTGCTATTTTTCTCGAGAGAAGCCACTAGTGAAATCTACGGCCCCGGGGTCTCTTCCAATATTATTTGCCTTTGCGATCCATTTTTCCTTTGCTTTTATTTTCAGATTTATTAAACCAAAAACCCAAAAATACCTTGCTACAATTTATCTTATTTGGCGTTCGATCTCTCAATATTTACAACTCTATCACGTCCATTACCCGAAAGGGATTGACAACTCCTTTTACACGTCGGGTTGCGAGTATTTGTTATTTGTGTGCAGGTGGTTTTTACGTTGTGTTGCTTGGTTCTCCTACTGGTTCGATAACCTTGGTTTCATCACTGAGGGAAATAGCTACTGCTGCTATATTGCATCATCCCTTCCTCTTTGGGGAAAAAACCGACGTAGTTCTAGCAGCCATCAAAAGGAATTTTCTGGCGCCGTTGCCGGGGAGCACCTTCAACATATACTAGTTTCCTAATCACAAATCTCATCTCCTGGCAATTTACATTATTTGCCATTTGCCTCTCATTTTCATCTCCCCCACTTCACAAACATTTGTCGTTTTATTCGCCCTCTTTTTCCGTTCACCGTTTTCTGGTCGGATCTATTGGCCACTTGTGTTCTTATTTACAATTGCTAAAAAATGACGCAAGAGAACACTAAGTTGTGTGATTTTTCCAATACCAACAACAATGATTTTATTGGCACTCCGATTGCTCCTCCCGCCACTAGTGCAGAGACTTGTGATATTAATACTGCTTTGTTGAATCTTGTCATGAAAGATGAATTTTCCGGCACTCCTACTGAGGATGTCACGTCCTATCTGAATACCTTCGTGGAATTATGTGATATGCAAGAGAAAAAAATATGTGCACAATGATGTTGTGAAAATAAAATTATTCCTGTTTTCTTTGTGCAAAAATTTGGTTTTCTTCTTTGCCTCGCAATAGCATTGATTCTTGGAACAAATGCAAAGACGCTTTTATCACTAAATATTTTCCGCCTGCAAAAATTGTATCCCTTAGAACCCAGATCATGAATTTCAAGCAACTTGAACATAAGCATGTTGCACAATCTTGGGAAAGGATGAAAATGATGCTAAGGAATTGCCCAACTCATGGGTTAAATCCTTGGATGATCATACCAATTTTTTATGCAGGGTTGAATTTTGTTTCTTGAAACCTTTTGGATTCTGCCGCAGGTGGTACTTTTATGGAAATTACTTTGGGTGAAGCCACCAAATTGCTTGATAATATTATGGCGAATTATTCGCAATGGCATACCGAAAGGGCGCCGACTAGCAAAAAAGTTAATTCGGTTGAGATTGATTCTTTGAATGAAAAAGTTGATGCTATTATGAAAATGGTTGCTAATAAAAGTGCTCCTATTGATCCTAATGATATGCCTTTGTCTACTTTGATTGAGCAAACTAGTGATGCTATACATTTGAACTTTATCTCTAGAAATAATTTCAACAACAATGCTTATAGAGGTAATTTTAATCCTAGGATCTTTCCTAGTAATTCCTCTAATAATTATGGCAATTCCTATGGTAATCAATCTTACAATAATAATAGGAACACCCCTGATCTAGAGAATACTATTAAAGAATTTAGCAATATTCAAAAAGTTTTCAATGCTTCCATAGAAGAAAATTGAATAAGATTGATGGTATGTCTAGGAGTATTGATAGAATTTGTCATGATGTGGAAAATCTCAAGTTGAAATTTTTTGTGCCTAAAGTTGAAGAATCAATTAAAGCTCTTTATGTTTCCATGGATGAAAAATAAGAAAAGAACCGTCATGCTTAGAGCTAAACGAGAATTTTTAGAAAAGGTATTTTCTAGTGATTGCTTTAATAAAAATGATGAAGACATTAAAATGATTGGTGTTTCTTCTATTGATTCTTTGTTTAGTAAAGTTCAACGTGATGATAAAGGGATTGCAGAAGAGTCGACTTTAGGTAGAAGGCGTCCCGATAATTCAGAGGGTGAAAATCTTGTTGACAAAATTGATAAAAGTGGGTTTGGAGAGGTCAAGACTTTAACTAGTGATGTGCCCACTATTTTGGATTACAAAGACTTTAATCATGATAGTTGCTCCTTGATTGATTGTATTTCTTTGTTGCAATCCATGATTAATTCACCCCATGCATATGAACAAAATAAAGCTTTTACTAAACATATTGTTGATGCTATGATGGAAGTTTTAGATGATAAGTTGGAATTAGAAGTATCAATTCCTAGAAAGTTGCATGATGAATGGGAACCTACTATCAAAATCAAAATTAAAAATTATGAGTGTTTTTTTTGTGTGATTTGGGTGCTAGTGTTTCCATGATTCCGTAATCTCTTTGTGATGTTCTTGGTTTTACCAATATTGAAGATTGCTCTCTTAATTTGCATTTGGCGGATTCCACTATTAAAAAGCCTTTCGGAAGGTTTAATGATGTTCTTACTCTTACAAATAGGAACTATGTACCCATAGACTTTATTGTTCTTGACATCGATTGCAATCCGTCTTGCCCTATTATACTTGGTAGACCGTTTTTGCGCATTATTGACGCGATGATTGACATGAAAGAATGGAATATTAAATTCCAATTTCCCTTGAGAAAGGGCATGGAACACTTCCCTAGAACCAAGATCAAATTGCCTTATGAATCTATAATGAGGGCAACTTATGGAACATCCAACAAGGATGACAACGATTGAAATCTTGGTATCATGCCTAGCTAAGGGCTTAAAACAATAGCGCTTGTTGGTAGGCAACCCAATTTGTATCTTTTTTCTTTTTGATTTCCTTGCTATTTCCAATAAAATACCCATTAATACCTCTATTTAGATGTGATTTTGTGGTTTGAATAAAGGTTTGTGCCAAGCAAAGCCTTATGATCATGTTGGGTGTTAGTAGATTTGATCTTGCTGAAAAATAGAAACTTTTGCGCTCACGAGAAAAATTATTATTTTTAACAGAAGAGTGCTTTTGAGTTGATTATTTTTGCAGAAGATTAATATGCAAATTTCCCATGTGGCCCTATTTTTTTCAAGATTTCCATAGGAGTTACAGAAGTATTCCAAATTTCTAGATTGCTACAGACTGTTTTGTTTTTGACAGATTCTGTTTTTATTGTGTTATGTGCTTGTTGATGATTCTATGGTTTTCGTTGATGTGTTTTTGCCATAGAAAAATTGGAATACAGTAGATATAATACAAATACAAAATACAAATACACTTATAGTAGTGATTTGTTTTCTTATACTAACAAATCTCACGTAAGTTTTGTTGAGTTTTGTGTGATTGAAGTTTTCAAGTTTTGGGTTATCTTACGATGGATGATGGAATAAGGAGTAAGAAGATCCTAAGCTTGGGGATGCCCCGGCATCCCAAGCTATTATCCAAAGAAAAGCAAGCAACTAAGCTTGGGGATGCCCTCGAGTGGCATCCCCTCTTTCTTCCAACGACCATCGGTATTTTACTCGAAACTATATTTTTATTCGTCACATGATATGTGTTTTGCTTGGAGCGTCTTGTATGATATGAGTATTTGATTGTTTTGTTTTGCTTTTAAGTCATCAATCCTTGCTATACACACCTATTAGAGAGAGCCATAATTATGCCATGACTTGTTAGAATAGATCCATTTTCTTCACTTAGTTTTTTTATGAGCTATGGATTTGCTCTAGTGCTTCACTTATATATTTTTGAGCACGGTGTGCTTTAGTATTTTTCAAGAAATCCTATCTTGTTTCACTTAATTATTTTGAGAGAAAGAAAAAAATATGCTCATGATCTTCACTTATATTTTTTTGAGCTTATCAAAAGCAACACATGAAAATTAGTTCCAAAGTGATAGATATCCAAGAAGGATATAATAAAAACTTTTATGAAGATCATTGGACAAAATAAACTTGATTCCTTGTAATAGTTTTGAGACATGATGATGTGATATGTGAGTCATGTTAATGAGTAATTATGCTTTACTAAGAATATGAGTGTTAAAGTTTGTGATTCCCTATGCAAGCAAGAATGTCGATAATCATGCAATGAATTACATCCTACTTGTGGTGCATTATTTAGTGTTATTTATGCTCAATGCTCGCTTATGAGATTATTCGTTTCATGGTTGGTCGCTTCCCAGTCTTTTGCTAGCCTTCATTTTGCACTAAGTATGATCACTACTTGTGCATCCAAAATCCTTTATCCAGGTATTGCCACATGAATCCATCATACGTACCTATATGCGTTATTCCTTTGTTGTTCTTAGAAAGTTTGTATGTGCCATCTCTAATTTTCAAAATAAAACTCCCTTTTGTGTGCTCGTCCCGCTCGCGAGGCGGTGAGGGGTGGCCAATATTTTCCATGCTAAATGTGTTATTCTCATGATGAGTGTTTATTCACTTGTCATTGCACGAGAGTAAGGCAAAGGTATTAGGGATGCCCAGTCCCGAAATGAAAAACAAATTTACTTTATGTTGTCAAACAATAAACTAGCAGAGTGGTGTTGGGGAACGTAGTATTTCAAAAAAATTCCTACGCACACGCAAGATCATGGTGATGTATAGCAACGAGAGGGGAGAGTGTCGTCCACGTACCCTCGTAGACCATAAGCGGAAGCGTTATGACAACGCGGCTGATGTAGTCGTATATCTTCACGATCGACTGATCCTAGTACCAAACGTACGACACCTCCGTGATCTGCACACGTTCAGCTCGGTGACGTCCCACAAACTCACGATCCAGTAGAGCTTCGAGGGAGAGTTCCGTCAGCACGACGGCGTGATGAAAGTGATGATGAAGTTACCGATGCAGGGCTTCGCCTAAGCACTGCAACGATATGACCGAGGTGTGAATCTGTGGAGGGGGCCACCGCACACGGCTAAAAGATCAATGATCAACTTGTGTGTCTATGGGGTGCTCCCCCACCCCCGTATATAAAGGAGTGTAGAAGGGGAGGGGCCGGCCCTCTATGGCGTGCCCTAGGAGGAGTCCTACTCCCACCGGGAGTAGGATTCCCCCCCCCCTTCCCTAGTTGGACTAGGATAGAAGGAAGGGGGTAGAGGGAGGAAGGAAAGGGGGGGCTCCGCCCCTCCCCTCCTAGTCCAATTTGGACTGGAGGGAGAGGCGGTGCGCGCCCTGCCCTGGTCTCCTCTCTCTCTCTCCACTATGGCCCAATAAGGCCCATATACTTACCGGGGGGTTCCGGTAACCTCCCGGTACTCCGGTAAAATCCCGATTTCACCCGGAACCATTCCGATGTCCAAATATAGGCTTCCAATATATCGATCTTTATGTCTCAACCATTTCGAGACTCCTTGTCATGTTCGCGATCATATCCAGGACTCTGAACTACCTTCGGTACATCAAAACTCATAAACTCATAATACCGATCGTCACCGAACGTTAAGCGTGCGGACCCTACGGGTTCGAGAACTATGTAGACATGACCGAGACTCATTTCCGGTCAATAACCAACAACGGAACCTGGATGCTCATTTGGTTCCTACATATTCTACGAAGATCTTTATCGGTCAAACCGCACAACAATATACGTTGTTCCCTTTGTCATCCGTATGTTACTTGCCCGAGCGATTGTCGGTATCTCAATACCTAATTCAATCTCGTTACCGGCAAGTCTCTTTACTCATTCCATAATGCATCATCTCGTGACTAACTCATTAGTCATTTTCTTGCAAGGCTTATAGTGATGTGCATTACCGAGAGGGCCCAGCGATACCTCTCCGACACTCGGAGTGACCAATCCTATTCTCGATCTATGCCAACAACACAAACACCTACTGAGACACCTGTAGAGCATCTTTATAATCACGCAGTTACGTTGTGACGTTTGATAACACACAAGGTGTTCCTCCGGTATTCGGGAGTTGCATAATCTCATAGTCATAGGAATATGTATAAGTCATGAAGAAAGCAATATCAGAAAAACTAAACGATCAAGTGCTAAGCTAACGGAATGGGTCAAGTCAATCACATCATTCACCAATGATGTGATCCCGTTAATCAAATGACAACTCATGTCTATGGCCAGGAAACATAACCATCTTTGATTCAACAAGCTAGTCAAGTAGAGACATACTAGTGACACTTTGTTTGTCTATATATTCACACATGTATTATGTTTCCGGTTAATACAATGGCATGCATAATAAACATTTATTATAATATAAGGAAATATAAATAACAACTTTATTATTGCCTCTAGGGCATATTTCCTTCAAGTGACCCTCGCAAATGTGAGGGCATTATCTTTATATATTCATGGTATATCACTGATAGCTATGATAAAATATCATGCAATAAATATCTTTAATTTATATTTAATTTTGGCTATTATGCCATTCCAACGAACACCTTTACATAGATTGGATGAATGCATATAATTAAGTTTAGATTGCAAGATAGCATGTTATCTTTGTATAATGATATATCTATGCACGATGATAAGCATTGATTGTTAGACATTAATATTATATGTGCACTTCCAGAAATATGTATATTGTGATGTATATAATTATTATGTCTCGGCAAAACAATGGTCGAATATTGTTTGGATAAAGTTATGAAGACACATGTTATTCTATTGTGTTATTTGAAATATGAATGTAGTGTATTGGGTTTGAAATGCTGTAATAATCGCCATCTGTAATATGTATAAGGTTAGAATGTTATATTATTTTTTAGTCCAATTATTAGCCCAGTAATCAGATATATGTTTGTATACCGATATAAATCTATCAACTATGATACATCTAAATAAAAATAACTATGATACATCTCGGCATTCTTATTAGCTATGATTTGTTTAGGAACGGAAACAAAGATTTATCATATGCGGTATGCTAACAGATATATGGTCCACCAGATTGATGACCAATTTTTTTTCTTGTATTCGGTGCCCCCTCTTTTCATATTGTTTTGTGCTTTTCATTAAAGCAACTTATATTTTAAATTCAAGGTTCACTATCTCTTGGTTTAATTTCCTATTATTTATTGATGAAGATCTAATGGTTACAATCTACAAATAATAGGATGGTTCACCGGATTGATGATTGAAAGTTTTGTTTTCGGCTTTAAGGTTTAGGTTTAGGGTTTAAGGTTTATACTATGAGATTGTTTCGTATATACTTTTATCAAAAAGGAATTAATACGGTAATTTTCAACAACTTAACCTCAAGAAGAAATTCAAGTCATCTATACATATAGTTTAGAACAATGGAAAAACCACCTTCATGCACCTCTCCTAGCTTAGCACCAGGCTTCTAGGAAAAACAACAATATAAGTATGTCTTTATAGGAACAATAAATGTACGTTAGTTATGGCACTGTATGACATTTTTATTTGAAACATATGACATGGTAAGTTTGTTATTTATACTTCTTTGTTATCCTTGAATAATTATTGAAAGTGTTAATGTTTAAAAAAATTCATTAAGAAAGATTATAAGTTTTCATTTTTCAAAAATATTGTTTTTTCAGTTCATACAAATCGTCATGCGGCCTTAATGGAACAATCTATTAAATGTCCTTTTAAATGCATGATGTAGTATCTATTTTTATGCTCTAATTAGTATTAGTACAACTACTATCTGAAATTATTTGTCACTCAAATAGACGTATGTAGCACTAAAATATGTCTAGATGAATGCGTTTGAGCGACATGTACTTTTTAACGGAGGGGGTAATCAAAAAATAGTAATATTGCATATTGGATTTTTCAAGTTATGTTTGGTCATTTTCTATAGTTATTCATTATTTATATTCACATGTATGTATAGACAGTGTTTACTTTATACAAAGCATGTGTGTGTTTGTCCCTCAACATAGTGTACATGCAAAGCTAATCCAAAATTGAGATGCGTATATTTGGGACGGAGGCAGTATATTCTCTTATTCCGAAAAACACCTTAATAGTTGTTGAAAGCATCGTGCATCTATAATAAAAATATATGTGGTTGAGGTCAGGAAAGAAAGAACACATGCATGGAGTCCAAGTTCAATGCACACTGGATTTAATTTTAACATGCACATACTCCCTCCGTTCTATAATGTAGTGCCTATAGATATTTTGAAAAGTCAAACTTCACAAACTTTGACCAAGTTTGTGGAGAAAAATATTTACATCTAGAGTGCGAAACATATATCACTAGATTCACCATAAGATGTAGTTTCACATTATATATTTTTGCTGTTGTAGACATAAATATTTTTTTCTACAAACTTGGTCAAAGTTTGCAAAGTTTGACTTACCAGAAAATCTATAGGCACTACATTATAGAACGGAGGGAGTACATGTCAGGGACTCTGCAGTACAAAGGAATATTCAATCTTCCCTAAAAAAAGAGAATATTCTATCTGTAAATCTTACCCATAAATTATATCTCCAACCATCAATTTAATTTTAATGAACCGAATTAACGTGGTGCCGAAAAAGAATTTAGTTTTATTTTCATGTGTTCATATAAAGGAAGAATGCATGCGTGCATGCATAAGCTAACGCATCCGCCGACGTCAAGCTAGATCTGTTTTTAGGAATATCCTGGCTTACGAACCATAGTTTTTTTTAGGTTACCACAACAATTTTTTAGCACGCTAATGCATGCATGCATGTATTCAGGAATCAATCTACATCACGTTATCTTTATTTTTTAGGAAAGGCCCACGGCAACCTTGTGAAACGTTTTTTCCTTAATGGCAATGGTGGGTAATTTTTTTCACTTAAAACATATCTAATGGCCGTAAATGCTTAGTCTATTAAATAGTGGTTGGATGTTTCTAATTTTTGTGAGGTTTTCTACCTATTTCTCTATTTTCCGGTGAGCCCATCAAACACTTTCTATGTATAATAGATTCCTTGGAAAGTGCTGGTATGGGAGGCAACCGTGGATTTGGCCAGCCATGGCTTGTGAAAATTTTGGTGGAAAAATAATAAACTTTATTTTATGTTTCGGAACCGCCTATGATGTATCTAGCATGGAAAGTGTTGGGAATCTTAAGTCGTTTTTGTTGGTGGGAAAAGTATGCCACCCAAAATAATTTTATCTCTCAATTCAATCTTTGAGCTCTGGTACCTCTACAAATCCCTACCTCCCTCTGCGAAGGGCCTTTCTTTACTTATGCAATTTTTATTTTTGAATTTGAGTCTTCATCTTCTCTTATAAAGCACCAACTAGGAAGCACTACGATCGTACTTGAGCATTGGGTGTAACTAATATGCGAGTGTGTTTCATGAATGGATCAATGAGTGAGCATGATGGGCTAGGGATAACTTATTTTAGCATTGATATTTTGAAAGACATGGTTGTTTGTTGATATGTTTGAGTATTTAAATTTCATGTCAAAACTAAACTATTGCTTTGAACCATATAAAAGTCCAAATGTCCATGCTATAAAGAAAAGAATATGATATGACATGTAAGGCAGCATTCTACATCAAAAATTCTATTTTAATCATTTACCTACTCGAGGACGAGCATGAATTAAGCTTGGGGATGCTGATACGTCTCCAACTTATCTATAGTTTTTTATTGTTCCATGATGTTATATTATCATTATTGAATGTTTTACAATCATTTTATATCATTTTTCGTACTAACCTATTGATATAGTGCCATGTGCCAGTTGCTGTTTTCTGCATGTTTTTTTACATCGCAGGAAATCAATATCAAACGGAGTCTAAACACCGCAAAACTTTTTGGAGATTTTTTTGGGCCAGAAGACACCAATTGGGCCAGGGCTGCACCTGAGGGGTGCCCCGATGGGGGCACAACCCACCAGGGTTCGCCAGCCCCCCAGGCGCGCCCAGGTGGGTTGTGCCCACCTCGGTGGCCTCCCGCACCACCTCCTCGCTCTATAAATACTCAGATATTCCAGAAACCCTGGGGGAGTCGACGACATTTTATTTCAGCCGCCGCAGAGTCCAGAATCGCCGGATCCAATCTAGACACCATCAGGGAGGGGTTCACCATCTCCGTTGGTGCCTCTCCGATGATGCGTGAGTAGTTCCTTGTAGACCTACGGGTCTGTAGTTAGTAGCTGGATGACTCTCTCTCTCTCTCTCTCTCTCTCTCTCTCTCTCTCTCTCTCTCTCTTGATTATCATTTCAATGATCTCTTGGTGATCCATATGATGTAACTCTTTTCGCGGTGTGTTTGTTGAGATCCGATGAACTTTGAGTTTATGATCAGATCTATCTTTTTTATATCCATGAAAGTTGTTTGAGTCTTCTTTGATCTCTTATATGCATGATTTCTTATAGCCTCGTATTTCTTCTCCGATATTGGGTTTTGTTTGATCAACTTGATCTCTTTATCTTGCAATGGGAAGAGGTGCTTTGTAGTGGGTTCGATCTTATGGTGCTTGAGCCGAGTGACAGAAGAGGAACCAACACGTATGTATCGTTGCTACTAAGGATAAACCGATGTGGTCTATTTCTACATAAATATATCTTGTCTACATCATGTCATCGTTCTTAATGCATTACTCCATTTCTTCATAAACTTAATACACTAGATGCATGCTGGATAGCGGTCGATGTGTGGAGTAATAGTAGTAGATGCAGGCAGGAGTCGGTCTACTAATCTTGGACGTGATGTCTATATAATGATCATTGCCTGGATATCGTCATGATTATTTGAAGTTCTATCAATTGCACAACAGTAATTGTTTTCCCACTATTTGCTATTTTTCTCGAAGAAGCCACTAGTGAAATCTACGGCCCCCGGGTCTGTTCCAATATTATTAGCCTTTGCGATCCATTTCTCCTTTGCTTTTATTTTCAGATCTATTAAACCAAAACCCAAAAATACCTTGCTCCAATTTATCTTATTTGGCGTTCGATCTATCAATATTTACAACTCTATCACGTCTGTTACCCGAAAGGGATTGACAACCCCTTTTACATGTCGGGTTGCGAGTATTTGTTATTTGTGTGCAGATGCTGTTTACGTTGTGTTGCTTGGTTCTCCTACTGGTTCGATAACCTTGGTTTAATCACTGAGGGAAATACCTACCGCTGCTATACTGCATCATCCCTTCCTCTTTGGGGAAAAAACCGACGTAGTTCTAGCAGCCATCAGGCATGACTGTGACTCTCGCGAAAGCAAAACCGTGCCTCTCGCGAAAAAAACTGTGACTATCACGAAAAAACACGTTTTTTCGTGCGCATTTTTTTTTCGAATAGCTAAAGCGGACCTGTGAAAAACCAAAACGTCACAAAAACCCTAGAAAAAACCCGTTTAAAAAGCCGTAAACACGTGCAGAACAATAAAAACATAAAATCCGAAGAGAACGCCCAGAGCGCAACATATGACGAATGTCCTAGAACGCGCCAAATGGCGCTGATCGTTACGAGGCTCCCGAAGGAGCCCTCATTAACTAGTGGCTCCCACCAAACACGTCCGAAATGTGTTCATGGCCTGTTTGATCGTCCTAGACCTATTAAATAAGGCTAGAAGTGTCTGCTAGGCTCATATAAAAGGAAGATATCGTGCTTGCCACGTGGTTGTTCTAAATGTTTATTTATTCTGTACTCCATTTTTTTTTGCACTCCATTTGCCCCAAAATTATTGTCTTGAATTTGTATAAATACCGATGTATTTAGTCATATATTAGTGTTAGATACATTCATATATCTAGACAAACTAAACACAATAATTTTGGAAAGGAGGTAATGTATGTAAATCAGTGCTTGATAAATACAAATTATTTCTAGACTAAAGAAATGGCAGATACAAAATATTTTCCTTTAATCAGCATTCACAGCCCGTGCTGTGCGCAATCTATATTCTTGGCAGATATTTATTTCCTCCTCCAAATTTACACCCCCGCATTTAGTGCAGCGTATCTGGCGATTTCCTACTACCTGCTGTTTCAGGATCGATCGTGCTGGATTCCCAAAGCTCGTCTGTCGTCCTGTTGCAGGGCAGCGGTCCACGTTTCTGTGCTGTAAATGTAATGAATTCGCGTGAGGTCTTCCAAGGCAGCCCGCGATGGCGAGGCCGCCACACGCCTACCCGGGGCGCAGGCCGTCCTATAAATAGCGCGCACGTCGAGGTACAGAGGCACGCAGACGCAGCCTCGATCCGGGAAAAGAAGAGGATAGATCAGGAGTCAGCTCGCCAGAGAGAAAGGGAGGGTCGAGAGAGGAGGGATCGCCTGACACGATGGGCGCCACCGGACAACGCCGGCTGTCGTCTCTGCCCGCCGCGGTGGCCGTGTCTCTCCTGCTTCTGCTCGCCGTGTCCTTCGGTAAGGCCATGGTCTTTTCCGGGCACGATCTCAGTTTTGTTAATTAGCCCATTTTGTGATCTGTTTTGCTGTCTGTTTCGCTTGAATTCTGATAGGGAGCCAGGCGGCGTCGGCGGCGGCTCCGGCCTGGACGACGGACCTGGAGAAGCACGTGGCGTTCTTCGACACCAACAACGACGGCATCGTCTCCTTCTCCGAGACGGAGCATGGTGATGAAATGACCGTTGGTTAGTTTTAGTTTGTTCCGCTGGTCGTCGTTGTAGACTTCTAATTTTGGCCTCCGTGTGCATATGCATGCATGCGTGCATGGATGGATTTGCTGCAGGGCTCCGTGCCATCGGTCTCGGAGCTCTCGAGGCCGCCGCCAGCGCCACCCTGATCAACGGAGTCATCGGGCCCAAGACCAGACCTGTAACGACCATATGCGCTCCTCTTTCTTTCACTCGCTCTTCTTCACGTCTCTTTTTTGAGATGTTTCTTGCGCATGCTGACAAGTACTAGGAAAAACAGACGTCTTTGTTTAGGGTGTCCTGCTCGGGTGGTTATCCTGAGACTTGAAGGGAAACCTTGTTACACCGTACCAAGAGCAAGAGGGCAACACGACACGCGTACACAATTACATGCCGTTTCTATGTTCCCTTGGGCGCTTAATCCATGTCATATATTATCCAGGTCGTTACCTGTCGTTCGTGTGTAGTATAGTACTAGTAGTATAGTGCACCAGCTTAACCGAGAATTCAGATAAGAATATACTGCCAAGATTAAGGTCAAAATCACCAATCATTTTCTTAGGTTAATTATAGAGTAAATGGCGTCATCCCTTTCTCCTGCTGGCACAAACGAGTAAGCGACGGTTACAAGGTCATCTTGTTCGGTGTGCTGATCCAGTTTCAAAGTCAGTTAGTAGATTGGTGCATATATGGCAAAGGTTGGCGGCCTAAATAAACGCTTTACGCTTCAGACGCCAGCAGCACACACTTGTCCAACACGTCCATTTGTGTACACCTGCAACTGTGCGTCCTGCTCTGATACGAGTACACTACGGAAGCCGTATATCTCTAGATGCAACGCTGAGCAACCGTATCTTATGCGTACAGAAGGAAGTATTTTTTATACACATACAACATGCAGGAAAATGCCACGACTTCGAGGTTTGACATCTACATAGCCAACATCCACAAAGGGATCCACGGGAGCGACAGTGGCTCGTACGATGCCCAAGGAAGGTATGCATACCGTACACACGTACTCTACCATGATAACTTTTGTTTCGCGCATTTGTCCAAATCTAAAAACTCCATCGTGTCAAGAACTCTGCTATATTTATACGACCGACGACTCCGCATGCAGGTTTGTCCCCGCCAAGTTCAACGAGATATTCACCAAGTACGCCAAGGCTAAGCCGAACGCACTCAACGAGGCCGAGCTGGAGGCGATGCGCACTGCCAACAGGAAGGAGGGTGACTTCAAAGGATGGTACGTAATAATTTACCTCTACGGTAAATCTTATTATACAGAGAAACAAATACGACGTACGGTCGAAGTGTCGCCGTGTTAACTCCGCCGGCGGTTGCCATAAAAATTGCAGGGCGGCGTCGAAGGCGGAGTGGGGCATGCTGTACAACCTCGCCAAGGACAAGGACGGCTTCCTTCAGAAGGACACCGCGCGCGCCGTCTACGACGGCAGCCTCTTCGTTAAGCTGGCGAAGAAGAACGGTGCTTCATCTGGAAATTAACCGGGCGTGATTTGTACCCCGTATTTTTCGAGATGAAATATGTACTCCGCGTTAATTATTCGTGTCTTGGTCGTTGAGTATGTACTGTCACAGTGTCATTGTACAATAAAAATGGAATCTGTTTTTTTCTTTAGAATTTGTTTCATTCAAATCACGAAACAGTACAAAGTAGTTGACCATTACAAGGATACTGAAACGCAAACACAAAGAACCATGAATATCCAGAGTAGCCTAAAACGACCATAACACAAGAAGATCTCCGGAGCCCTATGTCATCATCCCTGAATCTTAAGAGAAGACCCCTGCAGCAGAAGGATCTGTAACCAGGCATAAGAGGGTCATCATCTTCAACCACGGTACAATTGCAGCCACGCTGCTTCCTCCTTTCTTGACACCAGCGCTGAGAGGGCATGAACATCAATCCAATACACTTGCAACAGCTGTCATCATCTTTGGCTTTGAGTACCGCGAAAAGTGTCCCTTCTGGAAGGAAGAGAACTCGAGTCATCCGGCCGGTCCAGCACCGCGGCCAGGCCATCCACCCGTACAAAGCAGGATCTCCCATCAGCATCAGCGCGGAGGAAGGAGAAGAACAACAACAGCAAATCATACCGACAAGGAAGAAGAAGGGTCTTCGTCTCCCTACATCCATCGCCCACCAAAGGACCCAAACGGCCAGTGCCAATGGTCTCCAGCGACCATAGCCGGCGACCTCGACGAGATCCGGAGATCCCCCACTCCGCTGGCTCCTAGACGAAGGCAAAAGCCTCGCCTGATCACGAACAGAGCCCGGAGAAACTTATTCCGACGCGACACCACCAAAACGACCTCGACAGCATCTCCCTTAACCCTAACCCTACCACACACCCACCTAGCGAACAGACCCGAGGTTCCCCCTTCTTTCGACCGACGGAGCGGCTGACGGAGAGAGAGGGAACTGACGGCGTCACCAACCACACGTAAGGGACCCTCGTCGCCTCCTAGATCGCCCGAGCAATCCTATTTTCCCGCAGGCGTCGAAGGCGGAGTGGGGCATGCTGTACAGCCTCGCCAAGGACAAGGGCGGCTTCCTTCAGAAGGACACCGCGCGCGCCGTCTACGACAGCAGCCTCTTCGTTAAGCTGGCGAAGAAGAACGGTGCTTCATCCGGAAATTAACCGGGCGTGATTTGTACCCCGTATTTTTCGAGATGAAATTTGTACTCCGCGTTAATTATTCGTGTCTTGGTCGTTGAGTATGTACTGTCACAGTGTCACTGTACAATAAAAATGGAATCTGTTGTTGCAAATACAACTTAGTGCTCCATTTGGCATGGCCGTTGCTTTGCTTTTGTTTCCAAGCGTTTGCTCTTTCTCCTAAGGCATCTTCAACGGTAACCTGCATAACACCTTTCGCATCTGTCCGCGGACATGGATGCAGGAGGCACGTATCCAACGCTTGCTGCATACGTTTCAAACTATTTTTCAATGAATCAGAGAAAATTCATGCAAACGCGAGCGAATTTTGTACAAACATGATAGATTTCATCCAAACACGGCAGATTTAACTTCAGTTTGAACATTTAGAAAGAAAAAGACCCGCCCCGCCCATCCTACGGCGGCGGTGCCAGACGTCCAAGCCCGTGTCGTCCTTCCTTCCGTCGTATCCATGAGCACCAGCGATAAGACCGGTGAAGTGAAGGTGCGGTCTCCAGGGACGAAGAGTAGAACACGTGGATCGGCCACATGGGATACCAGGCCCCACCGCCTCCCGTGGCCTACTCATCCTCGAAGGAGTCCGCGCCTTGTCTATCGTTGGTGGACGTGAATTCCACGAGGGAAATGGTGGCGTCTTGGCTGTCGTCGTCCCACCAGACCGGCTGATGGTTCATCGGTGGCGCGCAGGAGGCGCAACCGGCTATGTTCTCCTCCGTGATCGCCTGTAGCCGCATCTCCGTGGCTGCCACTTCCTGCCAAGCGGCAACCTGAGCGCGGACTACATCGTAGATGGCACGGTGCTCCGCGATGAAATTTGAGTTCGTCGTGGCCATGGCCGCCACGGCCTCCTCACTCCCGTGAATGCCGTGCATGCTCCATGGTGAAGCCGGCATGCACAGGAGGTGCGGGAGCCGAGGCGGAGTCGTCGGAGCCTGTCTCCATGATAGTGTCGTCCTCGTCGTTGGAGACCTCGGGCGAGCTGGGCAGCAAACCGGCCTCGATCCACCTGGCACGACGGCTATGCCAAGCGGCCGCAAGGGCGGCCACCGCTTGAGTATTTTATGTTTTCATGTCAAACCATAGACTATTGCTTTAAATCACTCAAATTAAAATATCTATGATACAAAAGAAAAGATTATATGATGAATATGATAGGTAGCATTCCACATCAAAAAAATTTGCTTATCATTTACCTACTCGAGGACGAGCAGAAATTAACCTCGGGGATGCTTGATGCGTCTCCAACGTATATATAATTTTTGATTGTTTCATGCTATTATAATACCAATCTTGGATGTTTTGTATGTGTCAGGACCCCAATCCTAAGTCAAACAGGTCTAGCATGTAACACATCATTTCACTTTGCGGTCTCACGCACGGTATCCCCACGGGTGCCACCTTACCTGGCCCGGGACCATTTGCGCATTTTGGCACACGTATATGATAGTGTGCTAGCATCCATATGACAGAGAACCCGGGACGACATGACTAGTTATAAACCAAAAGTGGTGCTAAATTACAGAGACGGACATACATGACCCAGCAACGAACGTGTCCGTCATCAACGTATGAACCCAACTCGTAGCAAGCTACAAGGACTTAAAGGAACAACGAGTGACATTTCCCCTAAGGGACAGACACAGGAATGAAGAAGGACACATGCCGGCCAGCCTAAGTGTTCCGGAGCAGTAGCAAGCTACCAAGGCTCAGTGGAAACACTAGGAGGCATTTCCCTATAAGATAGGCTACCAAGGGTAAACAACTAGGTGTCGGATCCCAGCAATACACATTACACGTACGCATAACATGCAAGTATGTGTTGTACAACATGGCATCACAACATAACTCAACAACTCATATAGATAAAGGCCCAGAAAAGCCATCATAACATTTATTACAAAAAGAGGTCACATGACCCAACATACAGAGCATACAAGCAACGTAAGCATAACATGTCTGAGTACAGACAACTACAAATGAAAAGGGCTGAGAAGCCTGACTATCTACAAGACCCTCCCAAGGATACAAGATCGTAGCTGAGGTATCAAGCTAAACGTCGAAGTCCACGCGGAACCACTAGTGAGAATGAAGTCTCTCTGCAAAACATAAATTAAGCAAACGTGAGTACAAAGGTACTCAGCAAGACTTACATCAGAACTAGCTACATATGCATCAGTATCAACAAAGGGGTGGTGGAGTTTAAATGCAGCAAGCCAGCTTTGACTCAATGGCTATCCTGAACTACGACTGCAAGTAACTCTTTGAGGTGGCGCACACGAGTCCACATATTCACCAATCAATACACCACTATGGATCCGCTCCCGTCTTCCTACGAGAAGGCCATCCATAGCACTCACGCTTATCTTGCGTGTTTTAGAGTATCCACTTTCACTTGTCTATGAACTGTAAAGGTAACCGAGAAGTCCATTACCGCGGACACGGCTATTCGAATAGATCATATATAACCCTGCAGGGGTGTACTTCTTCACACACGCTGTCACCACTTACCGCCGTATACACGACATGAACTCGGCAACCTTCAAGCGGAAGCCCAGCGAGGGTGTCGGCCACGACCTGACTAACCACACAAGTCCCTAGTCCAGGTTTATCACCTATTTGGGTTCCATCCATGGGGAGATCCAGCCGGGGTGTCGCTCACGGCCCCAAACGATGTGTACAGAGTTGCCGAGTCACCAAACGGGTGACCGGTACACCATGCCACGTACCTGCCGCGTCACAGCCCACCCTGAGGGTCAGCGCTGCGCACGACCTCCAGTAAACTACAAACACCAGAAACTAGTTACAACTCCTGGACAGAGGACAAGGGCGATTAGTAAGTCAGAGAGTCAATTAAGGATCCCAATGTATGGTAGTAGTTGTTTCATGGATCACAAACACAGAACTCAGTTCCTGAGGATGGCTGCAATGAGACAACCCACCATGTACTCCTACATGGCCTCTCATCCCTACCTTTACCAAATCGTGTTCACACACTTAGCTCTCAATAGTAGGACATGGTCACCACATTCCAATTCATCCCCGATGAATCAGACCTGACAAAACTCTAAGCAATAGCAGGCATAACCAGAAAGCATGAATGAGTAGGACAACATGGCTCAAACAACTCCTACTCATGCTAGTGGGTTTCAACTATTTACTGTGGCAATGACAGGTCATGCAGAGGAAAGGGGTTTAACTACCGCAGCAGGTAACAGTTGAAGCGTTGTTGTCCTAATGCAGTAAAAGAGAGCAAGAGCGAGAGAGTGGGAGTGTATCGGAATGCTCAATGGGGTTTTGCTTGCCTGGCACTTCTTAAGATAGTACTGTGTCTTCATTAGTGTCATCGATCACATCGTCGGAACAACGTCTACTGAGAGGGAACAAACACCGGCAACAGAGAAAGAACACAATCAATGCAATGCGATAATATGATGCATGATCATGACATGGCAATATGCTGTTGATTGAGCTAATGCAACTAGCAACCATATTAAATGAAGTTGGTTTGAACCAAAGGTTCAAATTCAAACTCCACATGTGGTTGTTTAAATGTCATTTAATTGATTTGACCTGATCATCAGGTTTAACTTGTTCAAACATGCAAGAAAACGCCATAAACAGATTCTTTGGATTTTTCTGATCATTTTTCATATATAAATTATTTCATTTTGAGTTATAGATTATTTTCTATGATTTTTAGAAGTTTTAACTATTTTCTGAAATAAATAAATCATTTCTGATTTATTTAAAATCCCAGAAAACAATTACTGCATCAGCATGACGTCACTCTGGTGTCAACAGGTCAACAGGGTCAGTCCAGCTCAAACCTGGCGTGTGGGGTCCACACGTCAGTGGCTCTGCTAATTAACAGGGTTAATTAGCACTAACTAAATCCTAAACTATAATTAGACAGGGCAGGGCCCAAACGTCAGTGACTAACTAACTAACCAATTAATTAGTACTAACCTAAGTTAATTAACAGGGCGGGCCCCACTTGTCAGCGAGTTAGTGGTCAACTAAGCGCGTGGGGCCCATACGTCAGTGACCAGGGGTGGTCAACCCACCGGTCAAACAAGTCAAAAATGCCGGCGGCTCGTCGCCGGCGGCGACAGACGCGGCGGAGGGCTCGGATTTCGTCCCACCACGACCAAATCGAAGGCCGAGGCCATCTACGGAACGAGGAGACTCGTCCGCGTCGAATGGTGCAAGCGGGAGGAGCTGGGGTGGAGCGGGCTCGCCGGAGTTGAGCTCGTGGCGGCGGCCGGCGTTCGGACGTTGATGGAAACAAGGCTACGATGAACTAGGTGAGGAGCTCGTGGGTGTTGCGTGCTCCTGGGAGTTCAGCGAACACGGTGATGCGCTCAGCTACAAGCTGGGGTGGCCCTGGCCGCGGCGATGAAGAACCAGGCCGGCGGTGAGCTCTCGGGTCCGGTGGTTAGTGTGGCTACGGCACGCAAACGAGGAAGAGAGGAGAGGGGAAACGACGAGGTGCTCATAGCGGAGTCGAGGTGGAGCTCAGCAAGCTTGGGGAGGCATCAGGGACGGCGTATGGTCGCCGGCGATCTCGGCAGCCGAAGGAGGAAGAAGAGGCCGGGGACGACGCTGTAGGGCTCCCGCGGTCGCATGGGTCGACGGAGCGGATGAGGGAGGCACGGCGGAGCTCGGGGGCGCGTCGGAGAGGCGAGGGGGTGGCGGTGGACGCAGCTACGACGGCGGCGTGCTCACGGGCGCGTCGGCCATGGCTCTAGAGAGACGAGGGAGGGAGCAAGGGGGCGAGTGAGAGGTCAGGGCGATCTGGACGGTAGTGGGGTGGTCATCCGCGGCGTCGACGTGGCTCGCGGCAAGCAGGAGGTGGAGGCTGGTGCGCGTGCTGTGGCCACGCACCTGCCTGTCCTCCTGGCAGGAGGTTGAAGACGCCCTTGCCCTTGGTGGGCTGGGCCGTCTAGCTGGTCCGGTGGCTGTGGCAGGTGGGCGAGGTAAGTCCTTCTCTCTCTCTCTCTCTCTCTCTCTCTCTCTCTCTCTCTCTCTCTCTCTCTCTCTCTCTCTCTCTTTTCTAATACTTTCTGTTTTCTATTTGCTGTAATTATTTTGGCTTTATTAAAAATGCCAGAGCATTTTCAAAAATCATGAGACTGGTTGTGGCCACTGTTTGGATTAATTCCAACAGTAAACATTTCAGTTCATGAATATTTGGACATTTAGAATAATATATAAAATTTAAATGCCCAAAATGCAAATAAGGTATGATTTAATTCAGTGCCCAAAATATTCCACAAAAATGTTCACTATTTTTGGTTTGGTCTCAAAGCCTTGCCAAAATTATCAAACATTGATGAAGGCATTTTGGTTCATTGGAAAAGATTTTATTCTTGACCCTAGTTGAATTCATTTGGTGCTAGGGTTTGAACATCCCCATTTCTAGTTTTCTGAGAAGAATCAACATGATGACATGAAGACCAAGCAAAGACAAGCAAGGACTGATCTAGGGATGTGACAACTCACCCCCACTAAACAAGAATCTCGTCCCGAGATTCAAGACGCGAGGTAAGAAAATAGAGGGACAAAAGGCTAACACGATCTTCATGATCCAACTGTCCTTCATATGAATGTTGATTGCTTGCCTCATGTCGATCCTGACATCCGTACTTCGAGATCTTCATCCAACACGATACGACAAGAGAAACTCTCTGGAAATTGATCTTTTCGAAGATCGAGAAACTCAAGATCAACTCATGCAGTGAGACGTTGAAACATCTCTTGAGCTGAGACACGGGACACACATCCAAAGGGAAGGAGTGAAACAAACGATGAAGGTTCACTTAGTGGCAATAATTCCACACCTAAGAAGATGGTGATCGATGTCACCTGACGGGGCACCTTAGAGAAGGTGACTCGTAGAGTTATTCCCTTAAGTGGCAAAAAGAATTACTTTTGATATAGAGATCATTGAAATTCTCTATACCAACCTAAGGCAATCACAAACGATTGTTTGAAGGAGTCCGAAAGAATGACATTCTCGGGCCAGAATGGATGATGTGGACTACCTTGTTGAAGACAACACAAGGGATGATTGTTCTGTTGGAAATATGCCCTAGAGGCAATAATAAAAGAGTTATTATTATATTTCCTTGTTCATGATAATCGTTTATTATCCATGCTATAATTGTATTGATTGGAAACTCAGATACACGTGTGGATGAATAGACAGACTTTGTGTCCCTAGTGAGCCTCTACAGGACTAGCTCGTTGATCAAAGATGACCGCGGTTTCCAGGTCATAGACATGAGTTGTCATTTGATAACGGGATCACATCATTAGGAGAATGATGTGATGGACGAGACCCAAACGTTAACATAGCTTTTGATCGTGTCAGTTATCGCTATAGTTTTCTGCATGTCAAGTATAAGTTCCTATGACCATGAGATCATGTAACTCACTGACACCGTAGGAATGCTTTGTGTGTGCCAAACGTCGCAACGTAACTGGGTGACTATAAAGGTACTCTACAGGTATCTCCGAGGGTGTCTGTTGAGTTGACATAGATCGAGACTGGGATTTGTCACTCCGTATGACGGAGAGGTATCTCCGGGCCCACTCGGTAATACGTCATCTCAATGAGCTCAAAGTGACTAAGTAGTTGGTCACGGGATTATGTATTGCGGTAACGAGTAAAGAGACTTGCCGGTAACGAGATTGAACTAGGTATAGAGATACCGACGATCGAATCTCGGGCAAGTAACATACCGACGAGACAAAGGGAACTGTATACGGGATTGCCTGAATCCTTGACATCGTGGTTCATCCAATGAGATCATCGAGAAACATGTAGGAACCAATATGGGTATCCAGATCCCGCTATTGGTTATTGACCTGGGAGTGTCTCGGTCATGTCTACATGGTTTCCGAACCCGCAGGGTCTACACACTTAACGTTCGGTGACGCTAGGGTTGTTAGTGAGAAAAGTGTATGGTTACCGAAGGTTGTTCGGAGTCCCGGATGAGATCCCGGACAAGACGAGGGTCTCCGGAATGGTCCGGAGACGAAGATTGATATATAGGATGAAAGGTTTCGGAGTACCGGAAGTGTTCCGGGGAGCATCGGGAAATCGGCGGAGTACCGGAAGGGTTTTCGGGGGGTCCGGAAGTGGTTCTGGGCCTAGTGGGCCACAAGGGGGAACACCACAGCCCTCAAGGGGCTGTGCGCCCCCCCTGGGCCCTCTCCTCATGCGGCTAAGGGGGTGGGACCCCCTAGGGCTGGCCGCACCCCTTGGCCTTGGGGGGCAAGGCACCTAGGGGGGAAACCCTAGGGCCTGGCCGCCCCCCTGCCCTGGCCGCCGCCCCCTCCCCTTGCCCTGGCCGCCGGCCCCTAGGGGGGAAACCCTAGGGCGCCCTCACCTCTCCACCCCCCCTATATATAGTGGGGCAAAGGGAGGGCAGCCAACACAGTTTGTGCCTCGGTGCTGCCCTCCCTCTCCCGTTACATCTTCTTCTCCCGCGGTGCTTAGGCGAAGCCCTGCTGGAGTTCTTCTTCACCATCACCACCACGCCGTCGTGCTGCCGGTTCTCCATCAACCTCTCCTCCACCCCTTGCTGGATCAAGAAGGAGGAGACGTCCCCGAGCCGTACGTGTGAAGAACGCGGAGGCACCGTTGCTTCGGTGCTAGGTCTTCGGCGATCTGAATCGCGACGAGTACGACTCCATCATCCGCGTTCATAACGCTTCCGCTTAGCGATCTACAAGGGTACGTAGATCACACTCCCCCCTCGTAGTTGCATCTACTAGATTGATCTTGGTGAACGGTAGGAAAATTTTTGTTTCCCATGCAACGTTCCCCAACAGTGGTATCAGAGCCAGGTTCTTGCGTAGATGCTTTCTCGAGTAGAACACAAAAGGGTTTGTGGCGTTGATGTTTAAATTGCTGCCCTCCTTAGTCTTTCTTGATTCAGCGGTATTATAGGATGAAGCGGCCCGGACCAACTTTACATGTCCACGTACATGAGACCGGTTCCATCGACAGACATGTGACTTTTGTTGCATAAGATGGCTGGCGGGTGTCTGTCTCTCCTATCTTAGTTGAATCGGAATAGAACAAGGCGGTCCTTGTAGAAGGTTAAATAGCAACTTGAATATCACCGTTGTGGTTTTGCGTAGGTAAGAAGCGTTCTTGCTAGATACCCATAGCAGCCACGTAAAACATGCAACAACAAATTAGTGGACGTCTAACTTGTTTTTGCAGGGTATGCATGTGATATGATATGGCCAATGACATGATGAATTATATTTGATGTATGAGATGATCATGTTGTAATAGTTAATATCGACTTGCATGTCGATGCATACGGCAACCGGCAGGAGCCATAGGGTTGTCTTTAATTTTTGTATGACCTGCGTGTCAATCTTCAAGCGCTTTGTAATGCTTTACTTTATCGCTAAACGGTAGCAATAGTAGTAAGAGCATGGTGGGCGCCGACAACCCCGATGGCGACACGATGATGGAGATCATGATGATGGAGATCATGGTGTGGCGCCGGTGACGATGGAGATCATGCCGGTGCTTTGGAGATGGAGATCAAAAGCACGAGTTGATGGCCATATCATGTCACTTATGATTTGCATGTGATGTTAATCCTTTTATGCATCTTATTTTGCTTAGGACGACGGTAGCATTATAAGATGATCCTTCACTAAAATTTCAAGATAAAATTGTGTTCCCCCCGAGTGTGCGCCGTGGCGAAGGTTCGTCGTTTCGAAGCACCACGTGATGATCGGGTGTGATAGACTCTACGTTCGCATACAACGGGTGCAAGCCAGTTTTGCACATGCAGAACACTCGGGTTAGACTTGACGAGCCTAGCATGTACAGACATGGCCTCGGAACACGGAGGACCGAAAGGTCGAGCATGAGTCATATAGTAGATATGATCAACATGTTGATGTTCACCATTGACACCACCTCATCTCACGTGATGATCGGACTTGGGTTGGTGAATTTGGATCATGTCACGCTCGAATGACCGGAGGGATGTCAATTTGAGTGGGAGTTATAATTAATTTGATTAGGTAATAACTCACTTATCATGAACAATAGTCTAAAATGTCTTTGCAAACTTATGTTGTAGATGGCTCGCGCAGGAGTTCCCCTGAATTTTAATGCGTTCCTAGAGAAAGCTAAACTGAAAGATGACGGGAGCAACTTTGTGGACTGGCTCCGCAATCTGAGGATCATCCTCATAGCTGCCCAAAAGGTTTATGTCCTAAATGCACCGCTAGGTGACCCCCCCGCTCCTGGAGCCTCTGCGGACGTTATGAACGTTTGGCAGACGCGTTCGGATGACTATTCGATAGTGCAATGTGCCATGTTGTACGGCTTGGAAGGAGGACTTCAAAGGCGTATTGAACGTCATGGTGCATATGAGATGTACACGGAGTTGAAGTTCATCTTTGAGAAGAATGCTAAGATCGAGAGGTATGAGACCACCGATAAATTCTTCGCTTGCAAGATGGAGGAGAATTCGTCTGTCAGTGAGCACTTACTGAAGATGTCTGGGTACTATACCCGCATAGCTGATCTAGGACTTGTGTTCCCGGATGAGGCTATCATTGACAGAATTCTCCAGTCACTCCCTCCAAGCTACAAGAGCTTCGTCCAGCAGTACAACATGCAAGGGATGAATAAAACCATCGCCGAGCTGTTCTCGATGCTGAAAGTCGCTGAGGCAGACATCCAGAAGGAGTATCAAGTGTTGATGGTCAATAAGACCACCAGTTTCAAGAAGAATGGCAAGGGCAAGAAGGGTAACTCTAAGAAGGGTGGCAAAGCAGTTGCTAATCCAGTGAAGAAACCCAAGGTTGGGCCCAAGCCAGAGACTGAGTGTTTCTATTGCAAGGGGAATGGCCACTGGAAGCGGAACTGCCCCAAGTATCTGGCGGACAAGAAGGGGGCCAACAACAACAAAGGTATATGTGATATACATGTTATTGATGTGTACCTTACCAACTCTCGTTGTAGTGCCTGGGTATTTGATACCGGTTCGGTTGCTCACATTTGCAACTCTAAACAGGAACTGCGGAATAAACGGAGGCTGGCGAAGGACGAAGTGACGATGCGCGTGGGAAATGGTTCCAAGGTTGATGTGATCGCCGTCGGCACGCTCGCTCTTCGATTACCATCGGGATTAGTTATGAACCTGAATAATTGTTATTTAGTGCCTGCGTTAAGCATGAACATTATATCTGGATCTTGTTTATTGCGAGACGGTTACTCATTTAAATCAGAGAATAATGGTTGTTCTATTTATATGAGTAATATCTTTTATGGTCATGCACCCGAAGTTAGGGGTTTATTCTTATTGATAGTGATGATACACATGTTCATAACATTGATGCCAAAAGATGTAGAGTTGATAATGATAATACCACTTTCTTGTGGCACTGCCGTCTGGGTCATATTGGCGTGAAACGCATGAGGAAGCTCCATGCTGATGGACTTTTGGAGTCTCTTGATTTTGAATCACTTGACACGTGCGAGCCGTGCCTCATGGGCAAGATGACAAGGACCCCGTTTTCAGGGACAATGGAACGGGCAAGTGACTTATTAGAAATCATACATACTGATGTGTGCGGTCCGATGAGTGTAACGGCGCGCGGTGGATATCGTTATTTTCTCACCTTCACTGACGACTTAAGTAGATATGGGTATATTTACTTGATGAAGCATAAGTCTGAAACTTTTGAAAAGTTCAAGCAATTTTAGAGTGAAGTTGAAAATCATCGTAACAAGAAGATCAAGTTCCTACGATCTGATCGAGGGGGAGAATATCTGAGTTATGAGTTTGGTGATCACTTAAGAAAATGTGGAATTGTTTCACAGTTGACGCCACCTGGAACACCACAGCGTAATGGTGTGTCCGAACGTCGTAATCGAACCCTATTAGATATGGTACGTTCTATGATGTCTCTTGCCGATTTGCCACTATCGTTTTGGGGGTATGCGTTAGAGACAGCTGCATTCACTTTAAATAGGGCTCCATCTAAGTCCGTTGAGACAACACCGTATGAACTATGGTTTAGTAAGAAACCGAAGTTGTCTTTTCTCAAGGTTTGGGGTTGCGATGCTTATGTCAAAAGGCTTCAGCCAGAAAAGCTCGAACCCAAAGCGGACAAATGTGTCTTCATAGGATACCCAAAAGAAACTGTTGGGTACACCTTCTATCTCAGATCCGAAGGCAAAGTGTTTGTCGCTAAGAACGGGTCCTTTCTCGAGAAAGAGTTTCTCTCGAAAGAATTGAGTGGGAGGAAGGTAGAACTTGATGAGGTTATTGAACCTCTGCTTCAACCAGAGAGTGGCGCAGCACAGAAAGATGTTTTTGTGGAGCCTGCAGAGGTTGAAGAGGAAGCCAATGATAATGATCAAGAAGCTTCTGATCAAGTTACTACCGAACCTCGTAGGTCGACAAGGGTACGCACTGCACCTGAGTGGTATGGTAACCCTATCTTGGAGGTCATGTTGTTAGACAACGGTGAACCTACGAGCTATGGAGAAGCGATGGTGGGCCCAGATTCCGACAAATGGTTAGAGGCCATGAAATCCGAGATGGGATCCATGTATGAAAACAAAGTATGGACTTTGGAAGTATTACCTGAAGGGCGGAAGGCCATTCAGAATAAATGGATTTTTAAGAGGAAGACGGACGCTGACGGTAATGTCACCGTGTATAAAGCTCGACTTGTGGCAAAGGGTTTTTCACAAGTTCAAGGGATTGACTACGATGAGACTTTCTCACCCGTAGCGATGCTTAAATCCGTCCGAATCATGTTAGCAATAGCTGCATATTTCGATTATGAAATTTGGCAGATGGATGTTAAAACAGCGTTCCTTAACGGTTTTCTTAAGGAAGAGTTGTATATGATGCAACCAGAGGGTTTTGTCGATCCAGAGAATGCTGACAAAGTATGCAAGCTCCAGCGTTCCATTTATGGGCTGGTGCAAGCATCTCGGAGTTGGAATCTTCGCTTTGATGAGGTGATCAAAGCGTTTGGGTTTATACAAGTTTACAATGAAGCTTGTATTTACAAGAAAGTGAGTGGGAGCTCTATAGCGTTTCTAATATTATATGTGGATGACATATTGCTGATTGGAAACAATATAGAATTTTTGGATAGCGTGAAGGGGTATTTGAACAAGAGTTTTTCGATGAAAGATCTCGGTGAAGCTGCTTTCATATTGGGCATCAAGATCTATAGAGATAGATCAAGACGCTTGATAGGACTTTCGCAAAGCACATACCTTGATAAAGTTTTGAAGAAGTTCAAAATGGATCAATCCAAGAAGGGGTTCTTGCCGGTATTGCAAGGTACGAAGTTGAGTAAGACTCAATGCCCAGTGACTGCGGATGACAGAGAAAAGATGAGTGTCGTCCCCTATGCTTCAGCCATAGGCTCTATCATGTATGCAATGCTGTGCACAAGACCAGATGTCAGCCTTGCCATAAGTATGGCCGGAAGGTTTCAAAGTAATCCTGGCATGGATCACTGGACAGCGGTCAAGAATATCCTAAAGTACCTGAAAAGGACTAAGGATATGTTTCTCGTTTATGGAGGTGATCAAGAGCTCGTCGTAAAGGGTTACGTCGAGCTTTGACACTGATCCGGATGACTCTAAGTCTCAAACCGGATACGTATATATTCTCAACGGGGGAGCGGTAAGCTGGTGCAGTTCCAAGCAGAGCGTGGTAGCTGATTCTACATGTGAAGCGGAGTATATAGCTGCCTCGGAGGCGGCGAAGGAAGGTGTCTGGATGAAGGAGTTCATGACAGATCTTGGAGTTGTGCCTAGTGCACTGAACCCAATGACTCTGTTCTGTGACAACACTGGTGCCATTGCTCTAGCCAAGGAACCAAGGTTTCACAAGAGGACCAGACACATAAAGCGACGCTTCAATTCCATCCGCGATTCGGTCAAGGAGGAGGACATAAACATTTGCAAAGTACACACGGATTTGAATGTTGCAGATCCGTTGACTAAGCCTCTTCCACGGGCTAAGCACGATCAACACCAAGACTCTATGGGTGTTAGATTCATTACCATGTAATGCTAGATTATTGACTCTAGTGCAAGTGGGAGACTGTTGGAAATATGCCCTAGAGGCAATAATAAAAGAGTTATTATTATATTTCCTTGTTCATGATAATCGTTTATTATCCATGCTATAACTGTATTGATTGGAAACTCAAATACACGTGTGGATGAATAGACAGACTTTGTGTCCCTAGTGAGCCTCTACAGGACTAGCTCGTTGATCAAAGATGACCGCGGTTTCCAGGTCATAGACATGAGTTGTCATTTGATAACGGGATCACATCATTAGGAGAATGATGTGATGGACGAGACCCAAACGTTAACATAGCTTTTGATCGTGTCAGTTATCGCTATAGTTTTCTGCATGTCAAGTATAAGTTCCTATGACCATGAGATCATGTAACTCACTGACACCGTAGGAATGCTTTGTGTGTGCCAAACGTCGCAACGTAACTGGGTGACTATAAAGGTACTCTACAGGTATCTCCGAGGGTGTCTGTTGAGTTGACATAGATCGAGACTGGGATTTGTCACTCCGTATGACGGAGAGGTATCTCCGGGCCCACTCGGTAATACGTCATCTCAATGAGCTCAAAGTGACTAAGTAGTTGGTCACGGGATTATGTATTACGGTAACGAGTAAAGAGACTTGCCGGTAACGAGATTGAACTAGGTATAGAGATGCCGACGATCGAATCTCGGGCAAGTAACATACCGACGAGACAAAGGGAACTGTATACGGGATTGCCTGAATCCTTGACATCGTGGTTCATCCGATGAGATCATCGAGAAACATGTAGGAACCAATATGGGTATCCAGATCCCGCTATTGGTTATTGACCTGGGAGTGTCTCGGTCATGTCTACATGGTTTCCGAACCCGCAGGGTCTACACACTTAACGTTCGGTGACGCTAGGGTTGTTAGTGAGAAAAGTGTATGGTTACCGAAGGTTGTTCGGAGTCCCGGATGAGATCCCGGACAAGACGAGGGTCTCCGGAATGGTCCGGAGACGAAGATTGATATATAGGATGAAAGGTTTCGGAGTACCGGAAGTGTTCCGGGGAGCATCGGGAAATCGGCGGAGTACCGGAAGGGTTTTCGGGGGGTCCAGAAGTGGTTCTGGGCCTAGTGGGCCACAAGGGGGAACACCACAGCCCTCAAGGGGCTGTGCGCCCCCCCTGGGCCCTCTCCTCATGCGGCTAAGGGGGTGGGACCCCCTAGGGCTGGCCGCACCCCTTGGCCTTGGGGGGCAAGGCACCTAGGGGGGGAAACCCTAGGGCCTGGCCGCCCCCCTGCCCTGGCCGCCGCCCCCTCCCCTTGCCCTGGCCGCCGGCCCCTAGGGGGGAAACCCTAGGGCGCCCTCACCTCTCCACCCCCCCTATATATAGTGGGGCAAAGGGAGGGCAGCCAACACAGTTTGTGCCTCGGTGCTGCCCTCCCTCTCCCGTTACATCTTCTTCTCCCGCGGTGCTTAGGCGAAGCCCTGCTGGAGTTCTTCTCCACCATCACCACCACGCCGTCGTGCTGCCGGTTCACCATCAACCTCTCCTCCACCCCTTGCTGGATCAAGAAGGAGGAGACGTCCCCGAGCCGTACGTGTGAAGAACGCGGAGGCACCGTTGCTTCGGTGCTAGGTCTTCGGCGATCTGAATCGCGACGAGTACGACTCCATCATCCGCGTTCATAACGCTTCCGCTTAGCGATCTACAAGGGTACGTAGATCACACTCCCCCCTCGTAGTTGCATCTACTAGATTGATCTTGGTGAACGGTAGGAAAATTTTTGTTTCCCATGCAACGTTCCCCAACATGTTCTTATCATCGGAAATGGATGGAACCCATGGTAAAATGGCACATTGGCGGTGCAAGCTGGAAATAAAATGCAAATGATGGGAATGATTCTCGTAACTGGGAAGAAACCCAACAATAGAGAGTGAATCTACTCTTTGAGAGGTTATAACATAACCAAAGAGACTAGGAGCAATCCCAGTTAGTGTCGATGATAACACCTAGTGCTTGTGCGTGCTCTCAAGAACTTGAGCATTCCCATAATCATCAAGGTTTTACCAATATCCGTGTCAAGGATCCTGGCAACACAACATACTACTGATGTCTACACACGCTTCTACTCTTGTAGACTATGTTGGGCCTCCAAGCGCAGAGGTTTGTAGGACAGCAGCAATTTCCCTCAAGTGGATGACCTAAGGTTTATCGAACTCAGGGAATTGAGGTTGAAGATGGTCTCTCTCAAGCAACCCTGCAACTAAGATACAAGAAGTCTCTTGTGTCCCCAACACACCTAATACAACTAGGAGTTGTATAGGTGCACTAGTTCGGCGAAGAGATGGTAAAATATGGATGATAGGAGTGGCAAAGCAAAGTAATATAATTCTGTAATAAAAAGTGCAGCAAGCAAACAAGTGGTAAACGTGAGCACAAATGGTATTGCAATGGTGGAAACAAGGCCTAGGCTTCATACTTTCACTAGTGGCAACTCCCAACAACATTAACATAATCGAATCACATGATATTTCCCATAAAACATGCAAAGGGGACGCACTCGGAGGTCATTCCTTCGTGGTCAAGAGAGGACGAGAATTATGTAGGGCTACAAAAGCACACCTCAAAGTTCGTAGTTCTCAATCTAAGGATTTCCCAATGTCACCGCGGCCATCCAAAGAGAGTCCCACAATCACCACAACATATCTAAATGATAGTCAAAGACAAGCACCAAGAGACTCTCAATCTTCAATCAACGCACAAGAGAGGAAATCACTCATGAAAATATTGTTCTAATCCATGTCCAATAGACCGCTGTCACCTTGGTCTCGGGGATTATACTAGATAAAGACAAGTGAGTACATCAATCCAATACATAGAGGAAGGGGAAATATCATGGGATCACCCTAGATTAACATAGCCTATGATCACAACGAAGATCACATCATGGGAGAGAGAATTGACCACATAGCTACTGGTAAGAACCTCAGCCCCGAGGAGGAACTACTCCCGCATCATGGAGGGAGGAAGCAACGTCGATGGAGATGAATCCGGGGGCACTTCCCCGTCCCAGCAGGGTGCCGGTGCAGGAATTCTGGTTCCCCGAAGCTTGATGGCGATGGCGGCGGAGATCGGAATCGCGTTTGGAGAAAAGGGGTCTGGAATCAGGGTTTCCGCGACACGCTTTAAATATATGCCAAAGGGGGGCATCGGAGGAGCCTAGGGGGGCCCAAGCGCCCCCCCGGCGCGGCCCAGGGGGGGGGGCGCCGCCAGGGCGCCTGGTGCCCTGGTGGCCCCCCCGGCTGTCCTTCGGGCGCACGGTAGTTATATAATTTTTCTGGATTTTTCCTGACAGTTCTCGTAATGTGAAAACCTAAAATACAAAAACAGCCGAAAACAGAAACTGGCACTGGGGTGCACTGAGTTAATAGGTTAGTCCAAATATGATCAAAAGTGTATGGAAGTGTATAAATATCATAGCAATATCACCCAAAAGAGGCATGGAGCAAGCAGAAATTATAGATACGTTTTGGACGTATCAACATCCCCAAGCTTAATTCCTGCTCGTCCTCGAGTAGGTAAATGATAACAAGAATAATTTCTGTGGTGACATGCTATTAACCATATAGGACTTTTTCATAGTCATATGACAAAAGCTTACTGAGACAATGAATCTATAGTAATTAAGTTGCCTCATGAGAAAATCACAAAGGACTGAAAGTTTTACAATATGATACTGAAACATCAAATAGATTTGCAATGAACATGATGTGCAAATATGATAAAGTGATATCTAGCTTGCCCCCTTTAGTGAAGCAAAACATAAATGCAGGGGCACCTCCAAGGTTTAAGTGATGACTAGATACAATGATTTCAGAATAAACGATATCACAATCATGCAAAAGGTAATGCTACTTTGGGACAATGCACATTAAACTTAGAATGACAATCATGCTCTCAGTAGTTGGTGCTTTTAAAAGAAGGTGGAGACTCTCGAACCGTGGCTTTTGTTGGCAAGGTTGAAAACCCGTAGTCGGAAACAAAGACAAAACATGTACCAGAGCTCTTGGCTTTAAAACAGAGGTAATAATTTATTTTAGATCATGCATGTTTTGTCAACGAATGCTAGCAGACAACTCAATCACTTTTCGAGATGGACAAGTTTCGAGGAACGGCTCCCGAATTAGGACGATCACATCCTCTTAATCTCCTTTGTTTATTACTGCCAAAGTTTTCTGATTTCTCATGAACAAAGCGTGAAGGAGGGTTTGTTTGTTATATTATCTTTTTGAGCCGGGCGCACTCAATGCCAGTTCCTTCTCGTATTATGGGTTTGCACATTATACATGCAATCCCGGGGTGAAGCTTGTCCAACTTAAAAAGATCATGAATTAACTACTACTTCCTCATGAACTTAAAACAGAGGCACAAAATAGGAATGCTTTTTCTTTGAATAATTTCGAGATGGTACATGCAAGTCTCCGTTAGGAATGGCAGGTAAATACCATGTAGGAAGATATGGTGGACTCATATGGCATAACTGGATTAAAAGGATGTGGATGCACAAGCAGTTAGTCCGCTTAGTATAGGCGAAGGTTAGAAAAAGACGGGGAGCGACCAACTAAGAGAGCAATGACGGTCATAATCATGCAGAGCGACAAAGCAACATTGAATCAGGCATGGTAGTTATATCGCTTCTCAGAAACAAAAGATCATCAAGGCTTGACAGACTTTCTTTACAGTCTTAAATATGCGTGAGCATACGCCAAGTCAATCAAAATAAATTCTTAAAGGAAGATATTACTAAACCATACCACATCATAGGCAAACAAATCATGTTGGTACTCCAATAACACATTGGGAACCCCCCAGCTATTTGAGACTAACCATAAGAAAGCATGAACTACTAAGCGCCATTATGCACGTAGCATCTTTATCATAGACATATCAACCAATGCAACGGAAGCAAACTCTCTTAATAAGATAAACATGATAACTAAAGAGAGTTCAAGCAACCAACTAAACAAAAGCTCTTTAAAAAGATAAGCATGAAAGTTAAGAGCTAAGCATGATAGTAGCTATTAAAAGACAAAGAACACACACAGCAAAGATAGACATGCAAATTCTATGTTATGTTCTAGGTAGAAGTGGAGCGTGTTTCTCTCCCACATAGAGAAAGCTGAGTTCCAACTCGTTATGAAAAGCTAAATAAAACTAAAAGGAAAACTAAAACAAGACGCTCCAAGCATAGCACATAACACATGAAGTGCTTAAAATATAGTGGAACGAAGGACGAACTGATAATGTTGATGGAGAAGGGGATGCACGGGGGCATCCCCAAGCTTAGACGCTTGAGTCTTCTTGAATATTTCTTGGGGGTGCATGGGGGCATCCCCAAGCTTGAGCGTTTGACACTCCTGAATCTTTTTACCATCTTCCCTCGCACACTTGAAAACTCCCTTCATACATAACTCATCATAATCTGATTAGCGAGGTAAGTACCCTTAATAAAATAATTTTTCCTTGCTGGAAATAAGGATATTCTTGAAGGTCTACTGTTTCTCAAGATTGCCAAAAGGTTTTTGCAAAGAAAAAGCAAGCTCAAGGTTTGCAAAATGAAGGAAAGGCAAAACAGGACAGAATCTGTGAAAAACAGACCAGCAGGTAGTAAATAATTTTTTCGGGGCACTTCTGCAACTCAAATCAAAAAACTCAGAACAGACGCCCGAAAGCCAATTGTATAGAGCACACTGTCGAAAAAATTCAGACCAAAAAGATGATCTGTTGATTTTATACAAATTTGTCTATCCAAGGACAGAATCTGTTTCCTGGACAGCACGTCACAACTTTTGAACTTTCTTGCAATCAGAGGCTAAAATTGGCACAAAGCTGAAAAATAAAGATACAATGATGTTGCTACAGTAGTAACAAACATCAAGACCACTAAAACTGAAAGTAAACATAACAAGGGTTGTCTCCCTAGAGCTCTTTCTTTATAGCCATAAAGATAGGCTTAAGACTTTAATGATGCTCTCGTAGGAATAAGAGCTGAAGAACAAAAGAGAGCATCAAGAAGCAAATACCAAACACATTTAAGCCTAACATGCTTCCTATGCATAGGAATATTGCAATAGAATAATTCATTGAAGCACAAAGCAACTAGCATAGGAAGGCAAAACAAGCATAACTTCAAAATATTTACCATAAAGAGAGGAAACTTCTTATTATTAAGATATTTAGAACCAAGTCTCCCTCTCTCATTATAAATTTCAGTGGCATCATGGATGAACTCAACAATATAAGCATCACGTAAAGCATTGTTACCATGATCCACATGCAAAAAGGTACTCTTACTCTCCACATAAGCATAATCTTTCTCATTGGTAATAGTGGGAGTAGGACTATCATAAACAACTTGAACACTATAGATTACTTGTGTATTAGGAGGGTGGTGTTCAACAAGGGAGTAATTCCCTCCATGATTATGACAAGTTTCATAAGGATAATTTCTCCTTATGTCATAGGTACCTTTATAATCACTATTGGTTGGAGTTATGACATCATAGTAGAGAAGAGCATTATCATTGCTAGCAACTATATTTGTAATCATGTTGTCTTTATTCTTACTAGCAAAAGAATTATCAATTATCACATCACTAGTGGGTAAAGGGTTTGCAATCCTATCATCCCCAAGCTTAGAGCTTCCCATATCGTCACTTTCAGAGTTGGTACCAAAAAGATTTTCAAGATCATAAGTAGCATTATCATCATTTTCCCAATCACAATAAGTAACATGCATATCATAATCAAAATCATCTTCAATAGTACCTACGGACGTATCATCAAGATGATAATTAAGGCAATAAACTTCACCTTCTTCTTTAAACTTACAATCGTTAGGATAAAAGTTGATGGGAGGAATATGCTCACGCCAGGTTGATACACATTCTTCTTATTTCTTGCTCCTCTTCCTCCTCCTCTTCTTTTTCTTCTTCTTAACCTTAGGAGGGAGTGGTTGGAGATGAAGCTTCTCCACATATCCTGGTTTATCATTAGAAACAATAGGGGAAACTTGGGAGAAACTCTCCTTTTTATTAGCAGAAATATAAGAGACATTTTTATACTTTGGTAAAGTTCCCTCCTTTATAATCTTACCTATGTAATCATTTTCATGGCAATTAACAACACAACAGAGATGGCAATTTTGCAAAGTGTTTTTTATTCCTATGGCATTAACATCTAGCCATGAAGTCTTTTCTGATAACTCTTCACACATAAAAAATAACATAAGCTCATCATAAAGATCAGAGGTGATCATGTTATCACACAACCGGTTAACAGTTATGTTTTGAAAGTTCATGCATTGAAAATTAAAGTGACCCTCTATACGGCAAAGTTCACAAGTAAAAGGATAAAGGTCACACAATTCTCTAGCAATTTCATTTAAATCTCTGACCCAAGTGATTGTTCTTTCATGCTTATGTTGCTTACAATACTTCTCTTCTTCAATCATAGGCCTTTCACAAGGTCTATCCACTCCACCAAAATTAACATGCTTATATAAAACTTCATTTTTAGGAATTGGATCATGCATGTTGCAACCATCATGAACAATTTCATTTTCTTTGCAAGTCTCTTTAAAAGGTTTATGATACTTGATCCAATCCTCCTTAGGCATATTAAGATGTGAAGCAAAAGATTTGAGGTAATCAACAAGGAGTTGAGAATCAAGCCCAAACTTAGCACTAAACTTATTAAACTTGTAGTTTCAACAAAGGACTTAATGCAATCATACTCATAAATTATACCTAACTCTTTACCTTTGTCGATCTCCCAATCTTCAGTGTTGCGTTGAATTCTTTCAAGGAGTTCCCATTTAGCATCAATCTTTTTGTTTGTGAAAGAACCCATAGAGGAAGCGTCGAGCAAATCTTTATCCTGTCGAGAAAGCCTCGCATAGAAATTAGTAATAATCATATCTTTGGGGAGGCCATGGTTAGGACATTTTAGCATTAACGTTTTCAGTCTCCCCCAAGCTTGAGCTATGCTCTCTCCGTCATGAGGATAGAAATTATAAACATAATTCCTATTCTCATGGACTTCATGAAGAGGATAAAACTTGGAGTAAAAGAGAGACTGGATCTCTTCCCAATCCAGCAGGTGAGAGTCATCTAGTAGCCTATACCATTCCAATGCTTTTCCTTTCAGTGACAAGACAAATAATTTCCTCATGACAAACTCCCTTGATACACCTGCAAGCTTAAATAATGAACATAGTTGTGACAGATATAGCAAGTGTTCACCGGGATGTCTGTCTCCTGCATAACGATCAGCCAAAACATAATCGATAATACCAGCTGGTATTTTATAGGGCACAATTTCAATAGGGGGAGGAGCAACCACCACAGGTGTGGGGTGTCTTCTCGCAAGCAATGATCCAATAGCAAGGTTGTGCATAAGCATAACTAGTGAAATAAAAACAAGAAACAAAAAGATTTAATTGCAAGATCTAAAGATATACCTTCAAGCGCTCACCTCCCCGGCAACGGCGCCAAAAATAGCTTGATGTCTACACACGCTTCTACTCTTGTAGACTATGTTGGGCCTCCAAGCGCAGAGGTTTGTAGGACAGCAGCAATTTCCCTCAAGTGGATGACCTAAGGTTTATCGAACTCAGGGAAGTAGAGGTTGAAGATGGTCTCTCTCAAGCAACCCTGCAACTAAGATACAAGAAGTTTCTTGTGTCCCCAACACACCTAATACAACTAGGAGTTGTATAGGTGCACTAGTTCAGCGAAGAGATGGTAAAATATAGATGATAGGAGTGGCAAAGCAAAGTAATATAATTCTGTAATAAAAAGTGAAGCAAGCAAACAAGTGGTAAACGTGAGCACAAATGGTATTGCAATGGTGGAAACAAGGCCTAGGCTTCATACTTTCACTAGTGGCAACTCCCAACAACATTAACACAATCGAATCACGTGATATTTCCCATAAAACATGCAAAGGGGACGCACTCGAAGGTCATTCCTTCGTGGTCAAGAGAGGACGAGAATTATGTAGGGCTACAAAAGCACACCTCAAAGTTCGTAGTTCTCAATCTAAGGATTTCCCAATGTCACCGCGGCCATCCAAAGAGAGTCCCACAATCACCACAACATATCTAAAGGATAGTCAAAGACAAGCACCAAGAGACTCTCAATCTTCAATCAACACACAAGAGAGGAAATCACTCATGAAAATATTGTTCTAATCCATGTCCAATAGACCGCTGTCACCTTGGTCTCGGGGATTATACTAGATAAAGACAAGTGAGTACATCAATCCAATACATAGAGGAAGGGGAAATATCATGGGATCACCCTAGATTAAGATAGCCTATGATCACAACGAAGATCACATCATGGGAGAGAGAATTGACCACATAGCTACTGGTAAGAACCTCAGCCCCGAGGAGGAACTACTCCCGCATCATGGAGGGAGGAAGCAACGTCGATGGAGATGAATCCGGGGCCACTTCCCCATCCCGGCAGGGTGCCGGCGCAGGAATTCTGGTTCCCCGAAGCTTGATGGCGATGGCGGCGGAGATCGGAATCGCGTCTGGAGGAAAGGGGTCTGGAATCAGGGTTTTCGCGACACGCTTTAAATATATGCCAAAGGGGGGCATCGGAGGAGCCTTGGGGGGCCCAGGCGCCCCCCGGCGCGGCCCAGGGGGGGCGCGCCGCCAGGGCGCCTGGAGCCCTGGTGGCCCCCCCGGCTGTCCTTCGGGCGCACGGTAGTTTCTGGAACGCTGATTTTTTATATAATTTTTCTGGGATTTTCCTGGCAGTTCTCGTAATGTGAAAACCTGAAATACAAAAACAGCCGAAAACAGAAACTGGCACTGGGGTGCACTGAGTTAATAGGTTAGTCCAAATATGATCAAAAGTGTATGGAAGTGTATAAATATCATAGCAATATCACCCAAAAGAGGCATGGAGCAAGCAGAAATTATAGATACGTTTTGGACGTATCAACTACCATGATGAATAATGATAGATGGTGTAGATGCAAAGGAATATAACACCTTCTCAGATTTCACCTTAGCGAGGCCAAGGGGACAAAATCTGGATGATCGACCGAGAGACATTTAGCACTCTGCTTCTAATGTTCTCCTTGATGTGCTAGCGCAATCCATTCTAGATATGGTTTGATATCTAGAACATCAAGTAAAAGGTCGGACTTCGGAAACACAAAATCCATAAGGGACAGCTAGGGAGTAAATCCTACGAAATCCTTATGGGGAGGTGGTCAACTTCTTCAACCAAGAAACTACAATAATAGGCCTTCCGGCTAGGTGTGTTGGCCACGACATCCACGTTACCGGGTTATAGAGAGACCAATATTATAATACTTGGAACACATTCCAACCATCATATCTGCCTGAGATTCAGATCTTGTTGGTGTCAAAATAATTCAGACTCATCGAGTCTAGAAAGGAAAATGAAAGTTTGCAACACAAATCGACGAGATGACGTTGCGAGATTCTCGGGAAATGGACTACGGTAGTAAGCTCCAAAACATGAGTTGGTTCTGCTACAAACATGTGAACACGTTGTCCCAGACAAGCATGGCCACGTAGTAGTCTTATAATAAAACGCTACCGAGTTCAGGTGGGGAACCATCAACAAGGATAGCGAATTCCTAACATAAGTCATGATTCTTAAGAAGGAACTTTTTCTCCTTGAACAAATCTGTCAGTGGCTTGTTGTGCTTGGGATACATATAGAATGAAGGTTACAAGTCTCCAAACCACAGAATACTTCACACGTATGCATGACTGACTTGGGATGATTCCACAGGAAGCAAAACAACTTTCTCGAACTCATGGTGGCAACTTACATCAATTACACATGAATTAGGGAAAGTCTCTTCTCTCATCCAACATATACCTCATGAACGGGACATGAAGATAATGCTTAGAAAGTTTCCAACACTAGCTTTAATGTTCAACATGAATCATGGAGGGGATAAACATGTTGCCGATGGGCTCGACAAAAATTCATCGAGGCTTCCATGAAATGGAATTCCATAACTATGTGAACAAGGTGATAGCATTGGTCAGACCAATAGATGTAACGGTGTATGCTCGAGGGATCAACAACGAGTAAGACACCATTATGAATATCGTTGGTTATGATTTGACTTAACGATAGCCCACACTCAAATCAAAGTTTTGATACAATGGATCCAACAACTGACCACAAGGATCAATCGAGGAAGGTATCATCTTTCCTCAACAAACACACAAACACAAGGATATCCCTTTGGCAATGAACTAGGTGGGCAAGCTTTCATCTTCCAACTCTCCAAGTTGTCGTTTAGCTTAACCTACTAGCTCAGGGTATCCAACACAGATTCTTGGAGAAAGGGTGGTTTAGAGAGAAACCAGCTTGATCACGAGCTCAACATAACAGCCAGGGAGCAACCAGGTAATACTCCTGAGAAGATATTCGGAAAATCACGGACCACCGCTATGTTACTAAGCTCGAGAAAAATCTTGCTTTTCAGGGCAAGACAAAATGATCAAATGAGCGAGGACTTAACAAAATCCTAACTCATCAATCGAGGAGTGCACCAGGAAAGTGGGCTGGGTAGCACAATCAACATTAGGGTGATGATTCAATAATCAACTCGCTAAGGATGAGGTTATTGTCCATTTAACTACCAAGCAACGGAGTTGCTAGGAGTATTGATTTCAGACACCACGATTCACTTGTCGGCATTCCGGTTACAATAACATGGAAACCGAGGAATGAACAATGATGGCAAGAAGTATCACTGCATCAAGAATTCATAAGAGATAGTGCAATTCTCATGACGATCCTGACGTAAAGAGGGTAACACTTCAGAGTAGAACGGATCAAAATCTTGATTGCATTTTGATCTACGGAGTACAACTGCTTTGACCCAATCCTGGATATGGATAAGGTACTGAAATTTATTTCTCCTAGCCATTCCGAGATAGAATGGATTGACGGACCACAAGAGTAAAAGGCATCGATGAACACGAATGCACAACTACTCCTTACTATCAACTGATAGACGAGGGTCATAAAACAACTAAAAGGGACAACTCAAAGGAACATATAACTTTCTGAGTTGTGGATGCATAGATTAGTATGTCGAACTAGTCCAACATATTTCTTCCGGATAACCCATGCAGAAAGGTAGGACTGGCAGAGTCACAATATGAATGGAGTACTCATCAAGAGCACTCTGGTTGTGATCTTTTGGTTCAAAAGAACTTCTGCCATATCAGTTCATGGTATTGGAAGAACGATTCGCCACGGACCCCGAGGACTATCACGAGGTTACTAATATCCTAAAGGAACGAGCAAATACTACCAACATGAAGTAAGTAGAATGAATCTTGGGTTCAAGAACCCAGAAATAGAATGCCTACTAACTAAATGGCATCAGGGGATGCTTTCAAGAATGACGGCCATAATTCATCACACTGGGTATATAAAACATTGCTAGATTACTGGGTGATTCTCTAAGACACCTAGGGTCATAGTAATAGCTCCAACCTATATGTCGAGGCAACGGAGTACCTCAACACACCGACTAGTGTGGTTAATCTGGCATAAAAGGACATTAAGAATAGGTAGGAATGATTTGCAAATGCATCAGATTGTTTAGAGACCTGGGATGACTCGGACAGCATTACGGCTGTAAATGCACAAAAAGATTTTGAGATCCAAGCAAAAAGGGAGCATAACCACATAACATCATAATGCCAAGGTTCTGAGATCAACAGTTGAACACACAGAAGTAGTAGGAACTGAACTGAGGGTTGAATCCACATTAGCGTGATCCTGATAAATAGAATGAGAATCCTAGTTTCTTAACTCCATAGAAAAGAAGAGGGTGACTCAGATCAGAAGGTCATAGGGTAAAGGAGTAAAAAGAGCCTTACGTTCCCTTCCACAATCAATTCCCTTGTTATAACTAAAGAGTTTCTAGACACGACTTCGACCAGTTTGGCTTACTAATCCTACGAGCAGTGGCTCTGATACCAAAGCTGTCAGGACCCCGATCCTAAGTCGCACAATATGTAAGCATGTAACACATCATTTCACTTTGCGCCCTCACGCACGGTATCCCCACGGGTGCCACCTTACCTGGTCCGGGACCGTTTGCGCATTTTGGCACACGTATATGATAGTGTCGCTAGCATCCATATGACAGAGAACCCGAGCCGACATGAGTAGTTATAAACCAAAAGTGGCGCTAAATTATAGAGACAGGCATACATGACCCAGCAACGAACGTGTCGGTCATCAACGTATGAACCCAAGTCATAGCAAGCTACAAGGACTTAAAGGAACAATGCGTGACATTTCCCCTAAGGGACAGACACATGAACAAAGAAGGACACATGCCGTCCAGCCTAAGTGTTCCGGTGCAGTAGCAAGCTACCAAGGCTCAGTGGAAACACCAGGAGGCATTTCCCTGTACGATAGGCTACCAAGGGTAAACGACTAGGTGTCGGATCCCACACATAGCAATACACATTACACGTACGCATAACATGCAAGTATGTGTTGTACAACATGGCATCACAACATAACTCAACAACTCAAATAGATAAAGGCCCAGAAGAGCCATTATAACATTTATTACAAACAGAGGTCACATGACCCAACATACAGAGCATACATGCAACATAAGCATAACATGTCTGAGTACAGACAACTACAAATGAAAAGGGCTGAGAAGCCTGACTATCTACAAGACCCTCCCAAGGGTACAAGATCGTAGCTGAGGTAACAAGCTAAACGTTGAAGTCCACGCGGAACCACTAGTGAGACCGAAGTCTCTCTGCAAAACATAAATTAAGCAAACGTGAGTACAAAGGTACTCAACAAGACTTACATCAGAACTAGCTACATATGCATCAGTATCAACAAAGGGGTGGTGGAGTTTGACTGCAGCAAGCCAGCTTTGACTCAGTGGCTATCCTGAACTACGACTGCAAGTAACTCTTTGAGGTGGCGCACATGAGTCCACATATTCACCAATCAATACGCCATTATGGATCCGCTCCCGTCTCCCTATGAGAAGGCCATCCATAGCACTCAGCTTATCTTGCGTGTTTTAGAGTATCCACTTTCACTTGTCTATGAACTGTAAAGGTAACCCAGAAGTCCATTACCGCGGACACGGCTATTCGAATAGATCATATATAACCCTGTAGGGGTGTACTTCTTCACACATGCTCTCACCACTTACTGCCGTTTACATGACATGTACTCGGCAACCTTCAAGCAAAAGCCCAGCGAGGGTGTTGGCCACGACCTGACTAACCACACAAGTCCCTAGTCCAGGTTTATCGCCTATTTGGGTTCCATCCGTGGGGAGATCCGGCCGGGGTGTCGCTCACGACCCCAAACGATGTGTACAGGGTTCCCGAGTCACCAAATGGGCGACCGGTACACCGTGCCACGTACCTGCCGCGTCACAGCCCACCCCGAGGGTCAGCACTGCGCACAACCTCCAGTAACTACAAACACCAGAAACTAGTTGCAACTCCTAGACAGAGGACAAGGGCGATTAATAAGTCGAGAGAGTCAATTAAGGATCCTAATGTGTGGTAGTAGCTGTTTCATGGATCACAAACACAGAACTCAGTTCCTGAGGACGGCTGCAATGAGACAACCCACCATGTACTCCTACATGGCCTCTCATCGCTACCTTTACCAAATCGTGTTCACACACTTAGCTCTCAACAGTAGGACATGTTCACCACATTCCAATTCATCCCCGATGAATCAGACCTGACACAACTCTAAGCAATAGTAGGCATAACCAGAAAGCATGAATGAGTAGGCACAACATGGCTCAAACAACTCCTACTCATGCTAGTGGGTTTCAACTATTTACTGTGGCAATGACAAGTCATGCAGAGTAAAGGGGTTCAACTACCGCAGCAGGTAACAGTTGCAGCGTTGTTGTCCTAATGCAGTAAAAGAGAGCAAGAGCGGGAGAGTGGGAGTGTATCGGAATGCTCAATGGGGTTTTGCTTGGCTGGCACTTCTTAAGATAGTACCGTGTCTTCATTAGTGTCATCGATCACATCGTCGGAACAACGTCTACTGAGAGGGAACAAACACCGGCAACAGAGAAAGAACACAATCAATGCAATGCGACAATATGATGCATGATCATGACATGACAATATGCTGTTGATTGAGCTAATGCAACTAGCAACCATATTAAATGAAGTTGGTTTGAACCAAAGGTTCAAATTCAAACTCGACATGTGGTTATTTAAATGTTATTTAATTGATTTGACCTGATCAGCAGGTTTAACTTGTTCAAACATGCACGAAAATGCCATAAGCATATTCTTTGGATTTTTCTGATCATTCTTCATATATAAATTATTTCGTTCTGAGTTATAGATTATTTTCTATGATTTTTAGAAGTTTTAACTATTTTCTGAAATAAATAAATCATTTCTGATTTATTTAAAATCCCAGAAAACAATTACTGCATCAGCATGACGTCACTCTGGTGTCAGCAGGTCAACAGGGTCAGTCCAGGTCAAACCTGACATGTGGGGTCCACACGTCAGTGGCTCTACTAATTAACAGGGTTAATTAGCACTAACTAAATGCTAAACTATAATTAGACAGGGCAGGGCCCACATGTCAGTGACTAACTAACTAACCAATTAATTAGTACTAACCTAAGTTAATTAACAGGGCGGGCCCCACTTATCAGCGAGTCAGTGGTCAACTAAGGGCGTGGGGCCCATACGTCAGTGACCCGGGGTGGTCAACCCACCGATCAAACAAGTCAAAAACGCCGGCGGCTCGTCGCCGGCGGCGACAGACGCGGCGGAGGGCTCGGATTTCGTCCCACGACGACCAAATCGAAGGCCGAGGCCATCTACGGAATGAGGAGACTCGTCCGCGTCGAATGGTGCAAGCGGGAGGAGCTGGGGTGGAGCGGGCTCGCCGGAGTTGAGCTCGTGGCGGTGGCTGGCGTTCGGACGTTGATGGAAACAAGGCTGCGGTGCACCAGGGGAGGAGCTGGTGGGTGCTGCGTGCTCCTGGGAGTTCAGCGAACACGATGACGCGCTCAGCTGCGAGCTGGGGTGGCTCTGGCCGCGGCGGTGAAGAACCACGGCGGCGGTGAGCTCTCGGGTCCGGTGGTTAGTGTGGCTACGGCACGCAAACGAGGAAGAGAGGAGAGGGGAAACGACGAGGTGCTCACAGTGGAGGCGAGGCGGAGCTCAGCAAGCTCGGGGAGGCATCAGGGACGGCGTATGGTCGCCGGCGATCTCGGCGGCCGAAGGAGGAAGAAGAGGTCGGGGACGACGCTGTAGGGCTCCCGTGGTCGCATGGGTCGATGGAGAGGATGAGGGAGGCACAGCGGAGCTCGGGGGCGCATCGGAGAGGCGAGGGGGTGGCGGTGGACGCAGCTACGGTGGCGGCGTGCTCACGGGCACGTCGGCCTTGGCTTTGGAGTGGTGAGGGAGGGAGCAAGAGGGCGAGTGAGAGGTCAGCTCGATCCGGACGGCAGTGGGGTGGTCATCCGCGGCGTCGACGTGGCTCGCGGCAAGCAGGAGGTGGAGGCTGGCGCGCGTGCTGTCGCCACGCACCTGCCTGTCCTCCTGGCAGGAGGTTGAAGTCGCCCTTGCCCCTGGTGGGCTGGGCCGTCTAGCTGGGCCGATGGCTGTGGCAGGTGGGCCAGGTAAGTACTTCTCTCTCTCTCTCTCTCTCTCTCTCTCTCTCTCTCTCTCTCTCTCTCTCTCTCTCTCTCTCTCTCTCTTTTCTAATACTTTTTGTTTTCTATTTTCTGTAATTGTTTTGGCTTTATTAAAAATGCCAGAGCATTTTCAAAAATCATGAGACTGGTTGTGGCCACTGTTTGGATTAATTCCAACAGTAAACTTTTCATTTCATGAATATTTGGACATTTAGAATAATATATAAAATTTAAATGCCCAAATGCAAATAAGGTATTATTTAATTCAGTGCCCAAAATATTCCACAAAAATGTTCACTATTTTTGGTTTGGTCTCAAAGCCTTGCCAAAATTATCAAACATTCATGAAGGAATTTTGGTTCATTGGAAAAGATTTTATTCTTGACCCTAGTTGAATTCATTTGGTGCTAGGGTTTGAACATCCCCATTTCTAGTTTTCTGAGAAGAATCAACATGATGACATGAAGACCAAGCAAAGACAAGCAAGGATTGATCTAGGGCTGTGACAGTATGCCATTATAAACAATTATTTTTGAGACTAACCTATTAACTTAGTTCCCAACAGCACCTGTTGTTTTTTGGTCTGTTTTTGGCTTTTCAAGAAATCAATATAAAAAAGAGTCCAAATGGAGAAAACAATGGATTAATTTTTTCTGGACTAGAAGATACCCTAGAAGGTTCAAGCGAAGACCAGACGAGCCACAAGGGAGCTACAAGCTCGGGAGGCCTGCCCGGGGGGCGCCCCCAAGCTTGTGGGCCCCTCGTGGCACCTCCAACCATAATTCCATCTCTATAAATTTTTGAATATTCCACAGACATCAGAGAGCCACCCGGAATTCTTTTTCCGCCGCCGCAAGTTTTGGTTCTAGCCAGATTCCATCTGGAGGCCTGATGCGACTTGAAACTGCGTCGGTATTTCCCCAAAGAGGAAGGCATGATGCAGTTGATAACCCACAAGTGTAGGGGATCAGTCGTAGCCTCTTTCGATAAGTAAGAGTGTCGAACCCAACGAGGAGCTAAAGGTAGAACAAATATTCCTTCAAGTTCTATCGACCACCGATACAACTCTACGCACACTTGACGTTTACTTTACCTAGAACAAGTATGAAACTAGAAGTACTTTGTAGTTTTTGTGGGATAGGTTTGCAAGAATATAAAGGGCACGTAAATAAAGACTAGGGGCTGTTAAGATAAAGAAGCAATAAAGTTAGTGATAGCGAGTGTGGTAAAGTGGTGGTAGGAGTTGGGAAATTGCACCTAAGCAATTGACTACGTTACTAGACCGATAGCAAGTTTTATGTGGGAGAGGCCACTGCTAGCATGTCATCCCTTCCTTGGAATTATATGCACTTATGATTGGAACTATTAGCAAGCATCCACAACTACTAACGTTCATTAAGGTAAAACCCAACCATAGCATTAAGATATATTGGCCCCCCTTCAATCCCGTATGCATCAATTTCTACGCTAGGTTGAAGCTTCTGTCACTCTTGCCCTCCAATACGTGGTCCTATCAACATGCAACTAACCCTATGGTGTGATCCACGCGTGCGCTCATAAGATGGGCACCAAAGGACAGCAACAAAACCACAAGCAAATTAAATCAATCATAGAAATTCACCAATCACCGGTAGGACAACGAAAATCTACTCCGACATCATAGGATGGCAACATATCATAGGATAATAATATGAAGCATAAAGCACCATGTTAAAGTAGAGGGTACAACGGGTTGCAGGAGAGTGGACCACTGTAGATAGATGGTGGAAGGTGATGCGGATGTTGGTGAAGATCATAGAGGTGTTGGTGTAGATCGCCGCATGATGATGGCCCCGGCGGCGTTTCGGCACCACCGGGAGAGAGGGCGAGAGAGCCCCCCTTCTTCTTATTCTTCCTTGACCTTCTCCCTAGATGGGAGAAGGGTTTCCTCTCTGGTCCATGGCCTCCATGGCGGCGGAGGGGCGAGAGCCCCTCCGAGATTGGATATGTCTCTCTGTCTCTCCCTGTTTCTGCGTTCCCACAATATGGCCTTTCACTGTTTCTTAAATTCTCGGAGATCCGTAACCCCGATTGGGCTGAATTTTGGACACGATTTTTATCCGGATATTAGCTTTCTTGCGGCGAAAGAAGGGCACCAACCGCCTTACGGGGTGGCCACGAGGGCCCAGGGCGCGCCCCTCACCCTCGTGGGCCACTCGGGCATCATCTCATGTTGATTCCACTTCTCAAAATTCACATATATTCTGAAAAAAAATCTCTCTCCGTTTTTATCCCGTTTGGACTCTGTTTGATATGGATATTCTGCAAAACAAAAAACATGCAACAAATAGGAACTGGCACTGGGCATTGGATCAATATGTTAGTCCTAAAAATAGTATAAAAAGTTGCCAAAAGTATACGAAAGTTGTAGAATATTGGCATGAAACAATAAAAAATTATAGATACGACGGAGACGTATCAGCATCCCCAAGCTTAATTCATGCTCGTCCTCGAGTAGATAAATGATAAAAAAGATAATTTTTGATGTGGAATGCTACCTAGCATAATCTTGATCATGTAATCTAATCATGGCATGAATATTAAGACACGAGTGATTCAAAGCAATAATCTATGATTTGACATTAAGACAATAATACTTCAAGCATACTAATAAAGCAATCATGTCTTTTCAAAATAACATGGCCGAAGAAAGTTATCCCTACAAAATCGTATGGTCTGGCTATGCTCCATCTTCACCACACAAAGTATTTAAATCATGCACAACCCCGGTTTTAGCCATCCAATTGTTTCATACTTTAGTATTCTCAAACTTTTTCAACTTTCACACAATACATGAGCGTGACCAAGGACATAGCACTATGGGTGGAATAGAAGGTGGTGATAGACAAAAGGAGGGAGAAAGTCTCACATCAACTAGGCAAATCAATGAACTATGGAGATGTCCATCAGTTGATATCAACGTGAGTGAGTAGGGATTGCCATGTAACGGATGCACTAGAGCTATAAGTGTATGAAATCTCAAAAGAAAACTAGTGGGTGTGCATCAACTTGCTTGCTCATGAAGACCTAGGGCATTTGAGGAAGCCCGTCGTTGGAATATACAAGCCAAGTTCTATAATGAAAATTCCCACTAGTACATGAAAGTGACAACATAGGAGACTCTCTATCATGATGAACATGGTGCTATGATGAAGCACAAGTGTGGTAAAAGGATAGTAACATTGTCCATTATCTCTTTTTCTCTCATTTTTTTTAAAAAATTTATTTTTTTATTTTGGGCTCTTTGGCCTCTTTTTTTTGTAGGCTTCTTTCGCATTTTTTTATTTGGGCTTCATTGGCCTCTTTTATTTTTTATAACCTCACATGGGACAATGTTCTAATAATGATGATCATCACACTTTTATTTACTTACAACTCTATACTAGAACAAAAATATGACTCTATATGAATGCCTCCGGCGGTGTACCAGGATATGCAATGATCTAGCATAGCAATGACATCAAAAAATGGACAAGCCATGAAAACATCATGCTAGCTATCTTACGATCATGCAAGGCAATATGACAATGATGATGCGTGTCATAATAAATTGAACGGTGGAGTTACATGGCAATATATCTCAGAATGGCTATGGAAATGCCAAAATAAGTAAGTATGGTGGCTGTTTTGAGGAAGGGTATAAGGTAGTTTGATGCACCGGCGAAAATTGTGTGGTACTAGAGTGGCTAGCAAGGTGGAAGGGTGAGAGTGCGTATAATCCATGGACTCAAGATTAGTCATAAAGAACTCACATACTTATTGCAAAAATTTATTAGCCATCGAAACAAAGTACTACACGCGTGCTCCTAGGGGAAGGGTTGGTAGGAGTTAACCATCGCGCGATCCTAACCTCCACACAAAGGATGACAATCAAAAAAATAAATCATGCTACGACTTCATCACATAACGGTTCACCTTACGTGCATGCTTCGGGAATCAAAAACCTCAAAACAAGTATTTCTACAATCTACAACTACCCACTAGCATGACTCTAACATCACCATATATATTTATATCGCAAAACTATTGCAAGGAATCAAATATATCATATTCAGCGATCTACAAGTTTATGTAGGATTTTATGACTAACCATGTGAATGACCAATTCCTGTCAACTCTCTATAAATAGATATAAGTGAAGCAAGAGAGTTTTTAATTCTTTTGACAAAAGATATGCCCACGCTCTAACAAATATAAGTGAAGCAAAAGAGCATTCTACAAATGGCGGTTTTCTATGTGAGGAGAAACAGGCAATCCAAACTTCAAATGATAAGTGAAGCACAAGAAGCATTCTGTAAAGCCATACTCAAAAGATATAAGTGAAGTGCAAAGAGCATTCTACAAATCAACCAAGGACTATCTCATACCAGCATGGTGCATTTATTAAAAGAGAAAGAAAAAGCACACGACGCTCCAAGAGTTTGCGCATATCATGTGAACGAAACGAATCCGAAAACATACTGATACTTGTTGAAGAACGATGGGATGCCTTCTGGGGCATCCCCAAGCTTAGACACTTGAGTCTCCTTGAATATTTACTTGGGGTGCCTCGGGCATCCCCAAGCATGAGCTCTTGCCTCTCCTCCTTCTCATATCGAGACCTCCTCGATCTTCGAACACTTCATCCACACAAAACTTAATCGAACTTTTAGTGGCGGGGTTAGTGCATATGATCGATGAAATCCCATCATGTACTAATCTAAAATTATTGTATAATTATGAAAAAACATTACCCACTTTATGCTATCACAATTCTATGGCCCCAAGTCAAGGAGGCTTCAACAAGAATTCAAACATATGCAAATAATGAAGCTATAATAGCAATCTGTGAAAACAGGACAGTCTGTAGTAATCTGAACATTAACCATACTTCTGTAACCCTAAAAATCATGGAAAATTAGGACAAATCAACAATTTGTATAGCAAGACTTTGCAAAAAGTTTCAGATCCTTTGGACGTTCCAGTAAAAAATGTAAAATCACGCACTACAACCAAAGTTTCTGGTTTTGCACCGCACAAACTAACAAGCAGTTTAATCATCCTAAAGGAAACTCTTGGCACATTATTTTATAATACAATGGAATTGTACAAGGAGATAACTATTTTTGTTGAAAAGTTTCTGTAATTCAAGATTTCCAAAGTTTCCATGGGCATGAACAAGTTCAAGGAGCTCCCCCATTTCAACGGTGATCGTCCTTCTTACTTTCACTTTTCTTTTTGAAAAAGTTTTAGGTTCCCCTCTTTATTTTTTTGTTTTTAAACTTTATAAAAGCACACAACAGGAATAAATGACTCTTTAAAACTTCCGGATTGTCTTCCTGGCAGCGCTTTCTTTAAAGCCATTAAGCTAGGCATATGGTGCTCAAGTAATGGATCCACTCGGATCCCAAGGTATATCAAAGCCAATTTTAATTAACAATGATTTGGCATTTAGTAGTGAGCACAAAGTGATACGTGTCATGCAAAAACGAAGTCTAACTCTCTTCCTATGCACAGGCATGTCATACAAGAATAATTCATGCACATCAAGTAAAGGCCAATGCATAGTATAAGTAGTTTCTTGTAATTTTATCGTGTTGGAAACATAGAGAGGCGGAGATGTAGTTCCTCTCTCATAATAATTGCAAGTAGGAGCAACCAGCACATGCATATTATATTCATCAAAAACATCATGTGCAACGGAAAAAGGCAACCCATCAATATAATCCTTAATAAGTGCAAACTTCTCCGATATAGTGTAGTTTGGGGAATTCAAAAAGATAATAGGACTATCATGTGTGGGTGCAATAGCAATTATCTCATGTTTAACATAAGGAACTATAGCAAGTTCATCTCCATAGGTATAATTCATATTGGCATCTTGGCCACAAGCATAGCAAGCATCATCAAAAAGGGATATTTCAAAAGAATCAACGAGATCATAACAATCATCATAGCATTCATCCTTCGGTAAGCACGAAGGGAAATTAAGCAATGTATGAGATAGAGAGTTACTCTCATTAGAAGGTGGGCACAGGTGATCAATCCGCTCTTCCTCCTTTTGTTCTTCGCTCTCCTCCTCATCTTTTTCATCCAATGAGCTCACAATGTCATTAATTTCTTCTTCCATAGACTCCTGCAAAATATTAGTCTCTTCTTGGACAGCGGAGGAGTCCTCAATATATGGTTTAACATAGGCATTAGAAGCATAATTATCATAACAATATTTAAATATGACAATTTTTTTAGATTTGTAAAGAGTAGCATCATACTTTTCAATCAAAGAAGCAATTTCATAAGCACCCTTAAAAGCAAGAAATTCTTCAATTTGTTGAACATAATAGTAACTATAAACACCCTTAGCATACGAAGATACGATTCCATTATCACTAAACTCACATTGGTAGGGAAGGTGTTTCTTAGGGTCTTCAGAACAACTAGTAAAATCATATATTTCACATAAATTCCAAGCATAGCATTGCGAACGATGAATTTGATCCAGTAAAAGTTATCCTTCTTAAGATAAGCAGGGTCGCACATAACAAGCATGCTCATCTAAAGATTTTCCCTCAACTAAGCTAGTTGGGGTTTCAGCACGAGCACATAGGGATCGAAGATGATCCAAGTAAAAAGCTTCAGGAGTGTGATAGATTTTGAGTGGTTCTTCAACCATTGGTTCAGTAGGTACCACTATTTTTTTGGTATTTTGCATTTCCTACCCATAAATAAAGATAGAAAACAACTTAGAACAGAAAATAAAATCTACTTAGTGATAAAGAAAACAAGCACACACGAGAATATTCACCCCACGCTATTGCTCCCCGCAACGGCGCCACAAAAAGGTCTTGATAACCCACAAGTGTAGGGGATCAGTTGTAGCCTCTTTTGATAAGTAAGAGTGTCGAACCCAACGAGGAGCTAAAGGTAGAACACATATTCCCTCAAGTTCTATCGACCACCGATACAACTCTACACACGCTTGACGTTTACTTTACCTAGAACAAGTATGAAACTAGAAGTACTTTGTAGTTTTTGTGGGATAGGTTTGCAAGAATATAAAGGGCACATAAATAAAGACTAGGGGCTGTTAAGATAAATAAGCAATAAAGTTAGTGATAGCGGGTGTGGTAAAGTGGTGGTAGGAGTTGCGAAATTTCCCCCAAGCAATGGACTACGTTACTAGACCGATAACAAGTTTTATGTGGGAGAGGCCACTGCTAGCATGTCATCCCTGACTTGGAATTATATGCACTTATGATTGGAACTATTAGCAAGAATCCGCAACTACTCACGTTCATGAAGGTAAAACCCAACCATAGCATTAAGATATATTGGTCCCCCTTCAATCCTGTATGCATCAATTTCTACGCTAGGTTGAAGCTTCTGTCACTCTTGCCCTCCAATACGTAGTTCTATCAACATACAACTAACCCTATGGTGTGATCCACGCGCGCGCTCATATGATGGGCACCAAAGGATAGCAACATAACCACAAGCAAATTAAATCAATCATAGCAATTCACCAATCACCGTTAGGACAACGAAAATCTACTCAGGCATCATAGGATGGCAACACATCATTGGATAATAATATGAAGCATAAAGCACCATGTTCAAGTAGAGGGTACAGCAGGTTGCGGGAGAGTGGACCCCTGTAGATAGATGGGGGAAGGTGATGATGATGTTGGTGAAGATGATGGAGGTGTTGGTGTAGATCGTCGTCGCACGATGATGGCCCCGGCGGCGTTCCGACGCCACCAGTAGAGAGGGGAGAGAGCCCCCCTTCTTATTCTTCTTCCTTAACCTTCTCCCTAGATGGGAGAATGGTTTCCCCTCTGGTCCATGGCCTCCATGGCGGCGGAGGGGCGAGAGCCCCCCCCCC
>LR738714.1:544770170-544874437 GCA_902687465.1 Secale cereale
GAGATTGGATCTGTCTCTCTGTCTCTCTCTGTTTCTGCGTTCCCAGATTCTGGCCTTTCACTGTTTCTTAAATTCCGGAGATCCGTAACTCCGATTGGGCTGAATTTTGGACACGATTTTTATCCGGATAATAGATTTCTTGCGGCGAAAGAGGGGCACCAACCTCCTTACGGGGTGGCCACGAGGGCCCAGGGCGCGCCCCTCACCCTCGTGGGCCACTCGGGCATCATCTCACGTTGATTCCACTTCCCAAAATTCACATATATTCCAAACAAATTCTCCGTTAGTTTTTTATCCCGTTTGGACTCCGTTTGATATGGATATTCTGTGAAACAAAAAACATGCAACAAGCAGGAACTGGCATTAGGCACTGGATCAATATGTTAGTCCCAAAAATAGTATAAAAAGTTGCCAAAAGTATATGAACGTTGTAGAATATTGGCATGGAACAATCAAAAATTATAGATACGACGGAGACGTATCAGCTGTACATCTATGGTATGTATTACCCTCAGTTGTGAGACCAAGGTTATCGAACCAGCAGGAGAACCAAGCAACACAATGTAAACGGTACCTGCACACAAAGAACAAATACTTGCAACCCGACGCGTAAGAGGGGTTGTCAATCCATCCTCGGTAAAAAGACAGATTAAATTGTATGAGATTTGATAAATAGATCTGGATAAAACACGAAATAAAAAATGCAAATAAAAATGCAGCAAAGTGTTTTTGGGTTTTTGGAATAATAGATCTGGAAAAAATACGGTGAAAAATAGATCTGAAAGCAATATGATAAAAGATAGACCAAGGGGCCGTAGATTTCACTAGTGGCTTCTCTCGAGACAATAACTGTCAGGCCCAAGATGCGATTCTATCCCGATCACGTGACACTTACGTGATTGGGGCACAACCACATTTCGGGCGCTTAGCAAGATGGATATCATTACATCGCACCATTACATACATACATGGGGGATACAACGATACATACAAGTCACATGAATACAACAACATCAATACAAGGCATCCGACTACGGATGCAAACATGAAAAGCACAAAGACATCCATCTGCTATCCCAGGCTGCCGACCAGGAACCTAACCCAAGACTGAAGAAGAAGAAGAAGAAGAAAGAACTCCAACACAACGATCATCGCTCTCACGTCAAGACATCGAAAAACCTGCACCTACAACTGTTGTTGTAGTATCTGTGAGCCACGAGGACTCAGCAATCCCATAACCATGGGTAACAAGACTAGCAAAGCTTAATGGTAAGGAGAGGTAAAGTGGTGAGGTTGCAGCAGCGGCTAAGCAAAAGTATGGTGGCTAACTTACGAGTACAAGAATAAGATGAGCATCTACGCAAACGGTCGCAAACTAGTAGTGATCGCTAAAGATCCTGAACTACCTACGAGTCAAACATAACCCCCCCGTGTTCTCTTCTCAAAGTGAAAAGAGACAGTCACGGTAACACACACAATTGTGTGTTTTACTTCGGATCCTCTGTCAAGTTTTCTACAACCGGACATTAACAAATTCCAATCTGCCACATAACCGCGGGCACGACTTTCGAAAGATCATAACCCTGCAGGGGTGTCCCAACTTAGCCCATCACAAGCTCTCACGATCAGCAGAAGTAATAATAATATTACCCCTTATCTTAGGGACAATCCGATCAGGCTCGGAATCCCGGTGCACAAGACATTTCGACAATGGTAAAACAAGTCCAGCAAGACCTCCCGGTGTGTCGACACCCTGATAGTAGCTGCGCGTATCTCGTCTCAGGCCACGACCGGATGGGCGATGCTACAGGTTATACCAGATACCTCGGGTTTCCCCAAGGCGGCCCTGCAGGACCCCCGTTTGGGACCAACACCATCAGCACTGGCCCCCTGCTATGTAGAAAAGAATCCCGAGGGTGCGACCCCCTATGCAAATTTAATTAATTAATTAAGTTGTTATTATGAGGCAAATTAAAACCAATGTTGGTCCTTGCTGGAGGAGTTTTATTCAAAGACGAACTGTCAAGGGGTCCTCATATACCCAACCGTGTAAGGAACGCAAAATCAAGGAACATAATGCCGGTTTATCGGCTCCTAAGATGGCATGAGTGGAACAAAACACCGAGCAAAAGGCCAAGCCTTCCACCCATGCCCAGTATATAGGTGTGTTAATATATATAAGACATATTGTGATATTCCCAAAACATCAAGTTCCAACATGGAACGATCTTCATCTTCACCTGCAACTAACAACGCTATAAGAGGGGCTGAGGAAGCAGGTAAATTAGCCAAACAATGGTTTTGCTAGGAAGGTGTCAAAGGTTAGAGGTTTCATGGCAACAAGGAGAGGGGCTGACAATAATGATGGGTAGCGCGGCATATAACAATAGCATCGAGACAACTAAGCATGGCAATGATAGTAAAGGTATCCAAGGTGATGGTCATCTTGCCTTAGATCCCGCAAGGAAAAGAACGGATCCATGAAGAAGACGAAGAAGAAGCCTGTAAGACGAACCACGTGTAGACGAACGAATCCTCACGATCGCAACGGAACAAGCACTAACGAGAAGAAGCAAGCAATACGGTAAACACACAACACAAGAACATGAAAATATGCTCAACCAAGTATGATGCAATACATATGATGCAATACATGGCAAGGGATGAAGGACACAAGAACAACACAAGCCAACAAGTTTAAATGAGGCCGGAATCAACCTATAACAAATCCGGTAAGCCCTCATATGCATGTTTTGAAATTATTCCAGATCTGAACAAACCTTATGTTAAAGTTGTTAAACAGCAGGTTAACATGCCCCATGATGATCTACACGAAATTCTAGTCAAGTTTCATATAAAGTTTGTTTAATTCGGAGCTACGGCCTAGAAGATATGAGCAAGACAAGACAAACATGACAACGATGCAAGATTCACCCAAACATCAAGCAAACACACTCCAAACATGAAAACAACATGATATTATGCTTCTACATGCAAAATCACACAAATTTCATATAGAGCACACTCAAAATGAACCAACGGGCTAAAAGATACGAGCAAAACAAGTTACAAGGCAAAGCTGAAGTTAACAGCCACATAGCAACTTTGGAGCAAGGTAAATATAAGCTACAACACCCAAACATGATAACAAGAAGCATGGATGTGAATTAGACATGTTACTTAACAAGCATGAACTTAGAACACACCCAAAAGCTTGCTGGAACACATTTAACTAAGCATGGCAAGTTGCAATAAAGTTATCCAGACTTGGCCAAAATCTAGGAAGGCAAAAACATCATCACGATGCTGCCTTCGGAGGCACAAAACAACAAGCATAACAACTCGACTAAGTATATAAGGAGCATGGACATGAATTATACATAGCATACATCAAACAATTCCATTGGAGCAACTCCATAGGAGGCATGGATCAATAGCAACAAGTTCCACCAAATTGAACATGCTGATAAAATCCTGACATGTATAATTTATAGCAACTTGAGAGCAAGAAATAAATAAGCTACAACAGGTCATATGAGCAAGTAAGGGCATGAATGGATAGACTATAACATGGACAACATGGAATGAGCATTGGCCACTCCAAAACAAGCATGGATTTGAGTGGGGCATCAAGCAAACATAGCATCAGGTTATAACAGATTCCAGACTTAGCAGTTTTTTCACTAAGTATAAAACAGCAATAACGACATGGCAAGTTTACAAGCTTGTTTAAGTCACCTCAAGGCATATCATGGAAAGTGGATTGCACCACAGCAAATACCATATGATGGTGCTTCTAAAACATATTAACATGTGACATGAAGACAGACACATCAATGGCAATGGGCAAGTGAAATCATTATCTCATAACAAGTTTCAGCACTTAATAGCCAAATGCACTTTTGAAACAGGGATTAACATGGCAAGATGAACTCAAACAAGCATGCTACAGCAACCATCATGTAGTACACTTCACAATGAACATTTTGACATATCATATGCTCCATTTGGATAAACATGCACCAAGTTATCATATCTCAAACATGGCATCAAATTAACAAGCAACAACATTTTATAATAAGTAGCACTCTTGCAACAGAGATAAGGGCATCAAGATGGAGTCAAACAAGCATGCCACAATGGAACAAAGTGTAGAGCATATCACCACGATCATTTTGACATATCATTCACTCAATTTGGATCACCACACAAAAAGTTACAGCCATGCAAAGATGCATATAAATTATGACATTTTAGGGACTTAGCAGTTTTCTGAAGAAAAAAACGCCGGGCGCGAAATAACTAAAGTGCGCATAGAGTGAGGGTTAGGCGGGCTCTCTCACCATGGGCATGGCCTAGATCTGGAGAGGAGGAGGTGGGCGGCTCTGCTGGGCCTGGGGAGGCCGGCCTAGGACGGAGGAAGGGCTCGTCCCCGACATCCCGACGAGGCCGAGGCGAGGAACACGGCGGCGCTGGAGCTTGCGTTCTCCGGAGATGCGGGGGCACGGGAGGTGTCGGAGGCGGCCGGAACTGGTCGCCGGAGACACGGGGGCACCGGATCCGGAGCAGGGAGGCCGGCGGCGAGCTCTCGTGGGCGACGGGGCAAGGCACGGGCCGGTGGAGCGCTGCGGCCGGCGGCGCGCTGTTGCTCCGGCGAGCAAGGCGGCCCAGACCTGCGGGATCCGGCGCGGCAGCGAGCCCCCGACCCAGATCGGCCACGGGGAGGAGGCTCGAGGCCTCAGGCGAGCTGCGGCGCTCGGGAACGAGCCGAGGGAGGTGCGGAGGAGCTGAGGGCGGCGGCGGCGGCGCTCGGGCCCGCGCAAGCCCCGGATGGGCTCCGCGGGCCGTGGCGGTGGGAGGAGAGAGAGAGAGGGTGAGGTGGCGCGACGCCATTGGCTGAGAGCGGCGGCGGGGTGACGTGGCAGGCCCTGATTGGGCGGAGCGACGTGTCCAGCCGGACATGTCCGGCGCGGACGGACGCGTCCGGCCGCGCGAGGAGGAAGGCTAGGGTTTCATCCGTGAAAATGGAGAGGGAGGCACCTATTTATAGGTAGAGGGAGCTAGGAGTGTCCAAATGAGGAGCGGTTTACGGCCACGCGATCGTGATCGAACGGCCAAGAACAAGGAGGGGGTTAGAATGGGCTTGGGGCTGGTGTGAAAAGGGTGCTGGGCCAAAAGAGAAAAGGCTTCCTGCGGTTAACACGGTTAACCGTTGGGCTATCAAACAAACTCCGAATGCGACGAAAATTGACAGGCGGTCTACCTATGCTATATTAAGACCACACGCCAAGTTTCATCCCATTCCGAGAACATTTTTCAGCCACTCATAAAATAAATATTCGGAGGCGCCGCGGGCGCGTGCAAGTGTGTCTGGGCTCAGAACGGACAACGGAAAAGGACGGGCGGACTTGCGCGGATGCAAGTTTGAAAACATGATGATGCAACACACAAGATGACAAGGAAAAGATGCAACACGCAAGCAGATGACTAGGCAATGACAACGAATAACTCAGTGACACCTGGCGCATCGGTCTCGGGGTGTCACAATAACATACGATGGGTAAAAAAATATTGTTGGCCAATTGATAAATGATCAAGTAATTATAACGATATCCAAGGCAATAATCATGTATATAGGCATCACGTCCAATATTAGTAGACCGTAATGATTCTGCATCCACTACTGTTACTCCACACATCGACCGCTATCCAGCATGCATCTAGTGTATTATGTTCACGGAGAGAAACGGAGTAATGCAATAAGAACGGTGACCTGATGTAGAAAAGATCTATTCATGTAGGAATAGACCCATCTTGTTATCCTTAATAGCAACGGTACATATGTGCCTCGCTACTCCTTATGTCACTGGGTGAGGACACCGTTAGATCGAACCCATCACAAAGCACCTCTTCCCATAGAAAGAAAAATCGATCTAGTTGTCCTAACTAAACCAAAGATTCGAAGAAGATATACGAGGCTATAAATAAGCATGCATATAAGAGATAAAAGAAGACTCAACTAATAGGGCGAAGAGGCGGTGCAGGGCGGTTAGGGGGGGGGCAACAAGCCCAGGGGTGCCCATAGGGCTGAAGGAAATATGCCCTAGAGGCAATAATATAGTTGTTATTTGTATTTCCTTATATCATGATAAATGTCTTTTATTCATGCTAGAATTTTATTAACCGGAACTTAGTACATGTGTGAATACATAGACAAAACAGAGTGTCCCTAGTATGCCTCTACTAGACTAGCTCATTGATCAAAGATGGTTATGTTTCCTAGCCATAGACACGAGTTGTCATTTGATCAACGAGATCACATCATTAAGAGAATGATGTGATGGACAAGAGTACACGACCCATCAGCTAGCTTAGCATATTGATCGTTTAGTTTTACTGTTATTGCTTTCTTCATGACTTATACAAGTTCCTATGGCTATGAGATTATGCAACTCCGGAATACCGGAGGAGCACCTTGTGTGCTATCAAACGTCACAACGTAACTAGGTGATTATAAAAATTCTCTACAGGTGTCTCCGAAGGTGTTCTTGGTATTGGCATAGATCAAGAATAGGATTTGTCACTCCGAGTGTCGGAGAGGTATCTTTGGGCCCTCTCGGTAATGCACATCATAATAAGCCTTGCAAGCAAAAGGACTAATGAGTTATTCACGAGATGATGTATTACGGAACGAGTAAAGAGACTTGCCGGTAACGAGATTAACTAGGTATAGTGATACCAACGATCGAATCTCGGGCAAGTAACATACACTACAAATAAATACACTTCCGTGATGATACGTGTTTGCCACAGTAGGTCGCGTTTTTTGTCATGCATGTACATCCATGACAAACCTACGACAGAATGAAGATAGTCATACGTGTGCTGTCGTAGAAGTGTTCCATGACATTACCAAAATTATCATCACAGAAGTGTCCACTTCCATGACGATAAATCACGCGTCACAGAAGTGCTTTCATCAAGGGTGACCGACATGTGGCATCCACCGTAACGGAACGTCGTTAAGCTATCGGGTCCGGTTTTGGATCCGATAACCCGCTAACAGCCCCGACCAATGGAGATTTTCCACGTGTAAAATCATCATTGGTTGGAGGAAACACATGTCGGCTCACCGATGGGACAGATGTCATCCACTCATTGGACACAAAGCGCCTATGACACGCCGACACATGGCACGGCCCAACAGAGGCCCATTCCTGTGAAAAGGCCGGCCCGTTTGACTTGGTCAAAAGCTGGCGGGCCGGCCCACGGCAAGCCTGTTAACGGCTTGTTCGCATATAGCCCATTTACAGCCCGTTAACCCAGGGCCTGTTTACGACCTATCCGAATTAGGCCCAGTAGCGTCATCTAGGCCGTCCAATATAAATCCAGCCCATTTTAACTTCCGACCCATGTATGGCCCATGACGTCTTTCAGCCCATATGAGGCCCTTATTACTCTCGGCCCATTAATGGCCCGTGGTAAAACTGGCCCGTAATGAATAGTGTATCACTTTATACCCATTAACGGCATGTGGTGAAACTGGCCCGTAATGAACAGTGTTTCACTTTATACCCATTAACGGCCCATTATTCCATTGGGCCGTTTCCAGCCCATGTTATCTTTCGGCCTTCTCGGGGCCCATTTATTCTTGGGCTCATTTCCACATTTGTTTACTTACGGTCCGTTAATGTCATTTTCTGCTTGTGTGCCAAATTTAGCCCGTGGTTACAGTCGGCACGTTAGTACGTTGGGCCGTTTTCATAGCGTCATCAAAATACGACCAATTAACGACGGCCCGTTATGGTCGGCCAATGAACGGACGATTTCAACTCTAGCCCATTTACGGCCAAAATGTGGTCTGTTATTGGCCCATGTTTGGCCAATCGATCATACGGCCCATAGAAGGCCCATTGTGTCTACAGCCCGTATAAGGCCCATTGTTTCTATGCAACGTAGAAGGCCCATTGTTTTTTTTGAAAGAAAGAAGGCCCATTGTTTCTATGGCCCTTAGAAGGCCCATTGTTTCTACGGCCCGTAGGAGGCCCATGTTGACTACAGCCGGTGGGCATCAAAGTTCGCCACTATTGCAAATATAGGGAACACCCTACTCTATACAAAAATGGCTTGCTGCTTTCTTCAGCCGGTGGCTGCACGTTAAGAACAAATTTTGTATCGCACCAAAACAAATTACAACTATAAAACAAAAGGAAGGTTGGCATAAAAGTTAACAGTCTAGCAGATAAATGCACCACCAGAAGTTCAGAAGCTCAGTTCATTTGACCTGACTGTATTGTCCGATGGAGCACCATAACCTTCGCCTTCAGTTCTCCTAGGCTCCTGAACAACATAGCAAATGTCTGATAGTCTGGTTTCAAAACCATGCATATCTTGACAACATCAAACAATGTCTCTCCTTGTTTCACAAAGGGTCTCTGTTAGGGAATGGATTTGTCTCTGGAGCGCAGATACAAAAATGTTTTGAGCTTGCGTATCTTGATCATGAGGCAGTTTGGACGAGATTGCCTTAACAATCAAGCCAGTATTACGCAGGAATGTGCTTTTGGCACTGTTAGTGGACAGGTACTGACCCACTGCAGCAAGAGCTGACATTGCGGTTATAGTTGCCTCGCCACCTTCAGAAGGTGGCGGTTCGACCATTTTTCCATAGCTCGCTGAAAAGTTGAGGTTTTACATTAGTAGTACCAGAACAGAAGATATTAAGGAGGCAGCAAAACCAAACAAAATAGCTTTGGTCTATATACATAACTTATTCTAGTGAACCCATGTAAAATAACAGTTGTATTTTATTGCAAAGTACATAATAAAACCAGGTTCCAAACATATGACCATGTACCATCGCTAATGTATTGTCTATTTCTTCACATTGTATTGAGGGCTAAGGATAAAGAGACGAAGTTTATAATACGGTAAGCATAGTATGACATCATTCATATCACAAAACAACTGGGAACAAACAAATATGCAATTGTAACGTTGTGTGGGCAAGTCCAGCACAGAACTAGATTATAGGTCAAGATCAAAGGAACATCACTCCTCTCTTTTAAACCTTGTAAGGTGCAATGATACGCTAAGACAATTGTGTAAAAAATTGAAAAGAGTAATAGACATTGGCTGCAAACTATGCAGTTCAAGGCACAAGTCAGAGTTAGTAGTAGTTAAAAGGTATGAGGATTAAGGACTTACAACAGCGGCTTTGACTGGTGTAGTCATGCCCTTCTTCTTGCTAGTGTGACAGTCCTTGAAGATTTCCACAACATTTGGTTCAGGTACTTTTTGGTCCTTGTGGCCTTTCCTCTGCATTTGGAACAAGTCAATGTAGATATGATAATATGGTACAACAAAAAGAGTGAAACAACAGCTAATTACAAGAGCCTCGCAGTGTGCAATATAGCTACGAGATCATGTCGTTTGTTGGAATTTCACTTTCGTACGGTTGGCCTTGTTCTTTGAACAGTTCACCTACAAGAAGATAGATTTGTGTGGCACATGCGTAAATAGGACTTCAACATGTGATCTGATTACATATATATAATGTACTTGATACTTCGGATCGGAACAATGTTTAAGAAGGCCTCTCCAGTCTTCATCAGATATATTTTCCACTGGAGATGTTTGGGCAAGTTCACTGTTAGCCTTGTCTTCAAAGTGAGTTTTCCTCAAGTTATACTGATACTGTTGCAGAGTAGACATGAAAACATGGGTGCAAGCTTGTCTAGTTGCATCATCTTGGCTATCCAACTTGAACCTCATCTGTTGAAAATTATGGGAGTCTCATTATCAGCAACCTAGAAAGTATTGGACAGAGCAAGACGATATTACTAGTTTCCATACATAACCATACTTACAGATAAATGTGAAGGAAATATGCCCTGGAGGCAATAATAAAAATGTTATTTTTATTTCCTTATATCATGATAAATGTCTTTTATTCATGCTAGAATTGTATTAACCGGAAACTTAGTACATGTGTGAATACATAGACAAAACAATATGTCCCTAGTATGCCTCTACTAGACTAGCTCATTGATCAAAGGTGGTTATGTTTCCTAGCCATAGACATGAGTTGTCATTTGATCAACGGGATCACATCATTAGGAGAATGATGTGATGGACAAGACCCATCCGTTAGCTTAGCACTATGATCGTTTAGTTTTACTGCTATTGCTTTCTTCATGACTTATACATGTTCCTATGACTATGAGATTATGCAACTCCCGAATACCGGAGGAACACCTTGTGTGCTATCAAACTTCACAATGTAACTGGGTGATTATAAAGGTGCTCTATAGGTGTCTCTGAAAGTGTTCGTGGTGTTGACATAGATCAAGAATAGGATTTGTCACTACGAGTGTTGGAGAGGTATCTCTGGGCCCTCTCGGTAATACACATCATAATAAACCTTGCAAGAAAATGACTAATGAGTTATTCATGAGATGATGTATTATGGAACGAGTAAAGAGACTTGCCGGTAACGAGATTGCACCAGGTATTGAGATACCGACGATCAAATCTCGGGCAAGTAACATACCGATGACAAAGGGAACAACGTATGTTATTATGCGGTTTGACCGATAAAGATCTTCGTAGAATATGTAGGAGCCAATATGAGCATCCACGTTCCGCTATTGGTTATTGACCAGAGATGAGTCTCGGTCATGTCTACATAGTTCTCGAACCCGTAGGGTCCGCACACTTAACGTTTGATGACGATCGGTATTATGAGTTTATGAGTTTTGATGTATCTAAGGTTGTTAGGAGTCCCGGATAAGATCACGGACATGACGAGGAGTCTCGGAATGTCCGAGACCTAAAAATTGATATATTGGACGACTATATTCGGACACCGGAAGTGTTCTGGAAAGTTTTCAGAATTTACAGGAGTGCCTGGGGGGGGGGGTTACCGGAACCCCTGGGGGAAAGTTGGGCCCTAGTGGGCCTTTGGGAAGAAAGAGGGTAGCAGCCAGGAGGTGGCGCGCCCCCTCCCAAGGGGTAGTCCGAATTGGTCTAGGGGAGGGGGGTGCGGCCCCTCTTTCTATCTCCTTCTCTCCCTCTCTTTCCTTTCCCCTTCTCCCTCTTGGTGATTCCTACTAGGAATATGATTGCAATCCTATTCCTAGTAGGATTGGTCCTCCTAGGCGCACCAATAGGGGCCGACAGGCCTTCCCCCTTGCTCCTTTATACATGGGGGCAGGGGGGCACCCTAGAAGACACAAGTTGATCTCTCCAGCCGTGTGCGGTGCCCCCCTCCACAGAAACACACCTCGGTCATACCGTTGCAGCGCTTAGGCGAAGCCCTGCGCCGGTAACTTCATCATATCCGTCACCACGCTGTCGTGCTGACGAAACTCTCCCGTGAAGCTCAACTGGATCAAGAGCTCATGGGACATCATCAAGTTGAACGTGTGCTGAACGCGGAGGTGCCGTACGTTCGGTGCTTGATCGGTTGAATCGCGAAGAAGTTCGACTATATCAACCGCGACACTTGACGCTTCCGCTTTCGGTCTATGAGGGTACGTAGACACACTCTCCCCTCTCGTTGCTATGCATCTGGTAGATAGATCTTGCGTGATCGTAGGAAAATTTTAAAATAATACGTTCCCCAACAGTGGCATCATGAGTCAGGTCTATGCGTAGATGATATGCACGAGTAGAACACAAGTGAGTTGCGGACGATACTAGTCATACTGCTTACCAGCATGTCATACTTTGCTTCGGCGGTATTGTGAGATGAAGCGGCCCGGACCGACATTACGCGTATGATTACGCGAGACTGGTTTCACCGTTATGAGCACTTGTTGCTTAAAGGTGACTGGCGGGTGTCTGTCTCTCTCACTTTAGCTGAATCAAGTGTGACTATGCCCGGTCCTTGTGAAGGTTAAAACAACACATACTTGACGAAATATCGTTGTCGTTTTGTATGCGTAGGTAAGTACGGTTCTTGCTAAGCCCGTAACAGCCACGTAAAACTTGCAACAACAAAGTAGAGGACGTCTAACTTGTTTTTGCAGGGCATGTTGTGATGTGATATGGTCAAGACATGATGAGTTATACGTTATTGTATGAGATGATCATGTTTTGTAAAGTTATCGGCAACTGGCAGGAGGCATATGGTTGTCACTTTATTGTACGAAATACAGTCGCCATGTAATTGCTTTACTTTATCACTAAGCGGTAGCGATAGTCGTGGAAGCAATAGTTGGCGAGACGACAACGATGCTACGATGGAGATAAAGGTGTCGCACCGGTGATGAAGGTGATCATGACGGTGCTTTGAATATGGAGATGAAAAGCACAAGATGATGATGGCCATATCATGTCACATATTTTGATTGCATGTGATTGCATTATAAGATGATCCCTTACAGAATTTCAAGGTATAAGTCTTCTCCCTGAGTATGCACCGTTGCGAAAGTTCGTCGTGCCGAGACACCACGTGATGATCGGGTGTGATAAGCTCTACGTTCAAATACAACGGGTGTAAGCCAGTTTTGCACACGCAGAATACTCGGGTTGAACTTGACGGGCCTAGCATATACAGATATGGCCTCGAAACACTGGAGACCGAAAGGTTGAGCGTGAATCATATAGTAGATATGATCAACATAAGATGTTCACCATTAAAACTACTCCATCTCACATGATGATCGAACATGGTTTAGTTGATTTGGATCACGTGATCATTTAGATGACCGGAGGGATGTCTATCTAAGTGGGAGTTCTTTAAGTAATATGATTAATTGAACTTTAATTTATCATGAACTTAGTCCTGGTAGTTTTTGCATATCTATGTTGTTGTAGATCAATGGCCCGTGCTACCGTTCCTTTGAATTTTAATGCATTCCTAGAGAAAGCTAAGTTGAAAGATGATGGTTGCAATTACATGGACTGGGTCCGGAATTTGAGGGTTATCCTCATTGCTGCACAAAAGAATTATGTCCTTGAAGCACCGCTAATTGACACGCCCCCTCCCGCTAATGTAGACACTTTGAACGTCTGGCAGATGCGGTCTGATGACTACACGATAGTTCAGTGTGCCATGCTTTACGGCTTAGAACCAGGACTTCAATGACGTTTTGAATGTGATGGACCATATGAGATGTTCTAGGAGTTGAAGTTAATATTTCAAGTTAATGCCCGAATTGAGAAATATGAGATTTCCAATAAGTTCTATAGCTGCATGATGGAGGAGAATAGTTCTATTAGTGAACACTTGCTTAGAATGTTTGGGTACTACAATCATATGACTCAACTTGGTTGCAAAGTTGACGAGGATAGTGTTATTGATAGAGTTCTTCAATCACTGCCACCAAGCTATAAAGGCTTCGTGATGAACTATAATATGCAAGGGATGCAGAAGACAATTCCCGAGCTCTTCGCTATGCTCAAGGCTGCGGAGGTAGAAATCAAAAAGGAGCATCAAGTGTTGATGGTTAACAAGACCACTAGTTTCAAGAAAAAGGGCAAGGGAAAGAAGGGGAACTTCAAGAAGAATAGCAAGACAGTTGCTACTCCCACGAAGAAACCCAAGTCCGGAGCCAAGCCTGAAACTGAGCACTTCTACTGCAAAGGTACTGGACACTGGAAGCGGAACTACCCCAAGTATTTGCCGGATAAGAAGGATGGCAAGGTGAACAAAGGTATATGTATACATCTTATTGATGTGTACCTTACTAATGCTCGTAGTAGTACCTAGGTATTTGATACCGGTTCGGTTGCTAATATTTGTAACTCGAAACAGGGACTACGGATTAACCAAAGATTGGCTAAGGACGAGGTGACGATGCGCGTGAGAAATGGTTCCAAAGTCGATGTGATCGCCGTCGGCACGCTACCTCTACATCTACCTTCGGGATTAGTTTTAGACCTAAATAATTGTTATTTGGTGCCAGCTTTAAGCATGAACATTATATCTGGATCTTGTTTGTTGCGAGATGGTTATTCATTTAAATTAGAGAATAATGGTTGTTCTATTTTTATGAATAATATCTTTTATGGTCATGCACCCTTGAAGAGTGGTCTATTCTTGTTGGATCTCGATTGTAGTGATACACATATTCATAATATTGAAGCCAAAATATGTAAGGTTAATAATGATAGTGCAACTTATTTGTGGCACTACCGTTTGGGTCATATTGGTGTAAAGCGCATGAAGAAACTCCATAGTGATGGACTTTTGGAATCACTTGATTATGAATCACTTGGTGCTTGCGAACCGTGCCTTATGGGCAAGATGACTAAAACTCCGTTCTCCGGAACTATGGAGCGAGCAACAGATTTGTTGAAAAACATACATACTAATGTATGTGGACCAATGAGTGTTGAAGCTCGCGGCGGGTATCGTTATTTTTTGACCTTCACTGATGATTTGAGCAGATATGGGTATATCTACTTAATGAAGCACAAGTTTGAAACATTTGAAAAGTTCAAGGAATTTCAGAGTGAAGTAGAGAATCATCATAACAAGAAAATAAAGTTTCTATGATCTGATCATGGAGGGGAATATTTGAGTTACGAGTTTGGTCTTCATTTGAAATAATGTGGAATAGTTTCACAACTCACGCCACCCGGAACACCACAGCGTAATGGTGTGTCCGAACATCGTAACCGTACTTTATTGGATATGGTGCGGTCTATGATGTCTCTTACCGATTTACCACTATCGTTTTGGGGTTATGCTTTAGAGACAGCTGCATTCACGTTAAATAGGGCACCATCTAAATCCGTTCAGATGACGCCTTATGAACTGTGGTTTGGCAAGAAACCAAAGTTGTCGTTTCTTAAAATTTGGGGCTGCGATGCTTATGTGAAAAAGCTTCAACCTGATAAGCTCGAACCCAAATCGGAGAAATGTGTCTTCATAGGATACCAAAAAGAGACTGTTGGGTACACCTTCTACCACATATCCGAAGGCAAAATATTCGTTGCTAAGAATGGATCCTTTCTAGAGGAGTTTCTCTCGAAAGAAGTGAGTGGGAGGAAAGTGGAACTTGATAAGGTAATTGTACCTTCTCCCGAATTGGAAAGTAGTACATCACAGAAACTAGTTCCAGTGATTCCTACACCAATTAGTGAGGAAGCTAATGATGATGATCATGAAACTTCAGATCAAGTTTCCACTGAACTTCGTAGATCAACGAGAGTTCGTTCCGCATCAGAGTGGTACGGCAATCCAGTTCTGGTAGTCATGTTACTAGACCATGATGAACCTACGAACTATGAGGAAGCGATGATGAGCCCAGATTTCGCAAAATGGCTTGAGGCCATGAAATCTGAGATGGGATCCATGTATGAGAACAAAGTGTGGACTTTGGTTGACTTGCCCCATGACCGGCAAGCCATCAAAAATAAATGGATCTTCAAGAGGAAGACCGACGCAGACGGTAATGTTACTGTTTACAAAGCTCGACTTATTGCGAAAGGGTTTCGACAAGTTCAAGGAGTTGACTACGATGCGACTTTCTCGCCCGTAGCGATGCTTAAGTCTGTCCGAATCATGTTAGCAATTGCCGCATTTTTTGATTATGAAATCTGGCAAATGGATGTCAAAACTGCATTCCTGAATGGATATCTCAAAGAAGAGTTGTATATGATGCAACCATAAGGTTTTGTCGATCGTAAAGGTGCTAACAAAGTGTGCAAGCTCCAGCGATCCATCTATGGACTGGTGCAGGCATCTCGGAGTTGGAATATACGCTTTGATGAGGTGATCAAAGCATATGGTTTTATACAGACTTTTGGAGAATCATGTATCTACAAGAAAGTGAGTGGGAGCTCTGTAGCATTTCTAATATTATATGTGGATGACATATTGTTGATTGGAAATGATATAGAATTTCTGGATAGCATAAAAGGATACTTGAATAAGAATTTTTCAATGAAAGACCTCAGTGAAGCTGCTTACATATTAGGCATCAAGATCTATAGAGATAGATCAAGACGCTTAATTGGACTTTCACAAAGCACATACCTTGATAAAGTTTTGAAGAAGTTCAAAATGGATCAGTCAAAGAAAGGGTTCTTGCCTGTGTTACAAGGTGTGAAGTTGAGTAAGACTCAATGCAAGACCACTGCAGAAGATAGAGATAAATGAAAGTCATTCCCTATGCCTCAGCCATAGGATCTATCATGTATGCAATGTTGTGTACCAGACCTGATGTGTGCCTTGCTATAAGTCTAGCAGGGAGGTACCAAAGTAATCCAGGAGTGGATCACTGGACAGCGGTCAAGAACATCCTGAAATACCTGAAAAGGACAAAGGATATGTTTCTCGTGTATGGAGGTGACAAAGAGCTCGTCGAAAATAGTTCCGTCAATTCTAGCTTCGACAATGATCCGGATGACTCTACGTCACAAACCGAATATGTATTTTTTATTAAACGATGGAGCTGTCAGTTGGTGCAGTTCCAAGCAGAGCGTCGTGGCGGGATCTACGTGTGAAGCGGAATACATAGCTGCTTCAGAAGCAGCAAATGAAGGAGTCTGGATGAAGGAGTTCATATCCGATCTAGGTGTAATACCTAGTGCATCGGGTCCAATGAAAATATTTTGTGGCACCACCGGAGCAATAGCCTTGGCGAAGGAATCCAGGTTTCACAAGAGAACAAAGCACATCAAAAGACGCTTCAATTCCATCCGCGATCTAGTCAAGGAGGGAGACATAGAGATTTGCAAGATACATACGGATCTGAATGTTGTAGACCCGTTTACTAAGCCTCTTCCACGGGCAAAACATGATCAGCACCAAGACTCCATGGGTGTTAGGATCATTACTTTGTAATCTAGATTATTGACTCTAGTTCAAGTGGGAGACTGAAGGAAATATGCCCTAGAGGCAATAATAAAAATGTTATCTGTATTTCCTTATATCATGATAAATATCTTTTATTCATGCTAGAATTGTATTAACTGGAAACTTAGTACATGTGTGAATACATAGACAAAACAGTATGTCCCTAGTATGCCTCTACTAGACTAGCTCATTGATCAAAGATTGTCATGTTTCCTAGCCATAGACATGAGTTGTCATTTGGTAAACAGGATCACATCATTAGGAGAATGATGTGATGGACAAGACCCATCCGTTAGATTAGCACTATGATCGTTTAGTTTTACTGCTATTGCTTTCTTCATGAGTTATACATGTTCCTATGACTATGGGATTATGCAACTCCCGAATACCGGAGGAACAACTTGTGTGCTATCAAACATCACAACGTAACTAGGTGATCATAAATATGCTCTACAGGTGTCTCCGAAAGTGTTCGTGGTGTTGGCATAGATAAAGAATAGGTTTTTTCACTCCGAGTGTCGGAGAGGTATCTCTGGGCCCTCTCGGTAATACACATCAAAATAAACCTTGCAAGCAAATGACTAATGAGTTAGTCACGAGATGATGTATTACGGAACGAGTAAAGAGACTTGCCGGTAACGAGATTGAACTAGGTATTGAGATACCGACGATCGAATCTCGGGTAAGTAACATACCGATGACAAAGGGAACAACATATGTTGTTATGCGGTTTGACCGATAAAGATCTTCGTAGAATATGTAGGAGCCAATATGAGCATCCAGGTTCCTCTATTGGTTATTGACCGGAGATGAGTCTCGGTCATGTCTACATAGTTCTTGAACCCGTAGGGTCCGCACGCTTAACGTTTGATGACGATCGATATTATGAGTTTATGAGTTTTGATGTACCTAAGGTAGTTCGGAGTCCCGGATAAGATCACGGACATGACGAGGAGTCTAGAAATGTCCGAGACGTAAAAATTGATATATTGGACGACTATATTCGGACACCGGAAGTGTTCTGGAAAGTTTTAGAATTTATAGGAGTGCCGGGGGGGTTACCGGAACCCCGCGGGGGAAAGTTGGGCCCTAGTGGGCCTTAGGGAAGAAAGAGGGCAGCAGCCAGGAGGTGGCGCACCCCCTCCCAAGGGGTAGTCCAAATTGGACTAGGGGAGGGGGGCGCGGCCCCTCTTTCCCTCTCCTTCTCTCCCTCTCTTTCCTTTCCCCCTTCTCCCTCTTGGTGATTCCTACTAGGAATATGATTGCAATCCTATTTCTAGTAGGATTGCTCCTCCTAGGCGCACCAATAGGGGCCGGCCGGCCTCCCCCTTGCTCCTTTATATACGGGGGCAGGGGGCACCATAGAAGAAACAAGTTGATCTCTCCATCTGTGTGCGGTGCCCCCCTCCACAGAAACACACCTCGGTCATACCGTTGCAGTGCTTAGGCGAAGCCCTGCGCCGGTAACTTCATCGTATCCGTCACCATGCTGTCTTGCTGACAAAACTCTCTCGTGAAGCTCAACTGGATCAAGATCTCGTGGGACGTCATCAAGTTGAACGTGTGCTGAACGCGGAGGTGCCGTACGTTCGGTGCTTGATCAGTTGAATCGCGAAGAAGTTCGACTACATCAACCGCGTCACTTGACGCTTCCGCTTTCGGTCTACGAGGATACGTAGACACACTCTCCCCTCTCGTTGCTATGCATCTGGTAGATAGATCTTGCATGATCATAGGAAAATTTTAAAATACTATGTTCCCTAACAAAATGGTCGAGGAAGGTGTTGAACTGAGTCTCGTCTTTGTCATTCCTGTACTGAATCCATGTTGGGAGGATACGTACATGATACCTAACAGCAACCGTGCCTCTGATACTAACTTGGCTGACTCTGTAGCATCACGTGTCCTTTTTAAACCTGCCTCAAAACAGATCTCCATTCTTCCTCCTCTAGATTTAGTTAACCTATCGAGCATTATCCCTGATGTTTGTTTCCTATTGTGCCTAGGTGCTAGTCCAACAACAAACATAGGAAGTGTTAGTGTACATCAGACTGTGAAACTACATATAAACAAGCATGCAACTGTAACTTGACTACAACAACTACCTTCTTGCTGTTGAGGCTCACAAAGTTCATCTAATCTTGCCAACTCATCTTGAGTCAAGAGTGCTTCGGAAATAGTGTCAGGTGGCAAGGGATCTTGGGAACGTCCTGCTAGCTGAGTTAACCAACGAGTAAATCGTGTAGCCCGTGGTACCATGGAAGGTGTTGCAACAACTAGGGTTGTCTCTGCTTGTTTGGTGGCAGCTATTTGTTTCTGTTTGGCTTGTTCTGTAGCTCGTGTAGCACGGGGTACCCTGTTGGTACAATTTTCCGCTGGACTTTGACCTTCTATTGCACCATCAGTACCAGCAGAATCTGCAGGATTGTTCCGCTTCCGTTTCCCCGTCTTTCTGTCTTGCTTCCTCTTGCTCTGTGCCATGTTAAGTCAAGCCAACAAGAAAAACGAATATCAATTTAGTTCTTCAGAACAAATGTACTTTGATGTAAGAACATGGTGTGATAGACAGATATTGTATGTTCTAGAAACAGGAACACATGTCTTAGTCACAAGTATAATGTGTAAAGTAAGCAGATGAAATTCAACAAAATTAGAAGCAATACAAGCTAGACATCATACATAACATGCAACCACATATAACAATGCCAAGTTAGAGGTAGCACCTGTGATGGTGCACTAGGGGAGACATGCTCATCACCAACACATCTACGTTGAGTGTCTATGCATGTGTTATCTTGGAAATCATCTTGGGGGGATGGAGGAGTAGAATCTATAGAGGCCCTCCATTTGGAAGGAGCACCTTCATCCGCTGCCTTGCAAAATTCCTTCTGTTTTATTGATTTTGAATTGTCAAGTAAAACCGACAAGAAAAAGCAATATAATTCACTCTTCAGAACTCATTCGTGCATGATACTGACAATCACTACTTTGATGTAAGGCAAACACATGATTCCAGGATGGAATAATACGAAAAACAGAACGGCATGGCATATTCACAACTGTTTGTGTAAACTAAGCAGAAACCATTTCACCAAATAAGAAGCAATGCAAGCTAGACACCACGTGAACGATGCAACCAATATGACTCTGCCAAGTTAAAAGTGTCCCATCATAAATGGCATTTCAACAAATTAGAAACAGCGCATGCTATAAATCATATCAAAGATGCAACTAATATCACACTGCATATACTGAAGGTGTCTCATCATATTGATTTATGCGGGATACAAAAAAACAATAGTTTTATGTGAGGACATGCTTAATAGACAGATGTACTATGTACTAAATGCAGGAAGTCATGTCACATTAACAGGTATAATGTATAAGCTAAGAAGAATAGCACATGCAGTTTAACCAGATTGGAAAAATTACAATCTAGACACCATATGCAACATGCAACCACATATCACGCTACCAAGTTAGAGCAAGCACCTGCGATGCTAGTGTAGGGAAAATGCAGTAATCAACTACACAGCTAGGTTCACTATCTTCATCTAGCCTTGCTGTTTCTTGAGAATCATGTCGGGAGGCTGACGCTGCATTCCTTAAATGAGGAGTAATCGACTTGCCTGACTGCCTCATCATAAGTGATTGATGAGGGATACACAAGAACATTAGTTTGATGTAAGAACATGGTTAATACACAGATGTACTACTATGTACCAAAAACAGAAAGGCATGGCATATTTAAAGGTATAATGTGTAAGCTAAGCAGATGCAATTTAACCAAATTGGAAGCAATACAAGCTAGACATCCGGCTGGAGTGGTGAGCATGATCATCTAGGACCCGAGAGCCTGGTGGGAGGCGGGCTGCTTCGCCACCATCGCGGCTTTTTAGTTGGCTTCCAGGTGATGCCTCTCTTTGCTGGGCTTGTGCCACCTCTTGAGCTTGCGTTGTATTCCCTCGAAGAGGAAAGGGAGATGCAGTACAGTAGCATAAGTATTTCCCTCAGTTTTTGAGAACCAAGGTATCAATCCAGTAGGAGACCACGCGCGAGTCCCTCGCACCTACACAAACAAATAAGAACTTCGCAGCCAACGCGATAAGGGGTTGTCAATCCCTTTATGGTCACTTACGAGAGTGAGATCTGATAGTTATATTTTTGGTATTTTTGGTTTAATAAAACAGAAAATAAAAGCGAGAAAAGTATAGTAGATGTAGATTGATATGTTGAGAATAGACCCGGGGGCCATAGTTTTCTCTAGTGGCTTCTATCATGATAGCGATATTCTACGACGGGTAAATGAATTACTGTCGAGCAATTGATAGAAAAACAAATAATTATGAGACTATCTAGGCATGATCATTGTATATAGGCATCACATCCGAGACAAGTAGACCGAAACGATTCTGCATCTACTACTATTACTCCACACATCGACCGCTATCCAACATGCATCTAGTGTATTGAGTTCATACGAACAGGGTAACACCTTAAGCAAGATGACATGATGTAGAGGGATAAACTCAAGCAATATGATGAAAACCCCATCTTTTTATCCTCGATGGCAACAATAAAATACGTGCCTTGCTGCCCCTACTGTCACTGGGAAAGGACACCGCAAGATTGAATCCAAAGCCAAGCACTTCTCCCATTGCAAGAACTATAGATCTAGTAGGCAAAGCCAAACAAATAATTCGAAGAGACTTGCAAGGATATTATGAGCACACATAAAAAGTTCAGAGAAGAACCAAATATCTTACATAGATAACCTTGATCATAAACTCACAATTCATCGGATCTCGACAAACACACCGCTAAAAGAGATTACATCGAATAGATCTCCTCGAAGACCGAGGAGAACTTTGTATTGAGATCCAGAGAGAGAGAAGAAACCATCTAGATACTAGTTATGGACCCGAAGGTCTGAGGTAAACTACTCACAACTCATGGTGAGGGCGATGATGATGATGATGATGATGAAGGCCTCCGTGATGGATCCCCCTCCCGGAACAGGCTCCAAGATGGGATCTCCACGGGAACAGAAGCAACGGTGGTGGAATTAGGGATTTCTCTCTGCGTATGGAGTTTATGGGGTACATAGGTATATATAGGAAGAAGGAGGGCAACGGGGGCCGTGTGGGCCAGCCTCGAGGTAGGGGGGCGCGACCCACACCCTCGAGGGCTGGCCCTTCATCCACTGACTTGGTCCCGAAGATTCCCGAGCGTGATTTCCTCCAAAAATATCTCTCGCGAAGGTTTCATTCCGTTTGATATTCCTTTTCTACAAAACCCTGAAATAGGCAAAAAAAGCAACAATCTGGACTCGGCCTTTGGGTTAATAGGTTAGTCCCAAAAATGATATAAAAGTGAATGATAAAGCCCATTAAACATCCAAGACTTCATAAATAATAGCATGGAACAATAAAAAAATTATAGATACGTTGGAGACGTATCAAGCATCCCGAAGCTTAATTACTGCTCGTCCTCGAGTAGGTAAATGATAAAGAATTTTTTTTTGATGTGGAATGCTAACCAATATAGTTTTTCAATGTAATTCTCTTAATTGTGGAATGAATGTTCAGATCTGAAGGATTCGAGATAAAAGTCTATATTGACATAAGAAATAACAATACTTCAAGCAATACTAACAAAGCAATCATGTCTTCTCAAAGTACCATTGCTAAAGGAAGTTATCCCTACAAAATCATATGGTCTGGCTATGCTCCCTCTTCATCACACAAAATATTCATATTATGCACAACCCCGATTTCAGCCAAGCACTTGTATTTATACTCTATTCTTTTCAATTCTTTCAACTTTCACGCAATACATGAGCGTGAGCCATGGATATAGCACTATGGGTGGAATAGAGGTGGTTGTGGAGAAGACAAAAAGGAGGAAGATAGCCTCACATCGACTAGGTGTATCAACGGGTTATGGAGATGCCCATCAATAGATATCAATGTGAGTGAGTAGGGATTGCCATGCAACGGATGCACTAGAGCTAAATATGAATGAAATCTCAACAAAAGAAACTAGTGAGTGTGCATCCAACTTGCTTGCTCACGAAGACCTAGGGCTTTGAGGAAGCCCATCGTTGGAATATACAAGCCAAGTTCTATAACAAAAATTCCCACTAGTATATGAAAGTGACTAATCATGACACTCTCTATAATGAAGATCGTGGTGCTACTTTGAAGCACAAGTGTGGAAAAAGATAGTAGCAATTGTCCCTTCTCTCTTTTCTCTCATTTTTTTATTTGCCCCTCTCTATTTTTTTGGGGGCTTCTCTTTTTTTATTGGCCTTTCCTCACACGGGACAATGCTCTAATAATGATGATCATCACACTTTTTGTTACAACTTGAAATTACAACTCGATACTACAACAAGTATGACTCTACATGAATGCCTCCGGCGGTGTACCGGCATAAGCAATGAATCATGTGTGACATGTATGAAAAATTATGCATGGTGGCTTTGCCAAAACTACAATGTCAACTACATGATCATGCATGGCACTATGACAATATGATGCGTGTCATATGAACGGAACGGTGGAAAGTTGCATGGCAATATATCTCGGAATGGCTATGGAAATGCCATGATAGGTAGGTATGGTGGCTGTTTTGAGAAACAATATGGTGGCTGTTTTGAGGAAGGATATATAGTGGGTTTATGGTACCGACGAAAGTTGCGCGGTACAAGAGAGGCTAGCAATGGTGGAAAGGTGAGAGTGCGTATAATCCATGGACTCAACATTAGTCATAAGAACTCATATAATTATTATAAAAATCTACGAGTCATCAAAAACAAAGTAATCAACGCATGCTCCTAGGAGGGAGGTTGGTAGGAGTTAATCATCGCGCGCCCCCGACCTCCACACAAAGGTTGGCACTCTACAAATACCTCATGCTTTAGCTTCGTCACATAGCGGTTCACCATACGTGCATGATACGGGAATCACTAACCTCAACACAAGTATTCTTCAATTTCATAATAACTCCACTAGCATGACTCTAATATCACTATCCTCATGTCTCAAAACAATTATCAAGCATCCAACATCTCATTCTATTCAATGCACTTGGTGTGAAAATTTTACTACATTGACATTGGATGTTTATCATGTGAAGACTAGCTTCTTTAGCCTAAACACATTACCATGCTGTTTTAATATACTCTCAAATATATATAAGTGAATCATGAGAGTTCAACAATTTCAACAAAATATAACCACCGCCATGCTCTAAAAGATATAAGTGAAGCATAAGAGCAAAAACTATTCAACTCAAAAGATATAAGTGAAGCACATAGAGTGTTCTAATAATTCCTATGCCATATCTAACTCTCTCAAATAGGTGTGTACAGCAAGGATGATTGTGGCAAACTAACAAGCAAAGAATCAAATTATACAAGATGCTCCAAGCAAAACAGATAGCATGTTGCGAATAAAAATATAACTCCAAGTATAGTTACCGATGGATGAAGACGAAAGAGAGGATGCCTTCCCGGGGCATCCCCAAGCTTAGGCTTTTGATTATCTTCATTTTACTTGGGGTGCCATGGGCATCCCAAATCTTGGGCCTTTGCTATTCCTTGTTCCATAGTCCATCAAAGCAATACTCAAAACTTGATAACTTCACAACACAAAACTTAGACAAAAATTCTCGTGAGCTCCGTTAGTAAGAGAAAGCAAACCTACACTCAAAGTTACAGCAAGGAATTCATACTTTGTTTATATTGGTGTTGAACCTACTGTCCTCCAACTTCTATATGGTTCATATCCTCCAATATTACTCATAGATGCATCGGAATAAGCAAACAGCACACGAGAAACAGAATCTGTCAAAAACAGAATAGTCTTTAGTAATCTGCTGGGTTTGCCTACTTCTGAAACTCCAAAAACTTCAAACTAAATTGGTAAATTTTCGCAATTTGTCTACCAATCAGCAGCAAAAAGAATCAACTAAAAATCACGCTCCAGTAAAATCCGAAGACTACTTTAGCGAGCGCTAACGATTCTGTTTTTTCACAGCAAGATCGTATAAACTTCACACAAGTCCTACCAAAGGTTCTACTTGGCACAAACACTAACAAAATATGAAAACACATCTAATCAGAGGCTAGATGCAAAATTTATTCCCTAACAGCAACAAAAGCAAAAAACATAAAATTGGGTTGCCTCCCAACAAGCGCTATCGTTTTACGCCCCTAGCTAGGCACGAAACAAGATAAATCTTGGTATTGCCATCCTTGAAAGGCAATCCATAAGTGGCTCTCATGATAGATTCATATGGTAATTTGATTTTCTTTCTAGGAAAGTGTTCCATGCCTTTCCTTAACAGAAATTGTAATCTAATATTTCCTTCCTTCATATCAATAATTGCACCAATCGTTCTAAGGAAAGGTCTACCAAGAATAATAGGACATGAATGATTGCAATCTATATCAAGAACAATGAAATCTACGGGCACATAATTCCTATTGGCAACAATAAGAACATCATTAATTCTTCCCATAGGTTTCTTAATAGTGGAATCCACAAGATGCAAATTTAAAGAACAATCATCAAGCTCATGGAACCCTAGCAAATCACACAAAGTTTTTGGGATAGGGGAGACACTTGCACCCAAATCACACAAAGCATAGCATTCATGATCTTATATTTTTATTTTTATAGTAGGTTCCCATTCATCATAAAGATTTCTAGGTATAGAAACTTCCAACTCAAAGTTTTCTTCATAGGATTGCATCAAAGCATCAACTATATGTTTAGTGAAAGCTTTATTATGACTATGAGCATGCGGAGAATTTAGCACGGATTGCAACAAAGAAATACAATCAACCAAAGAGCAATTATCATAATTGAATTTCCTTGAAATCCAAAGTAGTGGGTTCATCACTATGCAAAGTTTTAATCTCTTCAGTCCCACTTTTAGCAATTTTGGCATCAAGATCTAAAATCGCCGAATTATTGGGACACCTTAAAGCAGAATCACCTCCAATCCTATTCTCATCAAGATTAATACTAGAAAACAAGGATCTAATAGGAGACACATCAATAACTTTCAAATCTTCATCTTTATTTTCATGATAACTAGAAGAACACGATTTAACATAATCTTCTCTTTTAGCATGCATTCTAGCGGTTCTTTCTTTGCATTCATCGATGGAAATTCTCATGGCTTTGAGAAACTCATTGATGTCATGCTTAGGTGGGATAGATCTAAGTTTCAAAGAGTCAACATCAAGAGTAATTCTATCTACACTTCTAGCCAATTCATCAACTTTAAGCAATTTCTCTTCAAGCACATCATTAAAGTTCTTTTGCGAGATCATAAACTCCTTAACACTAGTTTCAAATTCAGAAGGCATCTTTCCATAAGAGTTGTTGTAGGAATTACAAAAATTATTAGAGGAATTACTAGGAAAAGGCCTAGGATTAAAATTACCTCTATAAGCATTGTTACCAAAATTATTCCTACCAACAAAATTCACATCCAAAGATTCATTGTTATTCTCAATCAAAGTGGACAAATGCATATCATTAGGATCAGAAGAAGCACTCTTAGCAGCAAACAATTTCAGAAGTTCATCCATCTTTCCACTCAAAACACTAATTTCTTCGATAGCATGCACTTTTTTACTAGTAGATCTTTCGGTGTGCCATTGAGAATAATTAACCATAATATTATCTAGGAGTTTGGTAGCTTCTCCTAAGGTAGTTTCCATGAAAGTGCCTCCGGCGGCCGAATCTAAAAGATTTCTAGAAGCAAAATTCAAGCCGGCATAAAAGTTTTGAATAATCATCCATAGATTCAAACCATTTGGAGGGCAATTACGTATCATTAATTTCATTCTCTCCCAAGCTTGTGCAACATGCTCATGATCTAGTTGCTTAAAATTCATAATATCGTTTCTAAGAGAGATGATCTTAGCAGGAGGGAAATACTTAGAGATAAAAGCATCTTTCCACTTATTCCATGAATCAATACTATTTCTAGGCAAACAGGAGATCCAAGTTTTAGCACGATCTCTAAGTGAAAACGGAAATAACTTCAATTTAACAATATCGTTATATGTATCCCTTTTCTTTTGCATATCACACAAATCAACAAAGTTGTTTAGATGGGTAGCGGCATCTTCACTAGGAAGCCGGAGAACTGATCTTTCATGACAAGATTCAACAAAGCAGCATTGATCTCACAAGATTCAACATCGGTAATAGGAGCAATCGGGGTGCTAATAAAATCATTGTTATTGGTATTGGAGAAGTCACACAATTTGGTATTGTTCTGAGCCATAGTGACAAGCAAGAAATCCAACACACACAAGCAAACAAGAAGCAAGCGAACAAAAAACACACGGCGGAAGAAGGGCGAATAAAACAACAAAGGTGAAGTGGGGGAGAGGAAAACGAGAGGCAAATAAATGTAATGCGAAGGATAAGGGTTTGTGATAGGTACTTGGTATATGACTTTTGCGTAAGCCTCCCCGACAACGGCGCCAGAAATTCTTCTTGCTACCTCTTGAGCTTGCGTTGTATTCCCTCGAAGAGGAAAGGGAGATGCAGCACAGTAGCGTAAGTATTTCCCTCAGTTTTTGAGAACCAAGGTATCAATCCAGTACGAGACCACGCGCGAGTCCCTCGCACCTGCACAAACAAATAAGAACTTCGCAGCCAACACGATAAGGGGTTGTCAATCCCTTTACGGTCACTTACGAGAGTGAGATCTGATAGAGATGATAGTTATATTTTTGGTATTTTTGGTTTAATAAAACAGCAAATAAAAGCGAGAAAAGTAAAGTAGATGTAGATTGATATGTTGAGAATTGACCCGGGGGCCATAGTTTTCTCTAGTGGCTTCTCTCAAGATAGCGATATTCTACGACGGGTAAACGAATTACTGTCGAGCAATTGATAGAAAAGCGAATAATTATGAGACTATCTAGGCATGATCATTGTATATAGGCATCACATCCGAGACAAGTAGACCGAAACAATTCTGCATCTACTACTATTACTCCACACATCGACCGCTATCCAGCATGCATCTAGTGTATTGAGTTCATACGAACAGAGTAACGCCTTAAGCAAGATGACATGATGTAGAGGGATAAACTCAAGCAATATGATGAAAACCCCATCCTTTTATCCTCGATGGCAACAATACAATACGTGCCTTGCTGCCCCTACTGTCACAGCGAAAGGACACCGCAAAATTGAACCCAAAGCCAAGCACTTCTCCCATTGCAAGAACTATAGATCTAGTAGGCCAAACCAAACCAATAATTCGAAGAGACTTGCAAGGATATTATGAGCACACATAAAAAGTTCAGAGAAGAACCAAATATCTTTCATAGATAACCTTGATCATAAACTCACAATTCATCGAATTTCGACAAACACACCACAAAAAGAGATTACATCGAATATATCTCCTCGAAGACTGAGGAGAACTTTGTATTGAGATCTAGAGAGAGAGAAGAAGCCATCTTGATACTAGCTATGGACCCGATGGTCTGAGTAAACTACTCACAACTCATGGTGAGGGCGATGATGATGATGATGAAGGCCTCCGTGATGGATCCCCCTCCCGGAACAGGCTCCAAGATGGGATCTCCACGGGAACAGAAGCTACGGCGGCGGAATTAGGGTTTTCTCTCTACGTATGGAGTTTCTGGGGTACATAGGTATATATAGGAAGGAGGAGGGCACCGGGGGCCGTGTGGGCCAGCCTCGAGGCACGGGGGCGCGCCCCCCACCCTCGAGGGCTGGCCCTTCGTCCCCTGACTTGGTCCCGAAGATTCCCGAGCGTGATTTCCTCCAAAAATATCTCTCGCGAAGGTTTCATTCCGTTTGGACTCCGGTTGGTATTCCTTTTCCGCAAAACCCAGAAATAGGCAAAAACAACAATCTGGGCTGGGCCTTTGGGTTAGTAGGTTAGTCCCAAAAATGATATAAAAGTGAATGATAAAGCCCATTAAACATCCAAGACTTCATAAATAATAACATGGAACAATCAATAATTATAGATACATTGGAGACGTATCAGCTTGTCACTGGCTCGGCCAGTGCCCTGACTAGCTATTTGTCTTCTGGTGCTCACGGGATGGTGGTTCATGTAAAAATGTCTTTCCTTATCTTAATAAAGACCGACTTCGGCCTTTCGAATACAAGCTAGACACCATATGGAACATGCAACCACATATGACACCGCGAAGTTAAAGCAAGCACATGTGATGGTGGTTCATTGCAAGCGAGGTCATCAACTTCAGAGCTACGTTTACCGTCTCCATCTGCTGACACTGCACATTTTATAAGGCTGTAACGTGTCTGGCCTATCCGCCTATGACGCTGGAGCGACTTCTCTCTTTTCTTTTTTGCTTCTCTCATAGCAGCAGAGTCTGAAATACCCTTGCATAAAAACACAATAGTGAGAGTATGGGTGAAGTGTGTGCAGAACTAGTGCAATGTAAAAGTAGCAGATAGCAGGTGGCTGAAAAATAAATGACATGAGACATATGATAGCTCTACAACATTGCATGGCAAAAAAAATAGATTTTACTCTGTATGATTTTGTAATATATGAGCACAAGAAATGCAGGTACTCCTGCAGCACACCACCACATGTGGTCATATCAAGCTAACAGTCGACTAAAATTAAATAGGCTAGTCGATTTTTTAATGAACCATCTGATCTATAAGGAACGGGCAGATGGCCTTCGTCTATCTCCCGCCAGTCACTGTTGACGATCTTTCTCGAACCGCCAGCGACCACCCGCCCAGACCCCTGCCTCCGCCGCCCCACCCTCCCCTCGACCTCACACCACCACCGTGCTTGGCAACGCACCCAGGCGATCCCTTTAATCTCGACCGACCTCCAGTTCGGGCGCCAGTAGCTCTAGGCCCCACACGCCCCTAAGATAAACACCGAGGCACTGCTTCCCGGCGTAATAGGCGGACTAGCGCCTGTTACGCCGGGGAATGCTTTCGTTAATTGGGAATCAACTGACCAGGAATTGAAATTCAGGAGGGCGACGGACCTCTAGCTAAGGTGAAATAGTATATGAGGAGAAACCTTGTGCATCGCGAGTTACTAGGAACATCTAGTATTAAGAAGAAGTGGTCAACTAGTGTCTTCTGTGGGATGAATACCGTGCAAGCAGACACGTAAGATTTGCACGAATAAGGGAAGAGGAGTACCATTTTCGGTTGCCGGTGTGGTCGCCTCCACATGTCGCACCAATCTTCTTCTTTCCGTTGGGGAAAGCGATGTTCTGGAGGAGGTTGCAGGCTTGGACGAACCATGGCCAAATTGTTGACTGTGTTGCCGTGGCCGTATGTCGGCGGAGGGCAAGCAGATCCGAGGCGGAGAAGGACGACGTAGCAGGAACAACTCCGGTGCGGTGGAGGGTGGCGAAGTTGGAGCGGTAGCGGTGAGGTGCAGGACGGCGTGGTTGAACTGGCTCGGGTACGGACGGCTCGGCCTCAGCTTCAACTACTAGCCATGGAGGGCGTTGCGGTTGAGGTTGTGGTGGACGACGACGTCGGGGTATTGGCTCTGGCGTGATGGAGGAGGGCAGCGGTTGATGGGTGGAATGGGGTGGTGGACGGATGACGCCGGGATTTCGCGGCTGGTGGAGAGATAGTTTTCAAGCCCACGGAGTACGAATGGGGAATCAGACGGGTGGAAGGGGGAGGGGGAGAACCATGTTTCGGGTCTGGGACGCACTTGTTTTTGGCTTTTTGAACAGAAGATGGGACGTGCTTGTTTGAAATTTGGGGAAAGTACAAACTTTGCCCCCTCTTAAATTTCGGACCTACTGCGGGTCGGGGGTAGGATGGTAATCCCAGGTGTCCCAAATAGTGGGCGGGAGCGATTTCGGCCGCACGCATGTGTGCTTAGGCGGCCATTGTGTATGAATGTTTTTCGGAGGCTGTTGCGTGGCGTCTAGATGAAGCTACAAACCTACCCCGGTTTAGCCCTTTGGACGTCGGGCCGATAGGTTTCACGGGTCGGAGTTATTAGAAAAGTACTTTACTTGTACTACCAAACATTGGTCTCATGTGGTTTCGGGCGAGTAGAGGCTCTTTTGGCGCTTCGTTCGAAATTTTGAAACACAAGCATTCACGTTTAGAGTACTCTTGAACATTGAGGATTGACCTAAATAGACAACGTTAAATTTGACCTTGTATGTTTGAAAACCTCATTAAATTATCCGCTTCTTTTTGAAATTTTGACACTTGAAAATCCTATAACTACGATTATTTTGGAATGGAGGAGCTAAATTAGAATCTATTTTGTACACGACTACATATGCTATTATGTACAAAATCATAGCAAAGATTGGTGCCCTCATAATTTAGGTATGATTTACAAATGCCATGATATCAAATTCAAATAATTGAATGGACTTCATGTTGAATTCGATTTTTTAAACCACCTTAAGTTGAATCCAAATGTATGCTAGTCCATAGGTAGCTATTTATAATGTTCATTGTGTAACTTTCGTATGTATAATGTGCTTTACACACACAACATGAACTATACTCGCATTTATATTTGATTGCTAAAGCGATGCATTGTCTGGAGTTCAAAATACTAACTATGTGGATCAATTGTGTCGAATAATAACATAGACATTCTCAAATTCGATAGAATCTAGATGTCTGATGGATCAATGACCGTTCCTTACACGAATTGCAAATATCATGATCCCATCCTAATATTTGGATACAATTTATATCTTTAATCAATGTGTACAGTAGTCTTGTACGTGTAGTTTCACTCTCCATCGGTGGTCTCTCACACATGCTCACACACTCTCTCCCGAGGTGTCTTTCTCGCATACATGCTCTAGATATAACCCTCCCTCCCTCTCGTAACCATTTACGACTGTTTTCACTAACCTTTATCACAAGCACGCGCCCTCTCGCAAGCATACACACGCACAATCCCCATCGACCCTTTCTATATACATAGACCTGCCTACGTGTCTCCTATATGCACATTATCTTTAGGCCTGTCTCTCACTCATTGTCTCACACCTCTCTTCCTAATCGACGAGTATGATTCTAGCAGAGCATTCTGTAGGATGCGCCTTAAAGTTAGGTTGGATGAGTAGTAATATCAGAGATAAATGGGTTACCTTAGTCTGAGAAGTTAGGGTTACAAAACCTATCCAGCTTTGTCAATGGACATAGAGTCCTTCACAATTATGCTATATTTTTCTTGTACGACTAGTCATCAATGGGTCTCCCTAAATGCGTCACGGGCCGACCAATGTGGCGCAGGACGGAACCAAACGAAGGGCCTCACCTCGACCCAACGGACCTCACGCAGTGACACACCCTCTGCCCCCACGTCTCGTTATCTTCTCACACCCACACATACCAACATAGACACCACACACAAAAAATATGCTCCTGGTGCCTCTATCCACTCCCCCCTTGCATATACACACTCAAGGGAATCTCTCTCCGTGACATCATATTCATCTCTCTCTCTCTCTCTAGACCACTCTAATTTCTCGTGCTATCTCTCTCCCACGCCCCCTTGCCGGCCCCTCTATCCATGCCTCTCTCGAATATGTAATACACAAACATACCTCTCTAGGCCCTGCCAAATCCATCAACTACACATTCACACATGTTACATCACATACCCCATTGATCTAAAAAGCCCTCTCTTCACGTCTATTTCACATACAACATTCCTTTTGAATAAAGTGTGGCCAAAAAATATTTTAGAATTTCTACATATATACAACATTGCAAAGTTATATGGAGGAGTATGAACGCTTGCATTGCACGGTGCCCACAATGATATTTATTCCGCACTGTGAATTTGTATATTTTTATACTATATATAAAGTTAGTCATAATAAAGAGAAACGAAGAGCATCTCTCTCCATCGCATACCCCCCTCTACGCCCCTTTCACGTACACACACAAACTATCTCCAGGTCCTCTAAAAGTAAGCCCCCAGGACATTCACGCATGTTTCATCTTTCTCTCGCGATATATACAGTGACGATCATTGTATTTGAAGAAAAAGCACGATACGTACATTGGACTTCATAATCCACTCATTACGGTCACCATTTACGTTTTTTGGTTATTATACAGTCACGGGCTCACCGTACAACTCTGTATTTGCTCAAGACACGACTAGTTGACCAGTTAAACGCTCCATGTGGCACCTCTAGTGTTGCATCACATTATCTCACTACCATCGGGCCCACCTGTCGGCTTGTATCTACTCTACATCTACACTCTTATAAAATACTAGCAAGATGCCCATGCGTTGCACGGAATATCAAGATGCATTTGTATGAGTAGTTTATCTTGTGGGAGAAAAGGATGAACAAGGGAAGGCCTTATTTGCAAGTGTGGAGTGGGGTGTGGGTATCTTTTTGCAAAATTGCCATTGTTTCCTTCCTATCTGTCAGATATAGATCGGACGGCCTATATTGCAGGATGGCAGGCACACGATCATCACCGACTATGATTTCTATAAGAGTAGGGATAAAATACACTCTTATAAAAAACGGAGTTGGTGATGATAGTGTGCCTGCCATCTAGGGCGTCCGATTTATATCTGACGGATAGGAAAGAAACTATGACAATTTTGCAAAAAGTTACCCACACACCTCTCCACATTTGCAAATAAGGCCTTCCCTCGTTCATCCTTTTCTCTCAATAGATAAACTAGTCATGCAAATGCTTCTTGATGTTACGTGCAACGCACGGGCATCTTGCTAGTAAGAATGAAAACAAACGACAAAAAATATTGGACAGTGGTTCGAAGTCAAGACCGCGGGCACATCGGACAAGGTGGCCTTGTATTGGTATGCTGAGCCGTCTGTTTTAACACACATGAGCTGGTGTGGTGATTATACACACACGCACGCATGCACACGAACTACATGCACGCAACATTCACACGAACACATGCACCCACGCACGCACACAACACTCACACATACACACGCAGCCACGCACGCACGCAACACTCACACGCACACACGCACGCACGCATGCACACACCAGTACACCACACGACCAACACACACTCTCACGCTCAAGTGCTCAACCTACACGTGCATGCGCACACATCAGGCCGTGACAGACACATATACAACCAGGTGATTCCCACGCACGGGGTGGAGTCTTGTCGCGCCTGCGTAAATTTGTGTTTATCTGACCTTTTCTCTATGTGAACTGACAGGTGGGACCCACTAGGAACGTGTTCAATTTAACTAGTCAACATGGTGCCATGCAGACTATTTGGCTGGTCAACAGAGTGCAATCCGATGCCGAACCGTGAGCAAGTGATCTTATAATCACCGCAAAACGTATATAGTGACCGTAATCAACTTATTCTGAAGTTCGGTGAACATATTACGCTTTTCTCTCTGTAGGCCCTCCAAAACTACATCTCTACACGTTCTCGCATGTTACATCTAACAACTATGCAATACAGCACCACTACTACACTCTAACACAATAAATCATATGTGTTTTTAGTTTTACTAGATATCATATTGTTACTTAATTATTCAGTTTGCATACATTAAAATTGCCTTTTTAATGTATGGCCGGTATCATATACCGCGCGGGAAAAATCCCGCCCTTTCATGTTTAATCGGGTTTGCATCGATGGATCGTGCGGAACAGCAAAACTATAGTACTATATACAGTACAAGTGACAGTTCACTGGGCCGTCGTGTCGTGTACTCCTCCGTCGTAAGAGTTGAGCTCTCGCTTTCATATAACTTCTAGTCCCTTTCGCCGACATGTGGGGCATCAAGCTACCGGGTCCACGTGCCATACCGAAATACAGTTCAGAGCAGCCGGGTGAAGCACCCAGTCATGGCGCCGGCGTAGTAATGAGCAATGAGGCGTCAAATCACAAAGCTAGACCTTTCCCACAGTTAAGTTGTAGGGACGAAGTAATAATGCTAAAAAAGAAGAAGTTGGAGGGACGAAGCAGCCATCATTTCACTCGTTGCTGAATCCGCTTCTCCCTCATCTTCTTCAAGTCAACCACGTGTTGCTTCTGCCATTGTTCTGCCTCATGTGGGAAGCGGATCGGCTTGGTGAAGCACTAACACGTGGGACCGCATGTTAGGAAACCGCCAGGACAACGTCCTCTAAAAATAAGAAACCTCCCCCGCCATCCGCGCGGCAAAATCACCTCCTTTTTACTGATCTTGATTCTATAATTTTTTAGATCAATGTAATTGAGATTTGTATAGATAGAACACATGAGCAAAACCAAGTGGTACGGTTATGTGACGCCCGAAGACCGACGTCCCAGAAGATTCCAGAAGATTCCAGACGTTCCGGGTTCTTCCGTGTGTGTCATTGTGCTTGTGTTATTTATTTTTGCATTGCATCGTGTCATCATGCCATCATGTCATTATTTTTTGCATCTCAACTTAAATAAATCGTGTGGACCTTCGGTCCATTTAAATCGAGGGAATGCACATGGTGTTTTCTCTTTATAACATATCCTCCCAATATTTAGGGAGCTATATAAATAAATATTCCAATTGTTTGAAATTAACCCGCACACACTTGCAATATTCTCAGGCCTATTCCATCTCAAGTTTGACTTCAAAACCTTTGCCAACAACTCATATCTCTTCTTTCGAGGTTCCTCCAAAAATGCGAACATTTTTGGACACTTCAAAAATCTAGCATTTGTTCAAACCTTTTGAATTAAATTCATAGGAATTTGAAGTTAATGTTCCATCATTTATTTTCGGATCATGGCCTCTTGTCTTATTTTTTTTCGAACTCTCTCTTTTTATTTCTGCTAAAGAAATAAATAAGAGTGAGGGAGCTGAGCCCAGCAGGCCAGACGACCGTTGCGGCCTCCCACCAGCCAGCCTTCTAGGCCATCTCTGCCTCCAAGCCTGCCCAGGCCTCTTGGGCCTGCCGGACCAGGCTGGCCCATCCCTCTCACCCATCGTAACCCTAGCTCCCGACCGCTCGCCCCTTCTCTCCCTCCAGCGCCGTTCTCCCGATCCCATCTCTCCCCTCGATGCTCTCCCTCCTCTCGCTCCCCTGCCTCAGCACAGCGCCGCCGCCGCACTCACCCTCGCTCGCCTCCATCTCCCGATTTCCCTCGCTCGCCTCTATCTCCCTCGACCCCTCCTTCTCCTCTTGTGCGCCGCCAGAACGAACCCCCCTCCTCTTCTGCGACGGGACAGCGCCAGAGCCCCCCTCGAGCAGCTCCCCTGCGCCCGCGCCTGGCCTCCCGCATCTCCACCAGGGCCCCAGCTCCGATGGCCCGACGCCGCCCCCTGCTGTCTCCAGCGCCGGGCCGGCCAGAAGCCGCCCCTGCCTCCACGCCTCCGTCGCCAGGGTCGCGGCCCCGAGCGCCCGTCCTCAGGCCCCGAGCCCAGCGCGCCCTCCGTCTCCAGGGTCGCCGCCCCTGCTGCCTCCATCCCGCGCGCCAGAAGCCGCGTCTCCGTCCTCCTCCGCGCGGGCGTCGGCCCGAGCAGCCCCCGCACCTTCGTCGCCATGGCCTCGTCGCCTCCAGCAGCCTCATCGCCATGCCGCTGCCATGGTCTCGTCACCTCATGCTGCCGCCTTTTGTTTGCCCTTGTTGCGGCATTTGGTACCTCAAGTCCGGCAAGATCGACGAGACCGAGACCGTGCCGTGTTTGTTTTGTTGCTGCTGTTGCATTTTTTCTGCAAGTCCAAGTACCCCTTCGAGTCGCCGACGACCGTCAAGTTCGACTACAAGAACCAAGTACCACTATGTCACAAGAACCAAGACCGACCCCGACAAGTACCACGATGACAAGTACCCCTTCGGAGAGGTGAACGACTACGAACGGGAAGAACTACACGGCGATACATCAAGTACCACTACGATCGCGATGCGACAAGTACCTCGACACAGACCCGTGAACGACTTCGTGAACAAGTACCACTACCGACGCCCGGAGCCATCGGAACCCTCAAGTACCTCTACGGAACGTGTACGACGACCGTCGCCGACGAACCGAGTACCACTACCGTCGCCCCATGTACAACTACGAACGGAACAACTACTTCCTCTACCACACGTGAACGACTTCTTCCTCTACGTCCCTCGACGACTCGAACCGCCCCGTGAACGTTCGTTCCGAAGGTATAACCCCGAGTCAACCCCGTGGATGATCGCTTGTGAATGTGTGTTGTATGAGATGTTTTCCTTGTTTGCGCCGTGTCCGTTGTGCCCTCTTTTGTCGCCGAACCGTGGGAACCCGGAAACCGGGAGCACCCCATTATCTTGCATGTCTCGTTCACGCCACCTTATCTTTTGCACCGGTCTCTCAACGAGTTACCGGAACCGAGATGTTGCGTTGCATCATTTTCAGATCGTTGCCGTGGCACCCTTTCCTTCCACCACGGTGGCAATACTTCATATCTCTTCATGTTAACTTTAATAAAAATTGCATAAAACTTGATCATGTCATCCGCATCATGTTAACAGCATTATATGTGTTAATTGTTGTTGCTTAAAATTACTAAACATGCTCATGGGGTTTTTCCGGAATTTGTTGTTGTTATTTTCCGGCCTTATTTAAAATGTCTAAATAGTGTAGTTTATTATGCTTCACCTCTTGATATGTTAACAAACATTTAACCTTGTCTTGTAAATAAACGAGAGTCAATTAAATAATTAAAATGTGGTGTTTCGTCAATATGCAACTCGTTGCATATTGAGCTCCACTTAACTTGTAGTTGTGTTTGTGCATTTTGCCATGCCATGCATATTAAACCGGACATGCATCATACTTGGATGTGCATCGTATGCCATGTTTATGCTTGTGTGTTTACCGTGTTGCTTGTTTCTTTCCGGTTTGCTTCTCTTGTTAGCTTCGGATTCGTTCCGGAGTTGTGAGCATTCGCTCGACTGTTGCTCCGTCTACTTCATGGATCTGTTCTTATCCCTTGCGGAATCCCAGGAAAGATGATCATACCCTTGGATACCTTTACTACCATTGCCATGCTTAGTTGTCTCGATGCTATCGTTACATGTCGCGCTACCCATCTTTTATGTCAGCCTCTCCTTGTTGCCATGAAACCTCTGACCTTTGACACATTTCCTAGCAAAACCACTGTTTGGCTATGTTACCCGCTTGCTCAGCCCCTCTTATAGCGTTGTTAGTTGCAGGTGAAGATGAAGTTCGTTCCAGGAGGGAACTTGCTGTTGTTATATCACAATATCTATAATTATTATTAACACACCTATATACTGGGTATGGGTGGAAGGCTTGGCCTTTTGCTCGGTGTTTTGTTCCACTCATGCCACCTTAGGCGTCGATAAACCGGCATTATGTTCCTTGATTTTGCGTTCCTTACACGATGGGTGGATGGGGACCCCTTGACAGTTCGACTTTGAATAAAACTCCTCCAGCAAGGCCCAACATTGGTTTTAATTTGCCTCATAATAACAACTTATTGAAATAATTAAATTTGCATAGGGGGTCGCGCCCTCGGGTTCTTAATTCTACATAGCAGGGGGGGCCAGTGCTGATGGTGTTGGTCCCAAACGGGGAGCGTGCGGGGTCGCCTTGGGGAAACCCGAGGTATCTGGTATAACCTGTAGCATCGCCCATCCGGTTGTGGCCTGAGACGAGATACGCGCGGCTACTATCAGGGTGTCGACACGCCGGGAGGTCTTGCTGGACTTGTTTTACCATTGTCGAAATGTCTTGTGCACCGGGATGCCGAGCCTGATCGGATTTCCCTAAGATAAGGAGTGATGATATTATATTTATCACTTCAGCTAATCGTGACAGCTTGTGATGGGCTAAGTTGGGACACCCCTGTAGGGTTATGATCTTTCGAAAGCCGTGCCCGCGGTTATGTGGCATATTGGAATTTGTTAATGTCCGGTTGAAGAAAACTTGATAGAGGATCCGAAGTAAAACACACAACTGTGTGAGTAACCGTGACTGTCTCTTTTCACTTTGAGAAGAGAACACGGTGGGGTTATGTTTGACTCGTATGTAGTTCAGGATCTTTAGCGATCACTTCTTTTGCGACCGTTTGCGTAGATGCTCATCTTATTCTTGTACTCGTAAGTTAGCCACCATATTATGCTTAGCCGCTACTGCAACCTCACCACTTTACCTCTTCCTACCCACAAAGCTTTGCTAGTCTTGATACCCATGGTTATGGGATTGCTGAGTCCTCGTGGCTCACAAATACTACAACACCAGATGCAAGTTCAGCCGAGAATGAAGCAGAAGCTGGTTCAGAGCTTCACCGGGAGTTCCATGAAGAGTGTGGCCGTATGCTTGTGACGTTTTCGACGATCAGTAGTGGTTTCTACTAGGATTCGATCTAGACCTGTGGTTTAACGTTATGTTTGGTATCTTGTCTTTTGGATCTTACCCTAGATGGGCTGTGATGTTTTGAATGATGTTTTACTTATGTAATGTATTGTGTGAAGTGGCGAGTGTAAGCCAACTATTTCCTTTTGCAATTTAATCCCTCTTTTACATGAGTCGTGCAAAGATACCAAACTTGAGATCATTCCAGAATGGGCTTATATCTTTAAGTCGTGCCTCGACAAGTAGGAGATATAGTCCCATCCTGGGCATTACAGGTTAAAGGCATCCAGAATGTGTAGCCAAATATGAAAATAGATTTTGGCATTGTGGGAACCATTGTGGACGGTGTTGCCAAAGCCAAAAGGATGGAACCGAAGCTCCCTGATTGATTGATTGAAGGAATAGAAAAATGCAATGTCTCTCCTCTTTCTCCCGTGCTTGGACGCATGTAAAGTATAGAGACAGAGTCTACTCCTCTGTCCCTTCTATCACAAATCATAAAGCAGTGAGGCGTCAAATCACAAAGCACGGACGAAGCAACCATCATTTCACTCTTCGCTGACTCCGCTTATCCATCCTCTTCTTCGAGAAACCATCTCACCGCACTAAGCTGGACGAACGACTCTAGATCTATTGTGTACGAGTAGTACTAGTACATTTACGCATCCTTTGGTTCAATGGACTTCCTTGATGCAAATAAGACGGTTGTCTCGGCCGGCTGGCGGCACTTGCGAATGACTTACCGTGGTCTTCCTCAGTGGTGTTCTCCGTTGAACGCACTTCGCCAAACCAGAACGTTCGAGATATCGTCGACGTCACCGCAATGGGGAAGGAAGTCAAATATAGTTACTACCTCCATTTTTTGTACGCAAGGCCAGTATATCAAATTTACAATCTGAAAAAGGCCACTAACACTAATCGAGGCAAAATTGATGGGTTTTGCCTCGTACTAGCAACCAAGGACATTAATATCCCCTGCATGCATGTGATACGTCTCCAACGTATCTATAAATTTTCATTGTTCCATGCTATTATTTATGATGTTTTGGATGTATAATGGGCTTTGTCATACACTTTTATATTATTTTTGGGACAAACCTACTAACCCAAAGGCCCAGTCCAGATTGTTGTTTTTTGCCTGTTTTAGGGTTTTACAGAAAAGGGATATCAAACGGAGTCCAAACGGAATGAAACCTTCGGGAGAGATATTTTTGGAGAAAATCACGCACGGGAGACTTGAGAACCACGGAGTAGGGGGCACGAGGTGTCCATGAGGGTGGGAGGCGCGCCTCCCTGCCCAGGGCGCGCCCCCTGCCTCGTGGGTCCCTCGTGAGACCCCGGTATCCTCCTTCCTCCTATATAAGCCTACGTACCCCAAAACCATCAGAGGAGGAGAAAAAACCTAGTTCCACCGCCGTAACCTTCTGTTCCCGTGAGACCCCATCTTGGAGCCAGTTCCAGAGCTCCGCCAGAGGGGGGATCCATCACGGAGTGCTTCTACATCATCATCATCGCGCTCACCATGAGTTGTGAGTAGTTTACCACAGACCTCCGAGTCCATAGCTAGTATCTAGATGGCTTCTTCTCTCTCTCTGGATCTCAATACAAAGTTCTCCTCAGTCTTCGAGGAGATCTATTCGATGTAATCTCTTTTTGTGGTGTGTTTGTCGAGATCCGATGAATTGTGAGTTTATGATCAAGATTATCTATGAGAAATATTTGGTTCTTTTCTGAACTCTTTATGTGTGCTCATAATATCCTTGCAAGTCTCTTCGAAATATTGGTTTGGTTTGGCCTACTAGATCTATAGTTCTTGCAATGGGAGAAGTGCTTGCCTTTGGGTTCAATCTTGCGGTGTCCTTTCCTAGTGAAAGTAGGGGCAGCAAGACACGTATTTTATTGTTGCCATCGAGGATAAAATATGGGGTTTATATCATATTGCTTGAGTTTATCCCTCTACATCATGTCATCTTGCTTAAGGCGTTACTCTGTTATTATGAACTCAATACACTAGATGCATGCTGGATAGCGGTCGATGTGTGGAGTAATAGTAGTAGATGCAGGCAGGAGTCGGTCTACTTGTCTCGGACGTGATGCCTATATATAATGATCATGCCTAGATAGTCTCATAATTATTCGCTTTTCTATCAATTGCTCGACAGTAATTTGTTTACCCGCCGTAGAATATCGCTATCATGAGAGAAGCCACTAGAGAACACTATGGCCCTCGGGTTTATTCTCAACATATCAATCTACATCTACTTTACTTTTTCTGTTTTTACTTTTTGTTCTTATAAACAAAAAATACCAAAAACATAAACTATCGTCTCTATCAGATCTCACTTTCGTAAGTGAACGTAAAGGGATTGACAACCCCTTATCGCGTTGGCTGCGAAGTTCTTATTTGTTTGTGCAAGTGCGAGGGACTCGCGCGTGGTCTCCTACTGGATTGATACCTTGGTTCTCAAAAACTGAGGGAAATACTTACACTACTATGATGCATCTCCCTTTCCTCTTCGAGGGAATACAATGCAAGCTCGAGAAGTCGCATCATACGGAAGTGAGAAGGTTGGTTTGCATGGCGCTGCATTAGTCAAGCGATGAGGAGTGAGATGGTTAGCTCTTTGGGCTTTGGAGAAAAAAGACGCATTAATTGACACGTGAAACGAGGATTTGTATCGATTAATCCCGCGAAGGAAAACCCCGCCTTTCTTTTTTAACACTAGTACTCCTAGTATGTAGTACTACGACGTACTTATCCTGTTTGGGTCTAGGCCTTGCATTGCTATACTTCGCCACACATTTTTGCCAAGTTTGCCTAAAGTTTTCAAAATGAAAAGGAGGTACACTTGCGCACGGCTGTCGCGGTCGCTCCTGCACGCCGCGGTCGCACCGCACCCTCACATGCACAGTCGCTATTGCACACCGCAAACCCAACCAAGGGAACACACCCTCACTGACACGTGATGTTGCATGTGAACAAACCAAACTCAGCCATCCTACCGTTGACACATAATTTTCGTTCATAGAGTATGTTTATCCAACCGCATGTTGGGGAGTATTCGTACGGCCCGTGCGGTGGTCTGTTGGGGAAGAAGAAGAGGTGAGGAAGAAGGGTTAGGAGACGTAGGATATTCATCCAACCGCCTGAAATGGTAGACCGACCCAAGTCACGCGACTTGCATAACAATATATGTTTTTACACAACAAAAGATCCATAAAACAACAACATAAAGAAAAACTATCACTGCTCGCGGAACAAGACTGCCTCGTCGTCTTTGGTTGCCGGCACGAACCAGCCGTAGCTGCCGACGTGTGTCTCCGCATCGTGATTGTCCTCGACCTCCAGCTACTCATTCACCCGGAGCGTGCGGGCACTCTGCACGGACAAGAGCACCGCCCAATTCTAGTTGAGGACGTCTGGTTCTGCCTGCAGGAGGGCCTCGATGGCAGCGGCATCCGGGCGCTCCGCGTCGAGTCAAGCCTCCGCCGCCCGGTTCAAGTTCAGGACGTCCGGTTCCGCCTGCAGGAGGGCTTCGATGAGAGCGGCATCTGCGCGCTCCGCGTCGAGTTGAGCCTCTGCCGCCGGGTTCAAGTCCAGGACATCCGGTTCGGCCTACAGGAGGGCCTCGATGGCAGCGGCATCCGCGCGCTCCGCCTCAAGTTGAGCCTCCACTGCCCGGTTCACATCCATGACATCCGGTTCCTCCTGCAGGAGAGCCTCGACGGAAGCGGCATGCGCGCGCTCCGTGTCGAGTTGAGCCTCTGCCTCTCGGTCCTCCTTTAGTATCGCCAGGTTGAACCGCTGGTCTGCCTGCACCATGGGGGACTCGGACACCGACACGAAGTCGACGTCCATCGTCTCATACCCATCGGGGGCCTTCTGCGCCGCGACCTCTGCCATGAACATTGGATCGGCTTCCTCCTCCTCAGAGCTTGGCTCCAGATAATTCGGGGATTGGCCGGCCGCAAAGCGAGCTTGGGAACGGAGGTCTCTGGCGCCGACCGCCGCCGCGATTTCTGCGCGGCGCTCCGGCATCAGTATCTTGTAGTACGTGATCTTGCAGCGCACCATGGCTTCCCGGTGAACTAGGGGACGCTTGATGCGGGCTAGGGGATCGAAAGGTGGGGGAAGGAGCTGGAGTAGGCCGAGCAGCGAAGGTTCTGGTGTGAATAGTGGTTTCAGTGACGACCGGTCAATCGGTTTTCACTGTACATCGCTCTTGTCGCATTTGCATTGCAGCCCGGCATGCTGGACCCTCCACATCGCTCACCGAATGGAACGCGCTTCGTCTTGCGTTTTCACTCGCTTGTGGGATCGCAGTTGAGAGCAAACCGATGTCCCTTCCCCTCCCCCGCCCGCGTCATTTTATGTAGAGTAAATAAAAACAGAGGGAGTATACTACGGATGAGGATCCCCTGACATGGCCGAACCCATTGAGTAACTGACATGCGGGGCCTAGCAAGCATGGGGTCCGCCGGTAAGTGACCGAAAGGGAGGGTAAGGCAGGGATACGTATGTAATAGGAGCTTCTAATGATATAATTTTCACATTATACATCTCATGTACTATTAATCTTGTCAATAGTCAAATGCGGTTTTGAAAAACGCATTAGAGCATGGTTAATAATATAGCCAGTCGATGGCTATAAGGAACTGCCATGTCCTCTATAGATGTCGTCAACACGTGTCGGGGCATGAACCGAATGGGATGTCAAAACTAAGACGCGAAGCGACACGTAGTGGAGGCAAAGTGAAACTTCAAATGAACCGTTTGTTTGTATGCATGTCGGACAAATTACAAATAAACATTGGAAATACAAGCATGGTCTAGGCCCACATGCAAATGATACTCGTCGGAAAGTTCAAATGAGGCATGCGGGAGGATGGACTCGACCGAAGGGCGACATGATCGATGGAGAGGAATGAGAAATAAGCAAACGCCACATGATTATACTTGAACGGCTCAAATAAACAATAAGTTGTTTTGCTTGGCCTACATAGTGAAAGGCCTAATGCGCAACGCGGAGCACTGACGCTCGAATATGGTCGGGAAAACAGGGAAACCGACATGTGGGGCACCCCTGTCGGGACGACGTAGCGCAAACTAGTCCAATGGAGGAGCTGGCCCACGACCTCCTCGCCACCGGCAACCGTTCATGTGGGTTGTGGGGCCTAACAACGTGGCGCAGCTCCAGCACCGCCTTTGGACACGGTGACCGCGGTGAGCGGCACACTCATCATCGCTAGACACGGTCGGTTTCAGTGTGCCGAGGGTGGCGTTAGTGCTGTGGCACGACCACCAATATGTTCGGTTTGTGCCCAAGGTTGCCCCATCAAAGCATTGGGTAGCCAAAATTCTGGTTGAGGTTTTGGTTGCCCATGATTTGGCCGACATCGGCAAGAAAAATGAACTAGATTTGGCTAGAGTTCATTGGCATGCCAAAAAATGGCAACCATCCAAACAAAGACCAATCTTTGGGTCATGACCAAAATTTTGGTAAGGTGCACTTTGGCCACAATCCAAACACACGCCAAAACCCGGCTTGTCGAGGATGCACGGGGCGCTGGGACGCGTCCGCGGAGTGGTGTAGCGCGGCCAACTGCATCCTCAGGACCTGAGACCATGCCGTGTCATCTTGCTTGTTCAATGACATGCGTCGATCGCATGTGAGCAAAGGGCATCTCCAACGTTGCCACGACCGCAGCTGACTACCCTGGCACACCAAAAACCCTCGTCCCTCGCGCGGTCGCGCGGTGCGTTCCTAGCCGGTGCCAGCTGCCCACATTCATGCCGTCCGTCTGTATGCCGTCATTAAGAGGCTCGGTGCCCGAGGAACCAACTCCGGTGACTTAATGACGCACCATGACGCTTGGCCTCACCGGAATGCGCTACTTAAAGTGGCAACGCCCTACTAACCTCCACACCACAGCGCATCGTCCTCCTACCTGGCACCACATCCGCCATGACCGCAAGCGTGAACGCTCTGCTGGAGAGCTTGTCTTTGGGGATGGAGCTCGAGGTCGCCGCCCTTGCTCAAGTCGCTGTAACAGCGGTGGCCACGCTGGCGGCCGACGATGGGAGCACCGTCAGCCACGCGTCCTACTTGCCGCCGTCCAACATCCGGCACTACCGAGGTCGGGGACTCCTCTGAGGATGAGTAGGGCATGGGAGGCAGCAGGGCATGGTGTGCCAACTGGCCGGTCCGTCTCCCTTGTTCTTCTTTTCCTCGCCGGAGACCGCACCTTCACTTCACGGGTCTTGAACCCCGCCCCCATACCTGGAGATCACAGATGGAGGACGTCGATCGCCGCCGTAGAATAGGTTTAGGGTTGGGTTTCTTTTATTTTTCTATCCTATGAAAGTTCGAAATGTTATGAAAATCTGCCACGTTTGCATTAATCTCGGCTGGTGTATATGAACTTTACAAATAATATAGTATATTGTAGGATTACTAGCAATATGCCCGTGCGTTGCACGGAAGATCAAGATCTTGTGGGAGAAAAGGATGAACAAGGGAAGGCCTTATCTGCAAATGCACATTCCCGCATTTCACACCTATGGAAACCTACAAAAGGGTTAACATAAATTGACTCCCTCTCTCCTCCCCTGATTTTGATGGTGGTGCACCCCTCCCTCCCCCCAATCTACAATCAACAGCTCACACGTTTCGCATTATGTTAATTACATAACTGGGACTACGTAGGTGTAGCATTACTCGTCCTAAAAAACTCAACTAAGCCAACCTCCCAGCATATCGCGCGGGAAAAGACCCGACCATGTCGTTTTAGTCGGCATTACCGGATTACTAGTAGTAGTATCGATGGATCGCGCGAAGCAACATGTTTTTTTGAGGGGGCGAAGCACCTAGTTTAAAAGGAAAAAAGGCGGTACACTCACAGCACCCCTATCGCGGTCGCATTGCATCCCACACACGTTCGGTCTTGCACATGGCTCATGCAAACGGAACGCGCTTCGGCTTGCCTCTTCACTGACATGTGGGACTGCACTTGGAGAAACCGACCATGCGCCAAACTCCCCCCGTCCACCGCGCGAAAATCCTCCCCCCTGCTACTTCTCGAGCTTGCATTGTATTCCCTCGAAGAGGAAAGGGTGATGCAGCACAGTAATGTAAGTATTTCCCTTAGTTTTTGAGAACCAAGGTATCAATCCAGTAGGAGACCACACGCGAGTCCCTCGCACCTGCACAAACAAATAAGAACTTCGCAGCCAACGCGATAAGGGGTTGTCAATCCCTTTTCGGTCACTTACGAAAGTGAGATCTGATAGAGATGATAGCTTGATTTTTTTGGTATTTTTGGATATAAGAACAGAAAGTAAAAGCGGAAAAGTAAAGTAGATTGTAGATTGATATGTTGAGAATAGACCCGGGGGCCATAGTTTTCTCTAGTGGCTTCTCTCATGATAGTGGTATTCTACGGCGGGTAAACAAATTACTGTCGAGCAATTGATAGAAAAGCAAATACTTATGAGAATATCTAGGCATGATCATTATATATAGGCATCACGTCCGAGACAAGTAGACCGAAACGATTCTGCATCTACTACTATTACTCCACACATCGACCGCTATCCAGCATGCATCTAGAGTATTAAGTTCATAAGAACAGAGTAACGCCTTAAGCAAGATGACATGATGTAGAGGGATAAACTCAAATAACATGATATAAACCCCATCTTTTTATCCTCGATGGCAACAATACAATACGTGCCTTGCTGCCCCTACTGTCACTGGGAAAGGACACCGCAAGATTGAACCCAAAGCCAAGCACTTCTCCCATTGCAAGAACTATAGATCTAGTAGGCCAAACCAAACCAATAATTCGAAGAGACTTGCAAGGATATTATAATCATACATAAAGAGTTCAGAAAAGAACCAAATATTTCTCATAGATAATCTTGATCATAAACCCACAATTCATCGGATCTCGATAAACACACCGCAAAAAGAGGTTACATGGAATAGATATCCTCGAGGACCAAGGAGAACTTGGTATTGAGATCCAAAAAAGAGGGAAGAAGCCATCTAGATACTAGCTATGGACCCGAAGTTATGTGGTAATCTACTCACAACTCATGGTGAGGCGATGATGATGATGTAGAAGCACTCCGTGGTAGATTCCCCCTCCGGCGGAGCTCCGAAACAGGCCCCAAGATGGGATCTCACGGGAACAGAAGGTTGCGGCGGTGGAACTAGGGTTTTCTCTGTTGTTCTGATGGTTTCTTGGTACGTAGGTATATATAAGAGGAAGGAGGGCATCAGGGGCCAGACGTGGGGCCCATGATGCAGGGGGGCGCACCCTATAGGACGTACGCCCCCACCCTCATGGACTCCACGTGTGCCCTACTCCGTGGTTCTCAAGTCTCCCGTGCGTATTTTGCTCCAAAAAATATCTCTCCCGAAGTTTCATTCTGTTTAGACTCCGTTTGATATTCCTTTTCTGTAAAACCCTGAAATAGGAAAAAACAGCAATCTGGACTGGGCCTTTGGGTTAATAGGTTAGTCCCCAAAATAATATAAAAGTGTATAACAAAGCCCATTAAACATCCAAAACATCATAAATAATAGCATGGAACAATAAAAAAAAATAGATACGTTGGAAACGTATCAAGCATCCCCAAGCTTAATTCCTGCTCGACCTCGAGTAGGTAAATGATAAAAACAGAATTTTTGACGTGGAATGCTAACCAACATAGTTATCAATGTAATACTCTTAATTGTGGCAGGAATGTTCAGATCTGAAAGATTCAAGACAAAAGTCTATATTGACATAAGAAATAATAATACTTCAAGCATACTAACAAAGCAATCATGTCTTCTCAAAATACTATGGCTAAAGAAAGTTATCCCTACAAAATCATATAGTCTGGCTATGCTCTCTCTTCATCACACAAAATATTCATATCATGCACAACCCCAGTTTTAGCCAAGCACTTGTTTTCATACTCTATTCTTTCAAACCTTTCAACTTTCACGCAATACATGAGCGTGAGCCATGGACATAGTACTATGTGGAATAGAGTGTTGGTTGTGGAGAAGACAAAAATGAGGGAGATAGTCTCACATCGACTAGGCATATCAACGGGCTATGAAGATGCCCATCAATAGATATCAATGTGAGTGAGTAGGGATTTCCATGCAACGGATGCACTAGAGATAAATATGTATGAAAGCTCAACAAAAGAAACAAAGTGGGTGTGCATCCAACTTGCTTGCTCACGAAGACCTAGGGCATTTGAGGAAGCCCATCGTTGGAATATACAAGCCATGTTCTATAAAGAAAATTCCCACTAGTATATGAAAGTGACTAAACATGAGACTCTCTATCATGAAGAACATGGTGCTACTTTGAAGCACAAGTGTGGAAAAAGATAGTAGCAATTGTCCCTTTTTTTGGAGGGGCCTTTTCTTTTGTTCGGCCTTTCCTCACATGGGACAATGCTCTAATAATGATGATCATCACACTTATATTGAATTACAACTCGATATTACAACTCAATACTAGAACAAGGTATGACTCTATATGAATGCCTCCGGCGGTGTACCGGGATGTGCAATGAATCAAAAGTGACATGTATAAAAAATTATGCATGGTGGCTTTGCCACAAATACGATGTCAACTACATGATCATGCATGGCAATATGACAATATGAAGCGTCTCATATGAACGGAATGGTGGAAAGTTGCATGGAAATATATCTCAAAATGGCTATGGAAATGCCATGATAGGTAGGTATGGTGGCTGTTTTGACGAAGATATATGGTGGATGTTTTGAGAAAGGTATATAGTGGGTGTATGGTACGGGCGAAAGTTGCGCGGTATAAGAGAGGCTAGCAATGGTGCAAGGGTGAGAGTGCGTATAATCCATGGACTCAACATGAGTCATAAGAACTCATATACTTATTGCAAAAATTTACGAGTCATCAAAACAAAGCAATCAACGCATGCTCCTAGGGGGGAGGTAGGTAGGAGTTAACCATCACGCGCCCCCGACCTCCACACAAAGGATGACACTGTGCAAATACCTCATGCTCTAACTTCGTCACATAGCGGTTCACCATAGGTGCATGCTAAGGGAATCACTAACCTTAACACAAGTATTTCTCAATTTCATAATAACTCCACTAGCATGACTCTAATATCACTATCCTCATATCTCAAAACAATTATCAATCATCCAACTTCTCTTCATATTCAATGCACTTAGTATGAAAGTTTTTACTACATTGATCTTGAATGCCTATCATGTGAAGGCCTGTTTTATAGCAAAAGCACATTACTATGCTGTTTTAATAGAATCTCAAAAGGATATAAGCGAAGCATGAGAGATCAACAATTTCTTCACAATATAATTACCACTGTGCTCTAAAATATATAAGTGAAGCACTAGAGCAAAAACTCTTCAACTCAGAAGATATAAGTGAAGCACAGAGAGTGTTCTAACAATTCCTAGGCCATATTTATCTCTCTCAAAGAGGCGTGTCCAGCAAGGATAATTGTGGCAAACTAACAAGCAAAGACTCACATGATACATGACGCTCCAAGTAAAACACATATCGTTTGGTGAATAAAAATATAGCTCCGAGTATAGTTACCGACAGATGAAGACAAAAGAGGGGATGCCTTCCCGGGGCATCCCAAGCTTAAGCTTTTGGTTGTCCTTGAATTTTACCTTGGGGTGACTTGGGCATCCCCAAGCTTAGGCTCTTGCCACTCTTTGTTCCGTAGTCCATCAAAGCAATACTCAAAACTTGAAAACTCCACAACACAAAACTTAGACAAAAATCTCGTGAGCTCCATTAGTATAAGAAAACAAACCACCACTCAAAGGTACTGTAATGAACTCATTATTTGTTTATATTGGTGTTAAACGTAATGTATTCCAACTTCTCTATGATTCAAACTCCCCAATACTACTCATAGATTCATCAAAATAGGCAAACAACACACGAAAAACAGAATCTGTCAAAAACAGAATAGTCTGTAGTAATCTGTAAGTTTCGCATACTTTTGTAACTACAAAAAAATTCACATAAATTGGTAAACGTGAGGAATTTGTATAAAAATCATCTGTAAAAAGAATCAACTAAATAGCACACTCCAGCTAAATCTTGTGACCATTCTAGCGAGCGCTAACGATTCTGTTTTTCACAGCAAGATCAGATAAACTTCACACAAGTCTTCCCAAAGGTTCTACTTGGCACCAACAATAATTAAAACACAAAAACACATCTAAACAGAAGCTAGATGCAATATTTATTCCTAAATAAAAGCAAAAACAAAAAAAAAATTTGGGTTGCCTCCCAACAAGCGCTATCGTTTTACGCCCCAAGCTAGGCACGATACATGGATAGATCTAGGTATTGCCATCTTTGGAAGGCAATCCATAAGTGGCTCTAATAATAGATTCATATGGTAATTTGATTTTGTTTCTACGAAAGTGTTCCATGCCTTTCCTTAACGGAAATTGGAATTTAATATTCCCTTCGTTCATATCAATAATTGCACCAATCGTTCTAAGGAAAGGTCTACCAAGAATAATAGGACATGAAGGATTGCAAGCTATATCAAGAACAATTAAATCTACGGGCACATAATTCCTATTGGAAACAATAAGAACATCATTAATCCTACCCATATGTTTCTTAATGGTAGAATCCGCAAGATGCAAATTTAAAGAACAATCATCAAGCTCATGGAAACCTAACAAATCACACAAAGTTTTTGGGATAGTGGAGACACTTGCACCCAAATCACACAAAGCAAAGCATTCATGATCTTTAATTTTTATTTTAATAGTAGTTTCCCACTCACCATGAAGCTTTCTAGGGATAGAAACTTCTAATTCAAGTTTTTCTTCATAAGATTGCATCAAAGCATTAATTATGTGTTTGGTAAAAGCTTTATTTTGACTATAAGCATGCGGTGTAATGCCCAGGATGGGACTATACCTCCTACGTGTCGAGGCACGACTTAAAGGTATAAGCCCATTCTGGAATGATCTCAAGTTTGGTATCTTTGCACGACTCATGTAAAAATAGGGATGAAATTGCAAAAGGATAGTTGGCTTACACTCGCCACTTCACACAATACATTACATAAGCAAAACATCATTCAAAACATCACAACCCGACTATGGGCGAAGATCCAAAAGAAAGATACCAAAAACATAAAGCCACAGTTCTGAATCGCCCCTAGTAGAAACCACTACTGATCATCGAAAACGTCATGAACATACGGCCACGATCTTCATGGAACTCCCAGAAGTTCTGATCCATCTTCTGCATCATTCTTGGCTGAACCTGCATCTGGTGTTGTAGTATACGTGAGCCACGAGGACTCAGCAATCCCATAACCATGGGTATCAAGACTAGCAAAGCTTTATGGGTAGGAATAGGTAAAGTGGTGAGGTTGCAGCAGCGGCTAAGCACAATATGGTGGCTAGCTTACGAGTACAAGAATAAGATGAGCATCTACGCAAACGGTCGCAAACTAGTAGTGATCGCTAAAGATCCTGAACTACCTACGAGTCAAACATAACCCCACCGTGTTCTCTTCTCAAAGTGAAAAGAGACAGTCACGGTTACTCACACAGCTGTGTGTTTTACTTCGGATCCTCTGTCAAGTTTTCTACAACCGGACATTAACAAATTCCAATCTGCCACATAACCGCGGGCACGGCTTTCGAAAGATTATACCCTGCAGGGGTGTCCCAACTAAGCCCATCACAAGCTCTCACGATTAGCTGAAGTGATAAATATAATATCATCACCCCTTATCTTAGGGAAATCCGATCAGGCTCGGCATCCCGGTGCACAAGACATTTCGGCAATGGTAAAACAAGTCCAGCAAGACCTCCCGGTGTGTCGACACCCTGATAGTAGCCGCGCGTATCTCGTCTCAGGCCACGACCGGATGGACGATTATACGAGTAAAACCAATCCTCGAGTTTCCCCGTGGTGGCCCCGCATACTCCCCATTTGGGACCAACACCATCAGCACTGGCCCCCCTGCTATGTAGAAAGAATCCCCGGGGATGCGACCCCCTATGCAATTTTAATTAATTAGTTAAGTTGTTATTATGAGGAAAATTAAAACCAATGTTGGGCCTTGCTGGAGGAGTTTTATTCAAAGACGAACTGTCAAGGGGTCCTCATATACCCATCGTGTAAGGAACGCAAAATCAAGGAACATAATGCCGGTTTATCGGCGCCTAAGGTGGCATGAGTGGAACAAAACACCGAGCAAAAGGCCAAGCCTTCCACCCATGCCCAGTATATATGTGTGTTAATAATAATAATAGATATTGTGATATGCCAACAACAAGTTCCCACCTGGAACGATCTTCATCTTCACCTGCAACTAACAACGCTATAAGAGGGGCTGAGCAAGCGGGTAACATAGCCAAACAATGGGTTTTGCTAGGAAGGTGTCAAAGGTTAGAGGTTTCATGGCAACAAGGAGAGGCTGACATAAAAGATGGGTAGCGCGACATGTAACGATAGCATCGAGACGACTAAGCATGGCAATGGTAGTAAAGGTATCCAAGGGTATGATCATCTTGCCTGGGATTCCGCAAGGAAGAAGAACGGGTCCATGAAGTAGTCGAACATAACCTCACAACTCTGGAACGAACCCGAAGCTAACGAGGGAAGCAAACCAGAAAGAAACAAGCAACACGGTAAACACACCACACGAGACATGACAATGTGCGCAACAAGTATGGTGCAACACAAGTCTACATAAGATGCACATCAAGTCTATACAGGAAGCAAAACATGGCAATGTAGGAAGCACAGAAACAACTCAAGTCTATATGATGCAATACATGGCAAGGTATGATGCATGACAAGTCTATACAGGAAGCAATACATGGCAAGGTAAGAAGCACAGAAAATTAACATAAGCCTATATGATGCTATACATGGCAAGGCATGATGCATGATAAGTCTATACAGGAAGCATTACATGGCAAGGAAGGAAGCAAGTGTAAACTAGCTATCTAGGCATTTTAAATGAGGCCGGAAATAACAACAACAATTCCGGAAAAAATCCCCATGACCAATTTAGCAATTATTTAAGCAACAACAATTAAACACTCAAAGGTTGTTATCATGATGCGGATGACATGATCAAGTTTTATTCAATTTTGGTAAAAGTTAACATGAAGAGATATGAAGTATTTGTCGCCGTGGTGGAAGGAAAAGGGTGCAACGGCAACGATCCGAAAATGATGCAAGGCAACATCTCGGTTCCGGTAACTCGTCGAGAGACCGGTGCAAAAGACGAAGGGAGGCGTGAACGAGTCGAACAAGATGAAAGGTGGGGTGATCCCGTCACCGGGTTCCCACGAGTCGGCGACGAGGCAACCGAGGAGCATGACAAAAGACGAAACGGGCACGGTGCACACAAGGAAAACATCGAGAGGATGGGGTTGGCGCGCTAGGTTTAGCGAGCGAGAGGAGGACTGGGCCTTGGGCCGGCTTAGGATAGGTGGCTGGGGCCAGGGCCTGATGGACTGGGTCCTCTCCTAATAAAAAAGAGAGAAAAGAAGAAGAAAAAGAAAATAGAGAAAAAAATAAAGGAAAAGAAAGAGGGGGTTAGGAGTAGAGTTTGGGCATGAGGGCAATTCTCTAGGACTCGCAAAAATGAGGGCGGCCCAAGAAAAATAAGGTGATCATGACAGAAGAATTAAATTCAAAATCCTTTGAATTTAATTCAAAAGGTTTGAACAAAGCCCCGGAATTCGAAGTGCCCATAAATGATGAGAATTTTTGGTGGAGCTCGATAAACGGGAAAAGAATTATAGACAAGGTTTGGAGGCAAGGAATAGCGAAAGAGAAGGCATGGGGAAAATATGCAAGTGTGTTATGGTGAATTCCAAACAAATGGAATAATTTTTATAATAGCTCCATAATATTAGGAGGATATATTATAAAGAGAAGTCACTCTTCCCTCAATTTAAATGGACCGAAGGTCCACTCAATTTATTTGGTTGAGATGCAAAAGAAAATGACATGATGGCATGATGACATGATGCAATGCAAAAAAAATAACACAAGCACAAATGAAACACACGGGAGAACCCGGAACATCTGGAATCTTCTGGGACGTCGGTCTTCGGGCGTCACAACTCTCCCACACTAACAAAGGATCTCGACCCGAGATCCTAGAGATAGCACCAGGAAGAAAGGAAAAAGAAGAGGTAAACAAAGTTGCTTCTTCGACAAACGAGTGAAACCACGAACCTGAGAGGTTGACCAATTGAAAGAAGAATACAACAGAGATGAACGAAGATGAAACATTCCGGTAGAAAAAGATGAACAAGGTACATTATGAGAACCTTGTAGGTTGAAAGACATGAAACAAGAGCTCACGGATGACGAAAGAATTTTAAAACCACTCCGGTTAACCAAGATTGAGAAGGAATAAGAAAGAAATAATTTGGACAGCACTCCGTCTGAAAATGGAAGGAATTAACATGAACTTGCCAAGTTGGGATGATACTTGCTGAAATGAACAACATATTGCCTCCGAAACAATTGAAAGAATGGCACAAGGGGTAAGAAAGATTCAGACAACACTCTGGTTGAAAAGAGAGGCAAACTTGATAAGATGAGGGAACTTGAATGAACAATACAACACTCCGGTTAAATGATAAGCAAGGGAAAGAACATGATCTCGATAAAACGATATGATGGTTTGGAGAGAGCAACATCACAATGCCTCCGGAATGAAAGAATAGCATATAAATCAACAAAATAAATGAATGGAGAAGAAAAATGACAACTTCTCCCACAAATGAATTAGGAAATCCTCCTTGCAACGAAGGGTTGAATGGGGTTTATGGAAAAATCAACAACGAAACGAATAAGCTCTTGTTGTGGGCTTATGGAAAACATCTCAAAATTATGAGGTGACAACCGGCCACTAACGGAAATGATTGATTGCATTGAGATCAACAAGGAGATGAAAAACTTATCTCACCGGGAGGATAAATGAAGAACTTGGGTCATTTATAAGCACCATAAATAGCAACAATCCTTAGGGGAAGCTTTTAGGTGAAATACAACCCAAGATTACTCCAAAAAATAAATTGAATGGTTTGAAATATCTCCTGAACAAAGAAAAAGATGGGTTTAAATATCTCATTCCTGACAACTTGTGAATCATGAAACATGAAGGGAAATTGTCAAAAATGACATAACACCACCTCAAAAGATAAGGGAGCAAGAATTGCACTTCGTAATGCAAGAACAAGAATACTTGAGCTCATTGTTCAAGAATCATGATGAAGACTTCGAGGTTCATTAAATCATGATGAACCACCATAATAACTCCGGTAATGAAAAACATGAGAAGCGAAAGATGAAAAGAATAAGATTCAAGGCCTGCGATGAATTAGATGGAGCTTTGAAATGATATAATAGAAATAACTTGGAACTCCGGAAAACAAGATGAACAACTTGAAACCTAGAATTTATTCCTCATGAATAAACTCTAAGCAAAGGGATTAATCCACTTGGATGAAATAAGAATAAGAATTATGTCATGCATATCCTTCATCAATTTAAATTGACGACGAGCAATGGATTTGGCATACTACTTATTCTCGTTGCAAAGAATTAAGAGAGATCTCGCACAAGCTTGGGTAAATCTTCAACGAACCACCGGTAGGATTATGAAAAGAACAAATGAATTGATATGATAACAAGGAAGAGTAAACTTGAATGAACCACCGTAAGAATATGGAGACGAACGAAGAGACATCAATGAAGAATATTTGGAGGACAAGTTGAAAACTGAGAACGAAGAAATATTCTGAAATGATGGCCTTCGGAGGATCACAATGGAAAGAATTCATGAAATGCTTCGGACGGGTATAAAAAGAATTCCTCACAATCAGAACAATAATGAGGATGGCATGAAGCTAGAACCACGAATCTTGGAAGAACGGATAAGGATTCAAGAGGAACTCGTCTTCGGGTCTTCAAAATCTGAGAAGACGATGAGATACACCACCATGAATTGTATAGGCACTCCGTAAAGAAGAATTAAAAGGTTGAACCAATGATGAAAAGAATTTGAAAGCGGTCCTGGAGAAGGCATGTGACTGATGTAATTTCATTCTTACGTCACACTTGAAAAGAATTTTAGAATAACTCCGGAAAAGAAGAGTCAGGTAAGATCCTGGGAAAAGACCTGTGGGTTAGGGCCCACTAAAGAAATCACCATTGGAAAAGATTGCTTAAGAGATATTGCACCGGTTGAATTAAATGGCTTGAATGAGATAACAATCTCAAAATAGCTTGAATGGATCATGAATTGAAACACGAGTCTTCCGAGATATCTTCAGCACTCCGGAGAAGTATTAGAGAGTTGAATAAGCAAGAGAGACTTCGGATAATAAATTTCAACATGGGAAAACATGTGAAACAAAAGGCACAAATATGATCAAGACCGAAGCTTGAATTTATACCACCGGAGAAGAAACGAGAACAAAGAATGAAAAACTTGAAGCTCTTGAGCATCTTCACGATAAAGCACCGGATAAGAACATTGAAGGAAAAGAATGAAGAAATATCACATGAATAAAATGGATACTTCATTAAGAATTCTGGCTTCGAGAAGAAGAAGGGTGGGAGTGTGGGGAAAAAAAGACAACTTGGGAAGAATGAAACAGATAAATCGTCAGATTTCTCAACGGCGTCCGTATGGAAACTTGAATAGAAGGCACACCGGTTGAAAAGGATTAACATGACAAGCTCGATGATCAAGAAGGACTAGCACTCCCATAGAAATATGAGAACACCTCTTAGGAAAGGTATGGAATCAACATTTGACATCGAAGCAACTCGAATACCAGAATCAAAACAAAAACAACGGATAGATATGTTGCAACATGATCTTCACAATATCATTCGAACAGAGACTTGAACGAATGAATTCAGTAGGTACATCAACTTGTCGAGAAGCCACTTGGGAGAACAAAAGGTAAATAAAAGCAACAAGGAGCAGATAGAACAAATACAAGATAGAAGCTTCGTCCCACATATTTGTGCTGATAGCTCATGAAACATGTTACAAAAGGGTTTTGCAATCCCCGGATCAGCATAGCCAAGGACCCTTTAAGATGCAACTCCCGATCGGAACAAGCCCATAAACCACTTCACTCAATGTAGAACCCCGAACTCCATATCTTGCATTGGTTGGAAGAATGCCTATGAACTACTGGATGAACCCACCTATTAATTTCCGAAAGTTTCCAGTTATGCAATCAGGTGTTGGGGATACAGGGGAAGCACCGCGCACTCAACTCTAATCCTACATCCAGCTGTATCCATCCTTCAACACATAACCAGTTGTTTCCGGAAACCGTTTACCTCGGACCTTCAAACGCATCTACTATACAAGCTATAGCAATACTCCCGAACTACCTCCCCAGTACTGGGTGATGTCGGGGTTATCTTGCCACTAACCGCATAGGAGAGTTTTCGATGTCGGCCGTCTTAAGTATTCCAGAACTGATGTGATATATTTGTGACGACAACACCTCGGAGCTCAACTCCCCGGGACACTGCCACAACCCCTAAATGACAGGAGGCATCAAGAGCAATGTTCTCGTCACAAAGATATCGGAACAATCCAAACAATACTCGCGTGATCCTAAAAAAATTTGGTGAATTTTGAGAGTAGAAGAGACAAGAGTAATCGTCAGGAGTCCTCACCAGAGTGAAAAGAGATGAGGAGCAAAAGAAATCCTACTCTCCGATATATATATATAGGACTCAAAACATTTTCATGTGTGTGCCTAGACTCAACCATCAATGATTCGATGAATCAGTGGGGGCTCCTAGGTCGGAGAAGGCTCTGATGCCAACTTGTAATGCCCAGGATGGGACTAACCTCCTATGTGTCGAGGCACGACTTAAAGGTATAAGCCCATTCTGGAATTTTCTCAAGTTTGGTATCTTTGCACGACTCATGTAAAAATAGGGATGAAATTGCAAAAGGATAGTTGGCTTACACTCGCCACTTCACACAATACATTACATAAGAAAAACATCATTCAAAACATCACAACCCGACTACGGGCGAAGATCCAAAAGAAAGTTACCAAAAACATAAAGCCACAGGTCCGAATCGCCCCTAGTAGAAACCACTACTGATCGTCGAAAACGTCATGAACATACGGCCACGCTCTTCATGGAACTCCCAGAAGTTCTGATCCATCTTCTGCATCATTCTTGGCTGAACCTGCATCTGGTGTTGTAGTATCTGTGAGCCACGAGGACTCAGCAATCCCATAACCATGGGTATCAAGACTAGCAAAGCTTTATGGGTAGGAAGAGGTAAAGTGGTGAGGTTGCAGCAGCGGCTAAGAATAATATGGTGGCTAGCTTACGAGTACAAGAATAAGAAGAGCATCTAGGCAAACGGTCGCAAACTAGTAGTGATCGCTAAAGATCCTGAACTACCTACGAGTCAAACATAACCCCACCGTGTTCTCTTCTCAAAGTGAAAAGAGACAGTCACGGTTACCCACACAGTTGTGTGTTTTACTTCGGATCTTCTGTCAAGTTTTCTACAACCGCACATTAACAAATTCCAATATGCCACATAATAGCGGGCACGGCTTTCGAAAAATTATACCCTGCAGGGGTGTCCCAATTTAGCCCATCACAAGCTCTCACGATTAGCTGAAGTGATAAATATAATATCATCACCCCTTATCTTAGGGAAATCCGATCAGGCTCGGCATCCCGGTGCACAAGACATTTCGACAATGGTAAAACAAGTCCAGCAAGACCTCCCAGTGTGTCGACACCCTGATAGTAGACGCGCATATCTCGTCTCAGGCCACGACCGGATGGGCGATTATACGAGTAAAACCAATCCTCGAGTTTCCCCGTGGTGGCCCCGCATACTCCCCGTTTGGGACCAACACCATCAGCACTGGCCCCTCTGCTATGTAGAAAGAATCCCCGGGGACGCGACCCCCTATGCAATTTTAATTAATTAGTTAAGTTGTTATTATGAGGCAAATTAAAACCAATGTTGGGCCTTGCTGGAGGAGTTTTATTCAAAGACGAACTGTCAAGGGGTCCCCATATACCCATCGTGTAAGGAACGCAAAATCAAGGAACATAATGCTGGTTTATCGGCGCCTAAGGTGGCATGAGTGGAACAAAACACCGAGCAAAAGGCCAAGCCTTCCACCCATGCCTAGTATATATGTGTGTTAATAATAATAATAGATATTGTGATATGCCAACAACAAGTCCCACCTGGAACGATCTTCATCTTCACCTGCAACTAACAACGCCATAAGAGGGGCTGAGCAAGCGGGTAACATAGCCAAACAATGGGTTTTGCTAGGAAGGTGTCAAAGGTTAGAGGTTTCATGGCAACAAGGAGAGGCTGACATAAAAGATGGGTAGCGCGACATGTAACGATAGCATCGAGACGACTAAGCATGGCAATGGTAGTAAAGGTATCCAAGGGTATGATCATCTTGCCTGGGATTCCGCAAGGAAGAAGAACGGGTCCGCGAAGTAGTCGAACAGAACCTCACAACTCCGGAACGAACCCGAAGCTAACGAGGGAAGCAAACCGGAAAGAAACAAGCAACACGGTAAACACACCACACGAGACATGACAATGTACGCAACAAGTATGATGCAACACAAGTCTACACAGGATGCACAGCAAGTCTATACAGGAAGCAAAACATGGCAAGGTAGGAAGCACAGAAACAACACAAGTCTATATGATGCAATACATGGCAAGGTATGATGCATGACAAGTCTATACAGGAAGCAATACATGGCAAGGTAAGAAGCACAGAAAATTAACATAAGCCTATATGATGCTATACATGGCAAGGCATGATGCATGATAAGTCTATACAGGAAGCATTACATGGCAAGGTAGGAAGCAAGTGTAAACTAGCTATCTAGGCATTTTAAATGAGGCCAGAAATAACAACAACAATTCCGGAAAAAATCCCCATGACCAATTTAGCAATTATTTAAGCAACAACAATTAAACACTCAAAGGTTGTTATCATGATGCGGATGACATGATCAAGTTTTATGCAATTTTGGTAAAAGTTAACATGAAGAGATATGAAGTATTTGTCACCGTGGTGGAAGGAAAAGGGTGCCACGGCAACGATCCGAAAATGACGCAAGGCAACATCTCGGTTCCGGTAACTCGTCGAGAGACCGGTGCAAAAGACGAAGGGAGGCGTGAACGAGTCGAACAAGATGAAAGGTGGGGTGATCCCGTCACCGTGTTCCCACGAGTGGGCGACGAGGCAACCGAGGAGCATGACAAAAGACGAAACGGGCACGGTGCACACAAGGAAAACATCTCATACAACTACAAGCAGACCACGTGTCATCGTCTCGGGGTTATACCTTCGGAACAAGCGTTTCGAGGAGGATCAAGATCGTAGGGGAAGTAGTGGTAGTAGACGTTCTCGAGGCGGTCGTTGTCGAAGTTGTCGTTCACGTTGCCAAAAGGAAGTAGTCGTTCACGTTCGTCCAGGAAGTAGTGGTACACGGCGACGGTAGTCGAACTTGACGCTTGCATTACACGGGTCCTCGGCGACGGTAGTGGTACACATTGATGTAGTGGTACTCGCGGTTCTCGTGTGTAGTCGTACTCGAGGGTCGTACAAGAAGTAGTGGTACTCGCGGCTCATCGTTGAAGTAGTCGTTCACGTTGCCGAAAGGTAGTAGTCGTTCACGGGGTCGTAGTACCCGTTCCGTAGATGAACTTGAGGGTTCTGAGTGATCCGGGCGTAGTGGTACTTGGCGCAATGGTCGTCGTGGTACTTGGGGTCTCGGACTTGGCGACGGTAGTGGAACTTGGCGTATCTCCATGTGTAGTCGTACTCGGTCCTCGGGGCACCGGAGAGGAACTTGACGCATAGTGTAGTCGTTCATTCGTAACGGTCTTGCCGGTCTCGTTCTCGCATCGTAGTTGTACAAGAGCGTCGTCGGACTTGCCGAATCCTTAGGCGTCGATGGTGGTGTAGTCGTACACATCTCGTAGGAGAACTTGACGCAGCTCCGGCGAGGAAGAAAAAAAAAGCAGGAGGCGCGCGGTGGCGATGCGGGCATGCTCCGGCGAGGAAGAAAAACAGCATGAGGCAACGAGGCGGCAGCCTCCTGGTGGTGGAGCTCTTGGCCGGCTGGGCTGCTCGAGGGGGCTCCTCCCCTCGGCGAGCCAGACGGCGCGGCTGGCGGCGTGTTGGAGATGGAGGGGCGCGGGCGCTGCGCTGGAGATGGAGGGGCGCTGCTGGACGACGGTGGATCCTGGCCGGCCCGCGGGGCGCCATGGCGAGGCGCGGCGAAGACGTGGCCTCCCCGAAGAAGAACAGGGGGAGGCGGGCGCTCGGCAGGGGGAGGAAGTGGTCGCAGGAGGGAGGAGGCCACGGAGACGACACAGGGGAGAAGGACGGCGCGGCGCGGTGCGGTGCTCGGGCTCCCTGGGAGAGAGAGCGATGGGGATCGAGCAGAGGGAGGAGGGGTTCGGGCGAGAGAAGGGAGATGCTGGCGGCGGACAGGGGGAGACATCGTGAGGATGGGGTCGGCGCGCTAGGTTTAGCGAGCGAGAGGAGGACTGGGCCTTGGGCCGGCTTAGGATAGGTGGCTGGGGCCAGGGCCTGATGGACTGTGTCCTCTCCTAATAAAAAGAGAGAAAAGAAGAAAAAAATAAAATAGAGAAAAAAATAAAGGAAAAGAAAGAGGGGGTTAGGAGTAGAGTTTGGGCATGAGGGCAATTCTCTTAGACTCGCAAAAATGAGGGCGGCCCAAGAAAAATAAGGTGATCATGATAGAAGAATTAAATTTAAAATCCTTTGAATTTAATTCAAAAGGTTTGAACAAAGCCTCGGATTTCGAAGTGCCCATAAATGATGAGAATTTTTGGTGGAGCTCGATAAACGGGAAAAGAATTATAGACAAGGTTTGGAGGCAAGGAATAGCGAAAGAGAAGGCATGGGGAAAATATGCAAGTGTGTTATGGTGAATTCCAAACAAATGGAATAATTTTTATAATAGCTACATAATATTAGGAGGATATGTTACAAAGAGAAGTCACTCTTCCCTCGATTTAAATGGACCGAAGGTCCACACAATTTATTTGGTTGAGATGCAAAAGAAAATGACATGATGGCATGATGACATGATGCAATGCAAAAAAAAATAACACAAGCACAAATGAAACACACGGGAGAACCCGGAACATCTGGAATCTTCTGGGATGTCGGTCTTCGGGCGTCACATGCGGAGATTTTAGTACGGATTGCAACAAGGAAATAAAATCAATCAAAGAGAAATTATCATAATTGAACCCACTGAAATCCAAAGTAGTGGGTTCATCACTATGCAAAGTTTTAATCTCTTCACTCCCACTTTTAACAATTTTAGCATCAAGATTTAAAAACTCCGAATCATTGGGATACATTTTAATTAAAGTAGACTCATCTCCAATCCCATCTATATCAAGATTCATACTAGAAAACAAGGATCTAATAGGAGACACATCAATAACTTTCAGATCTTCATCTTTATTTTTATGATAACTAGAAGAACATGCTTTTATATAATTCTCTCCTTTAGCACGCTTCCTAGCGGTTCTTTCTTTGCGTTCATAAATGGAAATTCTCATGGCCTTGAGTGTCGGTGTACTAAGATAGGGGTACCTTAGTACCCCAACTTGTGCACGGGCAGTAGCAGCTTCCCGCGGCAGGGCTTACCACGCGGTCGCTAAGATCCACTCTGGACCCCTTTGAAGACATTCAAGAACAGAGTATACAAGTCAGAAGATCAAGGCCCCGGCAAGAGGAGCTTGCCGGGAAGGCTGTTCTAGGCTCAGGGACATCCTTTCAACACAAGGCCCTGGCAAGAGGAGCTTGCCAGGAAGGCCGAAGAATAACACCTCAGAAGATACGTCGCGGCGCATCATGCGCCCCGGCAGGACCCGGAGAGCGACAAGCTTCCGGGCCCGGCAAGGTCATGACCCCGGCAAGGTGCTTGCCGGGGAAGCTTATGCTGTGTGCCTGCGCTCCAGCTCATCTGGCCACGCGTTGCCCTGGGGCCCTTCCAGGGGCGCGTGGCAGATGGCTGTGCAGCCTGGGGTACACGGTGGCGAACCGTGGTGACGAGGCTGTCGCCGTGGCGAACGGAGACGCATGGACGGACGCTTTTGGGACGACGGCGACGGGCATTCAATGCCCTTGTCCCCCACTGTCAAAGTTAGGTGAAGACCACTGTTCATGCACTATTCATGCACTGTTACAACCACCACCAGTTTTATGTTTTTACCCTCCTCTAACGTTGACACCTGTCGTTGACCCCTTTGAGATATAAAAGGAGGCCCATGCACAACGTAGAGGGGGTTCGATCCCAGAAACTCGCTCACTCTCTCGCTCGGTGTAGCTGGTACTGTAGATCTTCAAGCTCCCGATCCCAAAAACGCAATACAACCAAGGCAGGAGTAGGGTTTTACGCGTCCGCGCGGCCTGAACCTGGGTAAACTGCCCGCGTGTGCTCCTCGATCTGCTCTCCATGCTCCCTCCGCTCCCTTACCGCAACGTAGAAGGGGCTCCGGTCCCATAGGTGTTCGTGGGTGTCAGTTTCCCCGACATCTTTGGCGCGCCAGGTAGGGGGGCGTCGAGGTTGTGCGAACCTGATCCGGCGCTCACGCGGGCGCAGTCTTCAGCAACCTCTCCAGCTTCATCAACTTCATCAACTACGACAACATGCCTCCGAAGAAGAAGGCTTCGGAGGTCGGAGGCCCGTCTGCGTCGATCCCACCACCACCAGAACCGACGGTTGGTGGGGTAGACGCTGGCGGAGGGGTGGACGCCGGCGAGGACACTCACGGCGCCGCCAAGTCCAAGGACAAAACGGACGACCGGGCGAACTCCAAGACCTCGGCGTCCGTACACGCACCACGTCCCTCTCAGGAGGTGCCGGACCAGCAGCGACGTGGTACAGGAGGTACCATACGCTTGCTGGGACGGGGACAAGCCGGTGGGTCGCGAGATGCTCAAGGCCAGCGTGCTGGTACGAGCAAGGCGCGGTCGCCGGGGCGGGACCATGCTCCTTCTAACCCCGTTAGAAGTCCGAGCATATCTCGCTCCTCGCACCGCTCGCCACCGCTCCCCTCCTCTCCAGCAGAAGCTCTTGCTAGAGCCCAACTGCTCCTCGACTTCCCTCCAGCGGCAGACAAGGCCGAAGACTGGAGGGCGACGATCCAGAGCCTCATCGCCTTCGCCAACAACGACACACCGCAGCAGCCGGCAACATCACGGCCGCGGCAAGTTAGCCAAGCGAAGGCCGATGGAGACAAGACCGTCGGGGTGCAATTACCGTGCACTCCCCGCCGCGGAAGCTGAAATCGCCACCCCGTCGGATCAATGTTGACGACGACTCCACGGCGTCGTCGGATCCGCGGGCTCGCCGCGATCAGCGCCAAGTCCTTGATGACAGGCGACAAGAGGACACTCGAACCCGCATCGAGCGTCGAAGAGAAGCCAGGAGACAGTCTGATCAGCGCGTCGGGACTGCTGTCGACATGTACGCGCCCGGTGAACCAGGCGACTTGCCGTACGCGGCACGCTGCCCCGCGTTCACCCGAGAGCTGCGGCAAGTCCAGTGGCCCAGCATGAAGAATTTCAAGCCCGACGTACCCGAAAAGTATGACGGCAAGACACACCCCTCGGAGTTCCTCAGCATCTACACCATTGCGGTGCAGGCTGCCGGGGGACGCGACGAGAAGATCCTAGCCAACTACTTCCCGCTCGTGCTTAAGCCAAACGTCAGGTCTTGGCTTATGCACTTGCCGGAGAGCTCCATCTCTTCTTGGGCGGATTTGTGCCACCAGTTTGTTGGCGCCTTCACGGGCGCCCACAAACCCAACGGCCAGGAGAGCGATTTCCACATCCTTGCCCAGAAGGAGGGAGAGTCCCTGCGCAAATACATCCAGAGGTTCAGCCGCGTTCAACACAACATTCCCGATGTCCACCCTGCCGCGGTTATCAGTGCGTTCCACCAGAACGTGCGTAACCGCCGGATGAGGGAGGAGATGGCGATGACCAAGATCCGGGACGTCAGCGAGCTTTACGCTCTGGCTGACAAATGTGCACGTGCTGAAGAGGGGAGAAGACTCCCCGGAGAGGATGCTAGCGCAGGAGGAAGCGACAGCGAGGATGCCGCCCCAGCAAGGAAGGGTCGGCGGCGGAATAATAGGAAGAAGAAGAACAAGGAGATACTGGTTGTCGAGCAGTCCGGCAAGGAGGCTCCCGCCAAGAAGACACAGGCTGGTGGCTCCGGCAAGGAGGCCGCCCCTGTAGCGGCAGCCAACAAGCAGGACGGCTCCGACAAGCAGTACTGCAAGATCCACCACACCAAGGGCCATGATCTCCAGAACTGCAAGAGGGTAGAGTACCTCGTAGAGCAGCAGAAAGCTGAATACGAGCGTCGCGACAAGGAGAAGGCCCAAGGAGGCGGAGGAGAGCCAAGCAAGAAGCGGCCATTCAATGGCCGGGGAGGACGCCGCGGCAAGGCCAAGCAGCGGCAAGGAGACAGACCTCCCCGGGGCCGCGACAAGGATGAGGACGACGACGATGATGAGGACATGGAAGAAGGAGACAACAGCGAGCAGGAGTTCCAGAAGGCCACAGAGGTTCTGTGTGTCGACGGAGGTGCCTCTCTGCACACTTCCCACCGCCAACTCAAGCAGTGGGTGCGGGAAGTGAATGCAGCTGAGCCACCCGTCGAGTCACGCAGGCTGCTGAAATGGTCCGGCACGCCCATCATCTTTGACCTTGAGGACCACCCTGACCGCACAACTGCGGTCGGGTGTTTGCCGATGTTGGTTTCACCAACTATCCGCAACCTCAAGGTCACCAAGATGTTGGTTGACGGCGGGGCTGGCCTCAACTTTATCTCCTCTGCTGTGATCAAGAAATTGCAGATCCCCGACAGCGAGCTCGAAGAAACCGGGTCGTTCCAAGGAATCAACCCGGGAAGGAGCAAGCCGAAGGGGAAGATCATGCTGCCGGTGACCTTTGGTGGGGAGCTCAACTTTAGGACGGAGAGGATCACGTTCGACGTCGCCGATATCCCGTTGCCATACAATGGGATACTTGGCCGTCCTGCGCTCGCCAAGTTCATGGCAGCTTCCCACTACGCGTACAACATACTCAAGATGCCGGGGCCGATAAGCGTCATCTCTGTCCCCAGCGACAAGAAGGATGCGCTTATCTGCGCCGACAAGATCTACCGGAACGCAGCAGCCGCGGCAGACAGCAACACACTTGTCGCTGAAGCTCCCGGGGGGAAGACCAAGACCAAGTCCGGCAAGAGCTCTGGGGCCCACTCCGGCAAACGCACCTCTTCGGAGTGCTGTGCTGCCGTCGAGGACGCGCCATCGACCTCCACCGGCAAGTGCAAGAAGGGAATGGCGGCTCCACCGGCAACCAAGAAGGTGTCCGCCAAGGAGGACGGCACTGGTGGTACTTTCACCATCAGTGCTACACTCGACCCCAAATAGGAAAGCGCGCTCGTTGCCTTCCTGCGGGCGAATGTCGACGTGTTTGCATGGCAACCGTCTGACATCCCCGGCGTTCCCAGGAAGGTAATTGAGCACAAGCTTGCTGTTTGTCCTCACGCGCGGCCCGTCAAGCAGAAGGTCAGGAAGCAAGCGGTGGAGCGCCAAGAGTTCATTGCCGAAGAGATAAAGAAGTTGGAAGCAGCAGGCCTGGTTAGAGGTGTAATCCATCCTGCGTGGTTAGCCAATCCAGTTGTTGTGTGCAAGGCCAATGGGAAGTGGAGACTTTGTATAGACTTCACTGATGTGAATAAAGCATGTCCCAAGGATCCATGTCCCTTGCCGCGTATCGACCAAATTGTGGACTCCACGGCTGGATGTGAGTTGCTTTCATTCCTCGATGCATACTCAGGTTACCACCAGATATTCATGGCCAAGGAAGATGAAGAGAAGACTGCATTCATTACTCCATGCGGCACATACTGCTTCATACGCATGCCCTTTGGATTGAAGAATGCGGGCTCAACATTTGCAAGGGTGGTACACACTGCTTTTGAGCCACAGATACACAGAAATGTGGAAGCCTACATGGATGATATAGTGGTCAAGAGCAAGAGCAATGATACCCTGATTCAAGGCTTAGAAGAAACCTTTGAGAATCTGTGCAAGATACAACTCAAGCTGAACCCTGAGAAGTGCGTCTTCGGAGTCCCCTCCGGCAAGCTTCTCGGGTTCTTTGTGTCCCAGAGGGGGATTGAGGCCAATCCCGACAAGATCAAGGCCATCGAGCAGATCGAAGCCCCGAAGCGCGTCAAGGATGTGCGGAGGCTTGCTGGTTGTGTGGCTGCCCTCAGCAGGTTCATTTCAAAGTCTGCAGAACGCGCACTGCCTTTCTTCAAAATCTTGAAAAAGGCAGGTCCTATGAAATGGACTCCGGAAGTGGAGGCAGCGCTGCAGGACTTGAAAGGATACCTGTCATCCACTCCAATACTTGTCGCACCTAAGCCACAAGAGAAGTTGTTGCTGTACCTGGCAGCAACCAATCAAGTGGTTAGTGCTGCGTTAGTAGTGGAGAGGGAGCCAGATGAGGAACCCACAGCCCCAGCAAGCACTTCCAGCGACAAGCAGAGGGCTTCCCCGACAAGCTCTGGCCACGACAAGGACAAGTTTGCGCAGGAACAGGGAGAAGTGCGAAAGAAGATGGTGCAGCGCCCGGTTTATTTTGTAAGTTCCCTCTTGCAGGGGGGTAGATCAAGATACTCTGGAGTGCAGAAGCTACTTTTCGGCCTCCTCATGGCCTCAAGAAAGCTGCGCCATTACTTCCAAGCGCACGAGATAACGGTGGTCACTCGCTTTCCGTTGAGGAGGATATTGCAAAATCCAGAAGCAACAGGCAGGATCGTCGAGTGGGCACTAGAGCTGTCAAGCTTTGGTCTCAAGTTTGAGAGCACTTCAACCATACAGAGCAGAGCTTTGGCAGAGTTCATAGCAGAACGGACAACAACACCAGATGAAGAAGTTCCAGAGACAAGCATCCCCGTCCAAGAAGCAAGCAAAGAGTGGGTAATGTACTTCGACGGTGCCTTCTCGCTGCAAGGCGCCGGTGCTGGCGTGTTACTCATAGTGCCCACCGGAGAGCACCTCAAGTATGTTGTCCAAATGCACTTTCCCAAGGAGCAAGCGACAAACAATACTGCTGAGTATGAAGGTTTGCTTGCCGGCCTCAGAATTGCGGCCGAACTTGGGATCAAGAAGCTGATTGTGCGGGGAGATTCACAATTGGTGGTCCGACAAGTAAACAAGAGTTACCAGAGTCCTTTGATGGAAGCTTATGTCGATGAAGTGAGGAAGCTTGAAGAACACTTTGAAGGCTTGTAGATGGAGCACGTTCCAAGAGCTCAGAATGATATCGCAGATGGCCTTTCAAAGTGTGCTGCAATGAAGTTACCTGTGGAACCAGGGACTTTCATGCTTAAGCTAACTCAACCATCCGTTACACCATCAGTTGGGCAAAACAAGAAGAGGAAGTTGTTCTCCGGTGACTACTTGCCGGCGGATCTTCCTGAAGCCGCCGCCAAAGTCCCCAAGATCAACAACCAAGATGCTGAGGAACGATCTGCTCCTACTGACCCAAGGGTCTGTGCGGTTGAAGCAGGCGTTCCCGACAAGCCTTGCCCCGGCAGGCTTGCCGGGGAACCCTCAGCTCCGGCAGAGCCGCAGGTTCTTGCCGTAGAAGCTGAGGTTCCCGCAGCAGCACTGATGCCTTTAGTCCTTGCTGTTGAGCCCCAGACTCCAGCATGGGCACATCAAATAGTCCGTTTTCTTCAAACCGGAGAACTTCCCGATGAGCCAGAAGAGATAGAGAGGATTACCAGGCAGTCAAGTATGTACCAGTTCGTTGACAACGAACTGTACAGAAGAAGACTCAACAGTGTCAGATTGAAGTGCATTTCCCGGGAAGATGGACAGAAGTTGTTGGCAGAGATACATGGAGGCATATGTGGCCACCACATTGGCGCAAGAGCACTTGCCGGGAAGGCATTCCGGCAAGGTTTCTTTTGGCCAGAAGCCCTCCAAGATGCAATTGCACAAGTAACCAAGTGTGAAGCGTGCCAGTTCCACGCCAAGCAGATTCACCAGCCAGCTCAAGCTCTCCAGACGATCCCTATGTCCTGGCCCTTCTCGGTCTGGGGGCTCGATATCCTCGGCCCCTTTCCCCGTGCAGTCGGGGGCTTTGAGTACTTGTACGTTGCGATAGACAAGTTCACAAAGTGGCCAGAAGTGGAACCAGTGAGAAAGGTGACAGCACAGTCAGCAGTGAGGTTCTTCAGGTCAATTGTTTGCCGTTTCGGAATCCCTAACAAGATTACAACCGACAACGGCACACAGTTCACAAGCCGCACCTTCATGCAGTACGTCCAAGACCTTGGCGCCAATGTCTGCTTTGCTTCTGTTGCTCACCCAAGGAGCAATGGTCAAGCAGAGAGGGCAAATGCTGAAGTGCTGTGCGGGCTCAAGACAAGAACCTTCGACAGGCTGCACAAGTGCAAAAGAAACTGGATAGAGGAGTTGCCGGCGGCTCTTTGGTCAATCAGGACGACACCAAATCGAGCCACCGGACAGACACCCTTTGATCTTTTCTATGGAGCAGAGGCAGTTCTCCCCACGGAACTCGTATACGGGTCTCCTCGAGTGCTCGCTTACGACGAGCTCGAGCAAGAGCAACTGCGGCAAGATGATGCATTGCTCCTCGAGGAGGAACGTCTCCAGGCTGCTGTACGAGCTGCTCGATACCAGCAAGCCTTGCGTCGCTACAATAGCCGCAAGGTCAAGGCCAGGAGTCTCGAGGAAGGCGACCTTGTTCTTCGGCATGTTCAGTCCGCCAAGAATTCCAACAAGTTGACGCCGAAGTGGGAAGGCCCTTATCGGGTGAGACAAGTCACAAGGCCCGGCGCTGTCCGCCTTGAGACCGAAGAAGGCTTACCGGTGAGCAACTCCTGGAACATAGAGCATCTTCCCAAGTTTCATCCATAAGGCGCGGTTGCCGTGACCCGCTCCGGCAACCACCTTTTGCACAAGTCTTGCCGCTGTTGCATGTAAACCTTTGTACAAAGCCGGGCGCAGACCCCGTGCATCAGTAAAACTTTTGTGCTTCGCACCATTTTGTCATTTCATGCTGTTCCCTTTACTTGCATGTATAATCTGACACTTTGTGCAGCACACGTCCCTGGTAAGCAGTAACAAGCCGCAAGGCTCCATACTCTTTTCCTTTCTCTCTTAAACAGAAGAGGTGTTCCTCGCGCACAAGTTTGCCGGGGGGGGGAGGAAATGGAGGTATGGACCAAGTGCTGTTCAAGAAAGGAAAGCCTTGCCGGGAAGCAAACAATCCATGAAAGCTAAGTTACCAGAATTTGAGCAGTTCAATTTTTTTTAAAAAAAATTTTAGTTGTCTTCCTTGAACAACCACACTTTGTATGGAAAACCTGTGCGCGAAGGAACCTACCCGTGGCTAGCCGCGCCCTTACTTTGTTTCGAGCACGCTCAACGGCTTAAGTGAGCTGCGACAAGTGTCGCGCCCTTACTTCGTTTTCGAGTTCGCTCAGCAATCTAAGTGTGATGCGACTAGCTACGGCAAGGTTTCTTGCCGACAAGGGCTTTGCCAGCAGGCTGCTAAGAGTCCCGCACTCAGCGCTCGCGGCAAGTGTCCCTTTTGCCGGCAAGTTCCCTAAAAAGCGTAGGGTAGAAAGCATACAAAGTGAAGGGACGAAGCAAGGGAGATAACACGGCATTGATTGCACAAAATAAAAGTATATATTACAGAGATAACTTGCCGCTGTTCTAAACAACTACTGCCTATGACTTGGTTGACAGCGGCGAGGGAAGCAAGGTGCCTAATCTCTTCGGTCTCCGTCGATCCTCTGGATCTTGCCCACCTTGGCTACGATGTGGGCGACCTGGGCCTTCAACGCCTCCTGGTCAGCTTCGGGCGGCAGGGTCCGGAGGACGTTGACGAGGTTGATCCCGGGGTTGCGGTAGACGATCTTCGACAACACCCGCTCCATGGTACCCATGCAAAGTCGGCGCGCCTCGTCGGCCAGCTGCACGGGGATCTTCTCCCGCAGCCGCGCAAGCGCCAGCGCCACTCCCCTGAAGAACAGACTCAGTTTGGCGCTATGAGGGAGGTTCTCGTCGGGGGAGTACACGAGGTGCTCCGCCCTCAATGCCATCATCTCCATGTCAATGTTGGCGGCGGAGGCGACGAGTTCGTCAGTCCACTGCTCCACCGTCCGCTGGAAATTGTTCTGCGAGACGGCGGTGCTCTCCAGCAAGAGCCTCTCATTGCGGATTTCGTCCTTCAGCTTGGTCTCGCGATCCCGGGCAGCGTCAAGCGAGTCAGTCAGGGTGGAGACCTTCAGTTCCAAGTCAGCGATGGAGTCCCTGGCGTCGGTGAGCTCTTTGCCCTTCTCGGAGAGGCGGATTTGCAGCTCCGAGTTGGTGTGGGCGTCCTTCTCCCGCGCCACGTTGAGCGCAGTGACCCTGTCTTCACTCGCCTTGAAGAATAGCTCCATCTGCGCCACCCTGGCCTCCAGATCCTTCTTGGCAGTCTCTGCGGCAGCAGCAGCGTCCCTCGCCTCCTTCAGAGCCCCGCCGATGGCTTTCTCCCGGGCGGTGAGGTCGTCCTCGTGGTTTTCAGGGTCGACTTTCCGCTGGTTGAGTTCTCCTTCCCGCCGAGACAGCTCCTCGGCGGCCAGTCGCTGCTGCTCCTCGACCTCGGCCTTTTCGAGGACGAATGCTTGCTGCGCCCCGGCAAGCTCTTCGCGCTCCTCCGCCAAGTTCTGGAGGGCCGCCTGGTTGGCGGCACGGAGCTCCGCGGCGCGCTTCTCCAGGTCAGCACCAGCCTTGGCAGCAAGAGCCTCCCGAGACTCCAACTTCGCCTGCCTGGCCCGATACAAGGCCAGGAGCTGGCGAAGGAGTCGCTCCTCTTCGGGCTCGTCGCTGCTGCCGGGCGCATCAACAACCTTCAACCCGGCGGAGGCAAGGACTTCTCCGTCAAACGTCTCCCCCTCCGCGGGTGCTCTTGATGAGGACGCCCACGGGACTTGTATGAAAACCCCGTTGGCGGCCTCCAGATAGACCCCCTGCCCAGCCACAGAGGTGGAAGGGTCGGCGGCCGGTGCAGCGTCTGACGCTCCTGCGGCCTCCGGGCCAGTAGTGTGGTCGCCGGTCCCTTCCCCAGACGCGGCGTCAGCGGTCGGGGCAGTCTCCTCGACGGCTGGCTCGTCGGCTCCAGCCATTCCCTCGGCGGTAGTGGCGTTGCCGCCGTCGTCGTGCACCTCCTCCTCGGCGATGGTTTCCGTCTCCATCAGCTCCGGGGCGGGTGGATCTAGCAAAAGAAAAAGAAAAGAAATATCGTCAAGCAAATATCCAAAAAGACCAATCCAAGAAGAAGAAATTACAAGGGTTACCTTCGCGGGCTTCTCCGACAACGGGGTCCCTCGCCGGGGAGTCCTCCCTTGGCGGCGAAGTAGTGGCCCCTGCTGGCGGAGGGCCGCTCGCGCCCTCCCTTGGCGGGGTGCTCACCCTTGTCGGGCTGCTCACCCTTGGCGGGGTACTCGCCCTTGGCGGAGTACCCGTCCTTGGCGGAGCGCTGTCCCTCGCCGGGGAGCTCATCCTTGGCGGGGAGGGTGGAGCAAGCGGCTCGTCAGAGGCGACCTCCTGACGCTCCTGAGGCTGCGGCTCCACTTCTGCACAAGACAACAAGACATTAGTAAGGATAACAAGCTCAAGCGCGCCCATCTAGCGGAAGAGTGAGCACAAGAACTTACGCTGGGGGCTGCGCTGGGGGCTACTCCCCGGAGCAGCAGGCTGGTTCGGCAAGTTTGTCGCTGGCGCATCCTCCGTCGCCGCGGCAGGCTCGTCGTCCTCGATGTTAACCACAGGGATCTTGGCCCTCTTGGCCATCCTCTGGGTCAAGGTCCTGGAAGTCTAAACAAGATCAGAACCAAGCAAGAGAAACCAAGACAGAAGCAACAAAAATCAAGAAAATTGCAAGTACTTACTCTTCCTCCTCTTCATCGGAGCTGAGGGCGGAGAAGTCGAACCCCGCCTCATGTGCTCCAGCGCGAGGAGCTGGAGGAGAAGGCTCCCTCGGGCGCTTGGCGGGCTCCGGAGCTGCGGGCTGTGAAGACCAAGCGCCGGTCGTCGCCAAAGACCGAGGGACAGGAGGGGCACCAGGGCCGCTCCGGGAAGACCCCCCTCCGCTTGTCGCTCGGGCACGGGGCGCCTCCTTGACGACCTCGCTCGTCGTGGAGGCACGCGTCGCACGGCACTTCGGCTGCTGTCGAGGCGCCTGTGGCCTCGTCGTCTCGGTGGCCTTGCGGAGGCGTTTCTTCTGTTGTTGCGGAAGGCTTGGTGGCGGCGGAGAGTTCTCTGAGGATGATGAGGCGTCGTCGTCGAGATTCAGAGACCCGCCAGAGTCTTTGTCAGAATCTCCGGACTCGGCGTCCTCCTCCTCCTCGGCGGGCCCGCTGGACTCGGTACCCTTCCCGGCAGCCTCGCTCGCCCCGGCAACCTCACTTGCCCCGGAAAGCTTCCCGGCAGGCTCCCCGGCGAACTCCTCGGGCGCAATCTTCAGGAGCTTAAGGATTTTCGCCTCCTCGGCCTGGCTCACCGCGTCCGCTGCCTCTGCTTCATCCACAGTGTATCCAAATTCGCCCGCAGCTGCTACTGCGGCGGCCTCCTCCATCCTGTTGGCTATGTAGGCCACATCCCGGTCGGTGGTCGTCCAGGTGAGGCCTTTTCTCTCCTCGGGGTTGCGGGGGTTTTCGACCAGGTTGTCGAAGAAGGCCTGCGCAGTCTCCTCGGAGGGCACCAACCAAGTGGGGACGACCCCGTGGGAGTCACACTCAGGCATTGCCGCACGGATGGCGCTGAGGGCAGTATTATTGCACAGAGCGACCACTCCAACCGATGGTCTGAACCACTCCGGGTGCTTGACATCGTGCTTAAATAGTTCCCGGACCATCCCCTTCAGCTCCAAGATGGTGAAATTGTAGTTCAGCCCGGGGCGCAGCCTCATCCGATCTGCCGCGTTGCCGAACTCCCAGGCAGGCCTCTTCCTTTCCTGCAGGGGGCAATGCGGCGGCGGAGGAAATCGGCCCCGACTTCACCTATAGTGAGATTGGCAGCCCGGAGACAAAGGATCCTAGTAAGGGCAATCTGCAGCTTGTCGTCTTACGGGGCCAACTCGCTCCAATCCTTGTCGCGCACTATTGGAGTCTGGCACGGCGAGGTGAACTGCTCGGGCTTGTCTTCCAGAATCCAACACCAGTCAGCCCTCCACTCCTCCCACTTGCCGCGGAGCTCCCCTTTCAAGTACGCCTCCTTCTTGTTCAGCCTGAAGATCTAGGAGATGCCGCCAGAGAGTGGGGATCCAGACTCTACTCTAGGCGTGAAGAAATGGCGGAAAAGAGCTACGTTTGGGTGGACCCCGACAAAGTTTTCACACAGATGTGCGAAAACAGCCAAGGTGAGAACGGCGTTTGGGGTGAAATCTAGGAGGTGGAGGCCATAGGTATTCATCACATCACAGAAGAACTCCGAGAACGGAGGGCAGAGACCACAATGGAAGAAGGCAGCGAAATAGTAGTAACCTCCCGGGAACATGTCGACGGCCACGGCGGGGAGGACTCTGGTGCGCGGGTGATCCTTCGTCTCCCTCGCCCAGAACAAGTAGTACTTGTCCCGCAACTCCCTCGGACCGAGCCTCGGCGGGAAGACCACCCTCCTTCTTCGCATGGCAGCCAGCTTCGCCGCCTGCTCGGACTTCTCCTTCTTCGTCTTGTCGCCCTTCGGGGCCATGGCGGGGATGGCGGGGAGGTCGACGGCACTGCGGATGCTGCGGACGGCGGAGGGGAGGATGGAGCTCAGCTCTCTGTCGACCCTTGCAGAAGCAAGGAGCGGCGGGGGTTTCTAGAGATTCAAGACAGAATGAAGACGATGGGGGGAAACTGCCCCTGCTTCCTCTGCTTTTAAGGGGGAAGTGGGGGACGTTCCGCATTTCCCATTAAAGAACATGCCACGATCTCTCCCACGACGCCGCAATCGACGCGTGCCGTTAGGGAGGGATGAGGCGGAAACGGAGAGGGATACGGCTTGCCGTGGGCCGCGCGTGCCCGTGCACTGTCTTGGGCCTGGCCCAACAGCGCTCGGCACCGTGTGTGGCCCAGGCCCGGGGGCTCTTGTCGGTGTACTAAGATAGGGGTACTTTAGTACCCCAACTTGTGCACGGGCAGTAGCAGCTTCCCGCGGCAGGGCTTACCACGCGCTCGCTAAGATCCACTCTGGACCACTTTGAAGCCATTCAAGAACAGAGTATACAAGTCAGAAGATCAAGGCCCCAGCAAGAGGAGCTTGCCGGGAAGGCTGTTCCAGGCTCAGGGACATCCTTTCAACACAAGGCCCTGGCAAGAGGAGCTTGCCAGGAAGGCCGAAGAATAACACCTCAGAAGATACGTCGCGGCGCATCATGCGCCCCGGCAGGACCCGGAGAGCGACAAGCTTCCGGGCCCGGCAAGGTCATGACCCCGGCAAGGTGCTTGCCGGGGAAGCTTATGCTGTGTGCCTGCGCTCCAGCTCATCTGGCCACGCGTTGCCCTGGGGCCCTTCCAGTGGCGCGTGGCAGATGGCTGTGCAGCCTGGGGTACACGGTGGCGAACCGTGGTGACGAGGTTGTCGCCGTGGCGAACGGAGACGCATGGACGGACGCTTTTGGGACCACGGCGACGGGCACTCAATGCCCTTGTCCCCCACTGTCAAAGTTAGGTGAAGACCACTGTTCATGCACTATTCATGCACTGTTACAACCACCACCAGTTTTACGTTTTTACCCTCCTCTAACGTTGAGACCTGTCGGTGGCCCCTTTGAGCTATAAAAGGAGGCCCATGCACAACGTAGAGGGGGTTCGATCCTAGAAACTCGCTCACTCTCTCGCTCGGTGTAGCTGGTACTGTAGATCTTCAAGCTCCCGAGCCCAAAAACGCAATACAACCAAGGCAGGAGTAGGGTTTTACGCGTCCGCGCGGCCTGAACCTGGGTAAACTGCCCGCGTGTGCTCCTCGATCTGCTCTCCGTGCTCCCTCCGCTCCCTTACCACAACGTAGAAGGGGCTCCGGTCCCATAGGTGTTCATGGGTGTCAGTTTCCCTGACATTGAGAGACTCATTGATATCATGCTTAGGTGGGATAGATCTAAGTTTCAAAGAATCAACATCAAGAGTTATTCTATCCACACTTCTAGCCAATTCATCAATCTTAAGCAATTTTTCTTCAAGCAAAGCATAGAAATTCTTTTGCAAATTCATAAACTCCTTAACACTAGTTTCAAATTTAGAAGGCATTTTTTCATAAGAGTTATTGTAGGAATTTCCATAATTATTAGAGGAATTACTAGGAAAAGGCCTAGGATTAAAGTTTCCTCTATAAGCATTGTTACCAAAATTATTCCTACCTACAAAATTCACATACAAAGGTTCATTATTATTTTCAATCAACGTGGATAAAGGCATATCATTAGGATCAGAAGAAGCACTCTTAGCAGCAAATAATTTCATAAGTTCATCCATCTTTTCACTCAAAACACTAATCTCTTCAATAGCATGCACTTTTTTACTAGTATATCTTTCGGTGTGCCATTGAGAATAATTAACCATAGTATTATCTAGGAGTTTGGTAGCTTCTCCTAAGGTAGTTTCCATGAAAGTGCCTCCTGCGGCCGAATCTAAAAGAATTCTAGAAGCAAAATTCAAGCCAGCACAAAAGTTTTGAATAATCATACATAAGTTCAAACCATGTGTAGGGCAATTACCTATCATTAATTTCATTCTCTCCCAAGATTGTGCAACATGCTCATGATCTAGTTGCTTAAAATTCATAATATCGTTTCTAAGAGAGATAATCTTAGCAGTAGAGAAATACTTAAAGATAAAAGCATCTTTGCACTTATTCCACGAATCAATACTATTTCTAGGCAAAGAGGAAAACCAAGTTTTAGCACAATCTCTAAGTGAAAATGGAAATAACTTCAATTTAAAAATATCATTATCCGTATCCCTTTTCTTTTGCATATTACACAAATCAACAAACTTGTTTAGACGGGTAGCGACATCTTCACTAGGAAGGCCGGAAAATTGATCTTTCATGACAAGATTCAACAGAGCATCATTGATCTCACAAGATTCAGCATCGGTAATAGGAGCAATCGGAGTGCTAATAAAATCATTATTGTTGGTATTTGATAAGTCACATAATTTGGTATTGTTCTGAGCCATAGTGAAAAGCAAGCAATGCAACACACAAGCAAACTAGAAGCAAGCGAATGATAAACACATGGCAAAAAGAAGGGCAGATAAAACGGCAAGGGTGAAGTGGGGGAGAGGAAAACGAGAGGCAAATAAATGTAATGCGAATGATAAGGGTTTGTGATAGGTACTTGGTATATGACTTTTGCGTAAGCCTTCCCGGCAACGGCGCCAGAAATTCTTCTTGCTACTTCTCGAGCTTGCATTGTATTCCCTCGAAGAGGAAAGGGTGATGCAGCACAGTAACGTAAGTATTTCCCTTGGTTTTTGAGAACCAAGGTATCAATCCAGTAGGAGACCACACGCGAGTCCCTCGCACCTGCACAAACAAATAAGAACTTCGCAGCCAACGCGATAAGGGGTTGTCAATCCCTTTACGGTCACTTACGAAAGTGAGATCTGATAGAGATGATAGTTTGATATTTTTGGTATTTTTGGATATAAGAACAGAAAGTAAAAGCGGAAAAGTAAAGTAGATTGTAGATTGATATGTTGAGAATAGACCCGGGGGCCATAGTTTTCTCTAGTGTCTTCTCTCATGATAGCGGTATTCTACGGCGGGTAAACAAATTACTGTCGAGCAATTGATAGAAAAGTGAATACTTATGAGAATATCTAGGCATGATCATTATATATAGGCATCATGTCCGAGACAAGTAGACAGAAATGATTATGCATCTACTACTATTACTCCACACATCGACCGCTATCCAGCATGCATCTAGAGTATTAAGTTCATAAGAACAGAGTAACGCCTTAAGCAAGATGACATGATGTAGAGGGATAAACTCAAATAACATGATATACACCCCATCTTTTTATCCTCGATGGCAACAATACAATACGTGCCTTGCTGCCCCTACTATCACTGGGAAAGGACACCGCAAGATTGAACCCAATGCCAAGCACTTCTCCCATTGCAAGAACTATAGATCTAGTAGGCCAAACCAAACCAATAATTCGAAGAGACTTGCAAGGATATTATAATCATAAATAAAGAGTTCAGAAAAGAACCAAATATTTCTCATAAATAATCTTGATCATAAACCCACAATTCATCAAATCTCGACAAACACACAATAAAAAGAGGTTACATCGAATAGATCTGCTCGTAGACCGAGGAGAACTTGGTATTCAGATCTAAAGAGAGAGAAGAAGCCATCTAGATACTAGCTATGGACCGAAAGGTCTATGGTAAACTACTCACAACTCATGGTGAGGCGATGATGATGATGTAGAAGCACTTCGTGGTAGATCCCCCCTCCGGCGGAGCTCCGGAACAGGCCTCGAGATGGGATCTCACGGGAACAGAAGGTTGCAGCGGTGGAACTAGGGTTTTCTCTGTTGTTCTGTTGGTTTCGGGGTACGTAGGTATATATTGGAGGAAGGAGGGCACCGGGGGCCAGACATGGGGCCCACAAGGCAGGGGAGCGCGCCCTACAGGGGGGCGCCCCCCACCCTCGTGGACGCCATGTGTGCCCTACTCCGTGGTTCTCAGGTCTCCCATGCGTAATTTGCTCCAAAAAATATCTCTCCCGGAGTTTCATTCTGTTTGGACTCCGTTTGATATTCCTTTTTTGTAAAACCCTAAAATAGGCAAAAAACAGCAATCTGGACTAGGCCTTTGGGTTAATAGGTTAGTCCCAAAAATAATATAAAAGTGTATAACAAAGCCCATTGAACATCCAAAACATCATGAATAATAGCATGAACAATCAAAAATTATAGATACGTTGGAGACGTATCACCCCCCACCCAAAAATTCCCCCCCAAATCCTAGATTCAACCGCCCTTCGGCCAACTAGCCAATAATATTCCCCATACCACCCTCTCCCCGTCCCCCTCCACTCCATTCGCTCCACCAAAGCCGCCCTCCCCACCACGCCGATACGTCGGCGCCGCGGTTCATCGAGGGGACGCACGGCGATCCTCTCGCTCCCACAGTACGCTCTCATATACTGCCGTCCTCTAGCCACGCCGCCACCGCTGGCGACATTCTTGTGGAGGCGCACGGCGGTCAGCGCCGCCACCGCTGGAGACGTTCGTGTGGAGATGCACGGCGGTCAGCTTTTCCCATGCTACGCGCATTCTAGACTGAGGCCCCATGCATGTCAATGTTGCGCTGAATGTTAGCTGATAGACGCTGTTAATCTCACTGTTTGCCGAAGTAGTTTACAGTCAATATGATCTGCTTAAGAAGCTTCCTTGCCCTGTTCTGCACTCAAACTGCTTAGCTGTGATGGCATGCCAAGGCCGATTAGTTGCTAAAATATCCTGCCATATATTTATTGTGACGTAGATTGCCATGGTCTAGTAGCCAATCTGTTAGGTGAAATAGCTCTACATCGTTTTATACTCAATCTTTGTTGTTGCGATGGCCTTTGATAGTTCGATGGCTGTGTGCTCGGCCTCATTGACTGCTGAAACAGCCTGCCATAATTCAGCACTCAAATCTGTTTGCTGAATTAGCTTTACATATATTTCGTTACTTAGATCTGCTCGTCCAAATACCTTGCCATAGCTTTAGACATCGACCTAGGTATTTTCTTCTGGACTTCATAAAAAAACATATATGTTTTTCCTGCAATATCTAGTAGAAGAACTAATTTGTATGTCTAACAGATGGACATGACTTGGATAACTTCTGCTCGAAGATTCTCCGCTGCATATGTCGAGGGGGTTGAAAACTTCATGAACTTTATCAGAGCTGAGTACGGTGGTCCGAAATCAGATATGCTCTGCCGTGTAGCAGCTGTATGAATTCAGTTACAAGACCACTGTCAACTGTGCAAAATCATCTACATTTTTATGGGATGTCGGTCACATATACTAGGTGGGTTCATCATGGTGGAGCTGTGAATGTCAATGTTATTGACTACGTGGAAGCAGCAGATCACCATCTTGATCTGCCTGATGCTCAGGTGGAAGAGGAGGAGGAGGAGGTGGTGGCGGAGCCAGTGAGTTTGACCAACATTGAAACAATGCTACGAAATGCTCGTGCATTCCGTGAACTTTCACCTGCAGAAGAAAAACGGTGGGCCCGCATGTTGGAACAATGCAACGTGGCTGTCACCCCAGGAAATAAGTTGTCAGTATTCTCAGCTATGGTCACCTTTCTTCAGGTGAAGACATCTGAGCGGATGACCAACAAATCATTCGATGCGATGTTGGCTGCTTTCCGCAAAGCTTTCCCAGATGCGTCTGAGCTGCCACACACCTACAGTAAAATGAAGAATTTCCTTCGTGCAGTTGGAATTGGATATGATATGATCCATGTTTGTAAGAATAACTGTGTTCTGTTCCGGAAGGATTATGCCAACTTAAGTGAATGCCCGATATGCAAATCATCAAGATGGAAAGATGGCGATGCTGTGAAGAGGATTCCTCATAATGTTCTGAGACATAGGTTGTTTCATGATGCTGAAACAAGAGAGGATGTACTCTAGCATTCTAGGAACCAAGGGTGCAGAGATCGGAATGTAATGAGCCATCCATCACATGGTAGTGAGTGGACAAGCTTCAATCAGAAGCACGAAAATTTTGCTGCTGGCCCGAGAAACATTAGACTTGGCTTAGCTTCTTTCGGTGTACTAGAGTAGGGGTACCCTAGTATCCCGAACTTGTGCACGGGCAGTCGCAGCACCCCGCGGCAAGGCTTGCCGGGTGACCGCCAAGGTCCTCCGTGTTTCCTTTGGAACCATTCAAGAACAAAGTATTCAAGCCAAGGAGACAAGGCCCCGGCAAGAGGAGCTTGCCGGGAAGGCCACTCAAGGCACAAGACCCTGGCGAGAGGAGCTTGCCAGGAAGGCCAACCAAGGCATCTCAAGGAACTTGACGCGACGCACCACGCGTCTCGGCAAGGCCCGGTGAGCGACAAGCTCCCGGACGCGACAAGACAATGACCGCGGCAAGGTGCTTGCCGCGGCAAGCTACCACTCTGTACCCACGCTCCAGCGCATCCACCAACGTGTCGCTCTAGGACCCTTCCAGGCGTACGTGGCGGGAGGCTGTGCAGCCAGCGGTGCGCGGTGGCAAGCGGCGCTGACAAGGTTGCCGTCGTGGCGAACGGTGGCGGCCCTGACAGTCCCTTTTTTGCACTGTTTGGGCGACGCGGACGGGCATTTAATGCCTTTGTCCCCTGCCGTCAGGGTTAGGTATGATACACTGTATAGGTGGTTGTACCAACTACAACACCTTTCCATTTTTACCCTTATCTGCGTTGCCACCTATCGGTGACCCCTTGAGCATATAAAAGGAGGCCCATGCGCAACGTAGAAGGGGGTTCGAACACTCTCACGCTCGGTCTCGTTAGCTGCTGAAGTGTACTATAGCACTCAGCGCTCCTGAGCAAGAACTCAATACAAACCACAAAGCAGGAGTAGGGTTTTACGCATCCATGCGGCCCGAACCTGGGTAAACTGCTCGTGTGCTTCGCCTCGATCTGCTCTTCGTGCGATCTCCGCCCCCCGCTGAACCGAAAGGGGCTCGGTCCGCCGGTCCCCATAGGTGCTCGTGGACCAGTTTCCCCGACATCTTTGCCGCGCCAGGTAGGGGGCGTCGAGGTTGTGTGAACCTGATCCGGCGTTCACACGAGCTAGATCTTCATCATCTTCATCGACATGCCGCCGAAGAAAAAGGCTTCGGAGGCAGCTGGTCCGTCTGCGACGAACCCACCACCGCCGGAGCAAACGGCTGGTGGGGTAGACACCGACGGAAGAACGGGCGTCGACGAGGGAGCTCACGATGCCGCCAAGTCCAAGGACAAAGCTGCGCTGCCCATCGGCGGCGTAGTCGACTCCCACAACGACCGGGCACACTCCAAGACCTCGGCGTCCGTACATGCCCCGCGCCCATCTCAGGAGGCGCAGGACCGGCAGCGTCATGGTACTCACGGTACCATACGTTTGCTGAACCAAGATCGAGCTGGTGGATCTAGGAATGCCCATGACCAGCATGCACGCCAACATGCCGGCACGAGCAAGGCACGGTCGCCTGGACGGGATACTGCTCCTTCTAACATAGTTAGAAGTCCGAGCATATCCCGCTCCTCACACCGTTCGCCACCGCTACCCGCCACTCCAGCAGAAGCTTTGGCACGAGCTCAACTGCTCCTAGAATACCCTCCAACGGCAGACAAGATCGACGACTGGAGGGCCACCATTCAGAGTCTCATCGCCTTCGCCAACGGCGACACTCCACGGCAGCCGAGTACATCGTAGCCGCGGCAAGTCAGCCAGGCACGGGCCGATGGCGACAAGACCGGTGGGGGTGCAACCACCGTGCACTCTCTGCCCCGAAAGCCAAGATCGCCGACTCGTCGGATCCACCTCGACAGCGACTCCACCGCATCATCAGATCCACGAGCTCGTCGCGATCAGCGCCAAGTTCTTCACGAACAACAGCAAGAGGACGCTCGTACTCGCATCGAGCGCCGAAGAGAAGTGTGGCGTCAATCAGACCAGCGCGCTGGGCCCGCTGTCGACATGCATGCGCCAGGGGAACCAGGCGACTTGCCGTACGCGGTAGGTTGTCCTGCGTTTACTCGTGAGCTGCGGCAAGTCCAGTGGCCCAGCATGAAGAATTTCAAACCAGACGTACCAGAGAAGTACGACGGCAAGACGCATCAGTCGGAGTTCCTCAGCATCTACACCATCGCGGTGCAAGCTGCCGGCGGGCGGGACGACAAGATCCTTGCCAACTACTTCCCGCTTGTGCTCGAGCCCAACGTCAGGTCCTGGCTCATGCACTCGCCGGACAACTCCATATCCTCCTGGGCAGACCTATGTCATCAGTTTGTTGGCGCCTTTATAGGCAGCCACAAACCTCATGGCCAAGAAAGTTACCTTCATCTGCTCGCCCAGAAGGAAGGAGAGCCCCTGCGCAAGTACATTCTGAGGTTCAGCCGTGTACAGCACAACATCCCAGATGTCCACCCTGCCGCGGTCATCAGCGCGTTCCATCAGAACGTGTGTAACCGCAGGATGCGGGAGGAGATGGCGATGTGCAAGATCTGAGACGTCAGTGAGCTATATGCCCTGGCCGACAAGTGTGCACGTGCTGAGGAAGGGAGGAAACTCCCCGGAGAGGATACAGGAGCAGGAGGATCTAACAGTGAAGATGCTGCCCCGGCAAAGAAAAACCGGTGGCAGAACAACAGGAAAAAGAAAGGCAAAGATGTGCTAGTCGTTGAGCAGTCCGGCAACGAAGGTGGCGCCAAGAAAGCCAAAGTTGGTAGCTCCGGTAAGGAGATTGCCGCATGCACCAACTGCCAGGCTGTGGCGGCCGCCGACAAGCAGGACGGCACCGACAAGCAGTACTGCAAGATCCACCGCACCAAGGGCCACGACCTCCAGAACTGCAAGAGGGTCGAGCATCTTGTTGAACAACAAAAGGCTGAATACGAGCGACGCGACAAGGAGAAGGCCCAAGGAGGTACTGGAGGATCCGGCACGAAGCAACCCGGCTGGGGAGGACGTCGCGGCAAGGCCAAGCAGCGGCAAGGAGACAGACCTCCCCGCGGCCGCGACAAGGATGAAGATGATGACGACGATGAAGACATGGATGATGTCGAGACCAGTGAGCAGGAGTTCCAGAAAGCCACAGAGGTCTTGTGCGTTGACGGCGATACTTCTCTGCATACTTCACACCGCCAACTCAAGCAGTGGGTGCGGTAAGTCAATGCAGCAAAACCCCCTGTCGAGTCACGCAAGCTTCTGAAATGGTCCAGCACGCCTATCATCTTTGATATTGAGGACCACCCTGATCGCACAACTGCGGTCGGGTGCTTGCCGATGTTGGTTTCACCAACTATCCGCAACCTAAAGGCCACTAAGATGCTAGTTGACGGCAGGGCCGGCTTGAACCTGATCTCCTCCGCTGTACTCCAGAAACTCCAGATCCCTGACAGCGAGCTCGAAGAGACCGGCACATTCCAAGGAATCAACCCGGGAAGGAGCAAGCCGAAGGGGAAGATCACGTTGCCAGTGACGTTTGGCGCCGAGCTGAACTTCAGGACTGAGAGGGTCACTTTTGACGTTGCCGATTTTCCATTGCCTTACAATGGGATACTCGGCCGTCCAGCACTCGCCAAGTTCATGCCAGCCTCTCACTACGCATACAACATGCTGAAGATGCCAGGCCCGATAAGCGTCATCTCTGTCCCTGGCGACAAGAAGGATGCTCTTATCTGCGCCGACAAGATCTACCGGGAAGCAGCAGCCACAACAGATCGCAAGTCACTTACCGCTGAAGCTCCCGGGGGGAAGAAGAAGACCAAGTCCGGCAAGAGCTCTGATGCCCACTCCGGCAAGCGCACCTCTTCGTAGTGCTGCGCTACCATCGAGGACGCACCATCGAGCTCCACCGGCAAGTGTAAGAAGACAATGGCAGCTCCGCCAGAGACCAAGAAGGTGTCCGCCAAGGAGGACGGCACTGGTGGTACCTTCACCATCAGTGCCACTCTTGACCCTAAATAGGAAAGCGCGCTCATTGCTTTCCTGCGGGCGAATGTCGATGTGTTTGCGTGGCAACCGTCTGACATCCCCGGTGTTCCTAGGAAAGTAATTGAGCACCATCTTGCCGTCTGTCCTCATGCGCGGCCCGTCAAGCAGAAAGTCAGGAAACAAGCAGTGGAGCACCAAGAATTCATCGCAGAAGAGATCAAGAAGTTGGAAGCAGCGGGCCTTGTCAGAGGAGTGCTCCATCCTACGTGGTTGGCCAATCCTGTGGTCGTGCGCAAGGCAAACGGGAAATGGAGGCTTTGTATCGACTTTACCGATGTCAATAAAGCTTGTCCCAAAGACCCATTTCCCTTGCCGCGCATTGACCAGATTGTTGACTCCACGGCCGGATGTGACTTGCTTTCATTTCTTGACGCATACTCAGGATACCATCAAATCTTCATGGCAGAAGAGGATGAGGAGAAGACCGCATTCATCACTCCATGTGGCACGTACTGTTTCATACGGATGCCTTTCGGTTTGAAGAATGTTGGTTCAACATTTGCAAGGGTAGTCCATACAGCTTTTGAGCCACAAATTCACAGAAATGTGGAAGCCTACATGGATGACATAGTGGTCAAAAGCAAAAACAGGGCAACCCTGATTCAAGATTTAGACGAGACCTTTGCGAATCTGCGCAAGATCGGCCTCAAGCTCAACCCCGAGAAGTGTGTGTTTGGAGTCCCTTCCGGCAAGCTTCTCGGGTTCTTCGTGTCTCAGCGGGGAATTGAGGCCAATCCTGACAAGATCAAGGCCATCGAGCAGATTGAAGCACCAAAGCGCGTAAAGGATGTACGAAGACTTGCCGGTTGCGTGGCTGCCCTCAGCAGGTTTATCTCTAAGTCTGCTAAGCGCGCCCTGCCGTTTTTCAAAATATTGAAAAAGGCAGGTCCAATGAAATGGACTCCGGAAGCGGAGGCTGCGCTGCAAGACTTGAAGAGATACCTGCCCTCTACTCCAATACTTGTCGCACCTAAGCCACAAGAGAAGTTGCTGCTGTATCTAGCGGCAACCAATCAAGTGGTTAGTGCTGCGTTAGTAGCGGAAAGGGAGGCAGATGATGAGCCAGCAACCGCGGCAGGTGCGTCCAGCGACAAGCAAGGGGCTTCCCCAACAAGCTCTGGTCCCGACAAAGATGGATCTGCGCAGACGCGTGAGGAGATACGGAAGAGAATGGTGCAGCGCCCAGTTTACTTTGTCAGCTCCCTTCTGCAGGGGGCTAGGTCAAGGTACTCTGGTGTGCAGAAATTGCTTTTCGGCCTTCTCATGGCCTCGAGAAAGCTGCGCCATTACTTTCAAGCACATGAGATCATAGTTGTCACTCGCTTTCCGCTGAAGAGGATACTGCAGAATCCAGAAGCAACAGGCAGGATTGTTGAGTGGGCAATGGAATTATCAAGCTTTGGCCTCAAGTTTGAGAGCACTTCAACTATCCAAAGCAGAGCATTGGCAGAATTCATAGCATAGTGGACGCCAACACCAGATGAAGAAATTCCAGAAACGAGCATCCCCGTCAAGGAAGCGGGCAAGGAGTGGTTTATGTACTTTGATGGTGCCTTCTCGCTGCAAGGCGCCGGTGCTGGCGTGCTGCTTGTCGCGCCCACCGGAGAGCACCTCAAGTACGTAGTCTAGATGCAATTTCCCAAGGAGCAAGCAACAAACAATACCGCAGAGTATGAAGGTTTGCTTGCCGGTCTCAGGATCGCGGCAGACCTTGGGATCAAGAAGCTCATTGTCAGGGGTGACTCGCAACTTGTCGTCCGCCAAGTGACCAAGAATTATCAGAGTCCGTTGATGGAAGCCTACGTTCATGAAGTGAGAAAGCTAGAAGAGCACTTTGATGGCCTACAGATGGAGCATGTTCCAAGAGCTTAGAACGACATCGCCGATAGCCTGTCGAAGTGCACCGCACTTAAGTTACCTGTAGAACCAGGGATTTTTGTGCTCAAGCTGACTCAACCATCCATAACACCATCAACTGGACAGAGCAAGAAGAGGAAGTTGATTTTTGGTAACTATTTTCCGGCAGACCTTCCCGAAGCCGCCACCAAAAAGGTCCCCAAGATCAACACCAAGAGTGCTGAGGAGCAGTCTGCTCCGGCAAGCCCTAGGGTTTGTCCCGTCGAAGCAGACGCTCCCGACAAGTTTTGCTCCGGCAAGCTTGCCGGGGAACATCAAGCTCCGGCTGAGCCACAGGTTCTCGCTGTAGAAGCGGATGTTCCCACAGCAACAGATGTGCCTTTAGTCCTTGTTGTCGAGCCACAGGCTCCAGCATGGGCACAGCAGATTGTCCGTTTCCTTCAGACAGGAGACTTCCCGAAGAGCAAGAAGAAGCGGAAAGAGTAGCGGCAGTCAAGTATGTACCAGTTTGTTGACAACACACAGTACAGAAGAAGACTCAATGGTGTGAAATTGAAGTGTATTCTCCGAGAAGATGGACAAAAGCTGTTGGCAGAGATACATGGAGGCATATGTGGTCACCACATTGGTGCAAGAGCACTTGCCGGCAAAGTGTTCAGGCAAGGTTTCTTCTGGCCAACAGCCCTCCAGGATGCAACTGCACAAGTAACCAAGTGTGAAGCGTGCCAGTTCCATTCCAAGCAGATACACCAGCCAGCTCAAGCTCTCCAGACGATCCCTTTATCCTGGCCATTTTTGGTCTGGGGGCTCGACATCCTCGGCCCCTTTCCCCGCGCAGTCGGGGGCTTTGAGTACTTGTATGTTGCAATCGACAAGTTCACAAAGTGGCCTGAAGTGGAAGCAGTGAGGAAGGAGACAGCACAGTCAGCAGTCAAGTTCTTCAGGTCGATTGTTTGCCGCTTCGGGATCTCTAACAGGATCATCACCGACAAAAGTACACAATTCACGAGCCGCACCTTCATGCAGTACATCCAAGATATTGGCGCCAAGGTCTGCTTTGCTTCTGTTGCTCACCCGAGAAGCAACGGTCAAGCGGAGAGGGAAAATGCTGAAGTGCTGCGTGGCCTCAAGACAAGAACTTTCGAGAGGCTGCACAAGTGCGGAAGAAACTGGATCGAGGAGCTGCCGGTGGTTCTTTGGTCGATCAGGACAACGCCAAATCGAGCCACTGGCCAGACACCTTTCGCTCTAGTCTATGGAGCAGAGGCAGTTCTCCCCACGGAACTCGTATACGGGTCACGTCGAGTGCTCGCTTATGATGAGCTTGAGCAAGAGCAGCTGCGACAAGATGACACGCTGCTCCTTAAGGAAGACCGTCTTCAGGCTGCTGTACGAGCTGCTCGCTACCGGCAAGCTTTGCGTCGCTACCATAGCCGCAAAGTTAACGCCAGAAGTCTCGAGGAAGGCGACCTTGTTCTTCGGTGCGTTCAGTCCGCCAAGAATTCCAACAAGTTGACGCCGAAGTGGGAAGGCCCTTACCGGGTGAAACGAGTCACTAGGCCTGGCGTTGTCCGCCTTGAGACCGAAGATGGCATTCCGGTGAGCAACTCCTGGAACATTGAGCATCTTCGTAAGTTTTACCCGTAAGGCGCGGTTGCCGGAACCCGTTCCGGCAACCACCTTTTGTACAAGTCTTGCCGCTGTTGCATGTAATCCTTTGTACAAAGCCGGGCGCAGACCCCGTGCATAAGTAAAGCTCATATGCTCCGCACATCTTGTCAATTTCATGCTTTCTATTTTTTGCATGTGTTATCTGACACTTTGTGCAGCACCTACCCCCGGTAAGCAATAACGAGCCTTAAGGCTCCATATCTTTGTTTTCTCTTCTTTCTTTTTCTCAAGCAAAGGAAGGTTCCCTCGCCCACAAGTTTGCCGGGGGGGAAGGAGAAGATAGTGGTATGGACCAGGCGTCGTTCAAGAAAGTTTCGCCTTGCCGGGAAGCAAACAACACAAAAGCTAAGTTGCCAAAGTTTGAGCAATCAGATTTTTAAATTTTTAAGTTATCTTCCTTGAACGACCGTGCTTTGTATGGAAAACCTGTGCACGGAGGAACCAACTCGTAGCTAGTTGCGTCCTTACTTTGTTTCGAGTCCGCTCAACGACTTAAGTGTGCTGCGACTAGTGTCGCGCCCTTACTTTGTTTTCGAGTCCGCTCAACAACTTAAGTGTGCTACAGCTAGTTGCGACAAGGTTTCTTGTCGGTAGCGACACCGCCAGCAGGCTGCTGACGTTCCGCACTCAGCGCTCGCGGCTAAGGTGCCTGCGCCAGCAAGTTCCCTAAAAGTGTAGGGCAGAAACATACAAAGGAAGGAGTGAAGTAAAGGAAATAACGTCGCAATCATTACCCAAAATAGAGTTATATTACAAAGTAGCTTGTCGCAGCTCTAATAGATTGTTCTCATAACATGACCAGCAGCAACAAGAGAAGAAGAAAACGTGCGGCTTAATCTACGCGACCGCCCTCAGCCCTCTTGATCCCGCTCACCTTGTCCACAATGGGTGCGACAAGGGCCTTGAGCACCTCCAGATCGGCATCCGGAGGCAGGGACTTGAGGACGTTGGTGAGGTTGAGGCCCGGGTTGCGGAAGGCCACCTTCACCAACACCTTTTGAAGAGCTCCCGCGCAGAGCTTGCGCGACTCGTCGGCCAGCTGCTTTGGGATCCTCTCCAGGAGTCGCTGGAGGGCCGTCGCCACGCCTTTGAAGAACAAGGTGAGCTTGGCGCTGGGCTGGAGGCTCTCATCGGAGGGATACCTGAGATCCTCCATCCCCAGCTGCGCCAGCTCCCTGTCAATATCCGCGGCAGCGTTCACGAGACCCTCCGTCCAGTGCTCGACGGTCTCCCTGAAAGTGTTCTGGACGGCAGCAGCACTCGCCAGCAGCGCCTTCTCGGCCTTGATCTCCTCCTTCAAGGCCGCCTCCCGCTCCCTGGCGTCGTCCAGCGTCTTGGTCAAAGTGGTCAGCTTCAACTCAAGATCTGCATTGGAGTCCTTGGCGACGCTGAGCTCCTTGCCCTTCTCGGCGAGGCGAACCTGCAGCTCTGAGTTGATGTGGGCGTCCTTCTCCCGCTCATGCTTGAGCGCGGCAAGCTCTTCACCTCTCGCCCTGAGATCGGCCTCCAGCTGCGCCACCTTCGTCTCCAGCTCCTTCTTGGCGGCCTCAGCAGCTGCAGCAGCGTCCTCTGCTTGCCTGACGGCTCCGCCAAGTGATTGCTCGCGCGCGGCAAGCTCCTCCTCGTGGCTGTCAAGGTTAATCTTCCGCTGCGCCAGCTCGCCCTCCTGTGCAGACAGCTTCTCTGCGGCAAGCCGCTGCTGTTCTTCGACTTCAGCCTTCTCGAGGAAGAAGGCCGTCTGCTCTTCGGCAAGTTTCTCCCGCTCCTCTGCCAGGGACCAGAGAGCTGCCTGGTGAAGACCCCGGAGCTCCTCCGCGCGTTTCTCGATGTCTGCTCCCGCCTTTGCGGCAAGCGCCTCTCGGGACTCCAGCTTGGCTTGCCGGGCGCGGTAGAGCGACAACAGCTTCTGCAGCAGCCGCTCCTCCTCAGGCTCGCCGCTACTGCTGCTCGGCGCATCGACCAGCGTCAGCCTAGCGGAGGCGAGCACTTCTCCGTCAAAGATTTCTCCTTTGACCGGTGCCCTGGACATTGACGCCCAGGGGAGGTTGATGAAGACGCCATCGCCGGCCTTCAGGTAGACGCCTGGCTGGGGCTCTTCGGAGCTTGGCGCTGCAGCAGCGGCGGAGGGATCGGCGGCCGGCGTAGCGCCTGGCGCTCCTGCGGCCTCAGGACCGTCAGTGCGATCGCCGGACCCCTCGCCAGCTGCTGCGGCGGCAGCCTTGGCGGCCTCATCGCCGGCGGGATCATCAGCGCCGGCTGCTTCTTCGGTGGCGGCGACGTCGCCGGTGTTGCCGCGCGTGTTCTCCTCGCCAGCAACCTCCGTCTCCATCGGCTCCGCGGCAGATGGGTCTGACGGCAGGAAAGGGGAGAAAAACAGTCAAGCAAATATCCAAAAAGAATCAAAAGAAGAAGAGCCCAAGGGAAGTTTTGAAGTGAGAGGATTACCTGCGCGAGCCGGCTCCACGACAGGCTCCCTTGTCGGAGAGCTCTCCCTTGGCGGCGTAGCTGTAGTCTCCGCCGGCGGAGGGCCGCTGGTGCTGTCCCTCGCCCGAGAGCTCCCCCTTGCCGGAGGATTCTCCGTTGCCGGAGAACTCCCCCTTGCCGGAGAGCTCGCCCTTGGCGGAGAACTCTCCCTTGCCGGAGAGACCCTTGCCAGAGAACTTTCCCTTGGCGGCGTAGTCGAAGCAGATGGCACGTCGGGGGCGGTCTCCGGGCGCTCCTGGTGTGGCTGCTCTGCTCCTACACAAACCAACAAACAGATATCAGCAAAGAAAGAACACCCACGCGCGCCTAACAGCGGAAAGTGAACCATACACTTACGTTGGGGGCTGCGCTGGGGGCTGCTCTGAAGATTAGTTGACGGGTCCGGCAAGGTGGTCTCGGTGGGTTCGTCCTCGACGATGATCACCTCCTCTCTCCTCGCCGGGACCTTGGCTCTCTTTGCCGCTCTCTGGGCCAGAGTCCTGAAAAGGAATAAGTCCGGAGTAAAACAAATGAGATACAAGACAAAACAGCAAGAATTGAAGAAATGCAAGAACGATAAGAATCTTAATCTTCCTCTTCCTCGTCGGAGCTGAGCGCGGAGAAGTCGAAATCCGGTTCACGTCCGGCGCGACGAGGCGGAGGAGTAGGCTCCCTTGGCCGCTTGGCGGGAGCAGTGGCGGTGGTCTGAGACGACCCCGCTCCGACTGTCGCCGCGGCGTGAGAAGCGGCAGGAGCAGAAGCGGTGGTCCGGGAAGACCCCACTCAAGTTGCCGCAGAAGCGCGAGGTGCTCCCGCGGCAACAGTACTTGCCGCGGTGGAGCGTGTCACACGGCGCGGCGGCTATCGACTCGTCTGCCGCTCCGCTACGTCCCCGGCCTTGCGGAGACGCCTTCTTGGTGGAGCTGGGGGCTCTGCTTGCGGCGAGCTGCCCGAAGATGAGGAGGAAGAGGAGTCGATCTCCAGCAAGCCGCTCGTATCCTCGGCGGGCTCGCTCGACTCGACGCCCTGCTCGGCGGGCTCGCTCGACTCGACGCCCTGCTCGGCGGGCTCGCTCGACTTGGCATCATGCCCGGCAAGCTCTCCCTCGCCGGCAAATTCCTCTCGCTCGGCAAGGCTTGCCGCCTTTGCTGCCTCTGCCTCCTCCACGGTGAATCCGAACTCGCCCGCGGTTGCGGCTGCCGCCGCCTCTTCCAGCCTAGTGGCGATGCGCTTCAGCTCCGTATCAGTGGTGTCGCGGGTGAGGCCTTTCTTCTCGTCGGAGTGAATCGGCACTTCTTCCAAGTTGTCAAAGAACTCCTGCACGGCGTCATCTGCAGGCTCTTGCCAAGTTGGGTCAATCCCATGCGAGTCGCACAGCGGCATCATCGCGCGAATGCGGCTGAGCGCGGAGTTGTTACACAGCGAAACGACACCCCTCGGCAACCTGAACACTCCGGGATGCTGAGGGTCATACTTGAACAGCTCCTGGAGCATCGCGTTGTGCTCCAGGACAGTGAAGTTGAAGTTGAGGCCCGGGCGCAGCCTCATGATGTCCGCCGCATTCTCGAACTCCCAGGCGGGTCTCTTCCTCTCCTACAGGGGGGCGATGCGGCGGCGAAGGAAATCTGCGCCAACTGTGCCTACAGTGAGCCCGGCAAGCCTGAGGCGTTGGATACGGGCGACGGCAATCTTTAGCCTATCGTCTTCCGGGGCCACGTTGCTCCAGTCGCTGCCGCGCACTACTGGGGTTTGGCGCCAAGCGGTAAATGGCTGCGGGTTCTCCTCAACGATCCAGCACCAGTTTGCTCTCGATTCCTCCCATTTGCTGTGGAGCTCTCCCTCCAGATAAGCTTCTTTCTTGTGGGCTCTCGAGATCCAGGCGATTCTGCCGGATAAAGGCTCTCCTCTCTCAACTCGAGGCATAAAGAAGTGGCGGAAAAGGGCTACATTGGGATAGACTCCGACAAAGTTTTCGCAGAGATGTGCGAAAACTGTCATGGTCAGAACAGCATTGGGGGTGAAGTCAAGGAGGCGGAACCCGTAGGTGTTCATGATATCGCAGAAAAATTCAGAGAAAGGCGGGCAAAGCCCGCAGTAGAAGAACTAGGCGAAGAAGGGATATCCAGTTGGGGCCGTTTTCCAAGCAACGGCTGGAAGTACCTTTGTGCGCGGGTGCGCCCGCGTCTCCCCCGACCAGAAGAGGTAGTAGCACTCCCTCAGCTCCCTCGCGGCAAGCTTGGGGGGAAGACAGCCCGCTCCTTTCGCAGCGCCGCGAGCCGCTGCGCCTCGGCCGACTTCGCGCCCTTCCCCTTGTCGGTTTTCGGAGCCATGGCGGAAGTGGTGAGGGAGGTCGACGGCGTTGGTGGTGCTGGTGGCGATGGAGGGGCGGAGCACTGCTCTCTCTCAGCTTTGGGAAGAAGGGGAGCGGCGGAGGTTTTCGAGGTTGGAGTAGCAACTGGCGGATGGGCGAACTGCCCCTGTTTCCCCTGCTTTTAAGGAGGGAGGGGGCGGACGTTCCGCCTTTCCGAATAAAGAAACCACCCACGATCTCTCCCACGACGCCGCAATCAACGCGTGCCGTTCGGGGAGGGCGCGGTGGATACGGAGAAAGATACGGCGTAACCCAGGCCGCGCGTGCTCATGCACTGATTTGGGCCTGGCCCAACAGCGCTCGGCACCGTGTATGGCCTAGGCCCGGGGGCTCCTGTCGGTGTACTAGAGTAGGGGTACCCTAGTATCCCGAACTTGTGCACGGGCAGTCGCAGCACCCCGCGGCAAGGCTTGCCGGGTGACCACCAAGGTCCTCCGTGTTTCCTTTGGAACCATTCAAGAACAAAGTATTCAAGCCAAGGAGACAAGGCCCCGGCAAGAGGAGCTTGTCGGGAAGGCCACTCAAGGCACAAGACCCCGGCGAGAGGAGCTTGCCGGGAAGGCCAACCAAGGCATCTCAAGGAACTTGCCGTGTCGCGCCACGCATCCCGGCAAGGCCCGGTGAGCGACAAGCTCCCGGACGCGACAAGACAACGACCGCGGCAAGGCGCTTGCCGCGGCAAGCTACCACTCTGTACCCACGCTCCAGCGCATCCGCCAACGTGTCGCTCTAGGACCCTTCCAGGCGTACGTGGTGGGAGGCTGTGCAGCCAGTGGTGCGTGGTGGCAAGCGGCGCTGACAAGGTTGCCGTCGTGGCGAACGGTGGCGGCCCTGACGGTCCCTTTTTTGCACTGTTTGGGCGACGCAGACGGGCATTTAATGCCTTTGTCCCCTGCCGTCAGGGTTAGGTATGATACACTGTACAGGTGATTGTACCAACTACAACACCTTTCCATTTTACCCTTATCTGCGTTGCCACCTGTCGGTGACCCCTTGAGCATATAAAAGGAGGCCCATGCGCAACGTAGAAGGGGGTTCGAACACTCTCACGCTAGGTCTCGTTAGCTGCTGAAGTGTACTGTAGCACTCAGCGCTCCTGAGCAAGAACTCAATACAAACCACAAAGCTGGAGTAGGGTTTTACGCATCCGTGCGGCCCGAACCTGGGTAAACTGCTCGTGTGCTTCGCCTCGATCTGCTCTTCGTGCGATCTCTGCCCCCCGCCGAACCGAAAGGGGCTCGGTCCGCCGGTCCCCATAGGTGCTCGTGGATCAGTTTCCCCGACAGCTTCAGATGGATTTAACCCATTTGGCCACCAGAGCGCCACATATACCATGTGGCCAGTGCTTGTTATCCCTTACAACATGCCTCCAAATGTCTGCACCAAAGAATCAAACTACATGATGGCCTTGCTCATCCCAGGTCCAAAAAGTCCTGGAAAGGACTTTGATTTGTTCATGGAGCCTCTTGTGGAGGAACTTCAACAGCTTTGGAGGGGTGTTCTCACTCGAGACCTATATTGCAGCCCACCAGCTGATTTCTTTCTTCGTGCTGTTATAATTTGGTGCATCCATGATTATCCGGCTTTGGGCACTATGTCAGGGCGAATGACACATGGTTACAATGCATGTGTTCGCTGTGACAGGAATTCGCTGTCATATGCAATACTTAGCAAGATCTGTTACATTGGACACTGCCGTTTCATTGACAAGGACAAGCCGCATCCTAGAAAATACCAAAGACATGTGTTCAATGCAAAGCATGAAAACCGTGATGCGCCAAAGAGGAAGGTCGGGCATATTACACCAGGAAACCATCCTGATAATGGTAGCGGGAAAAGGAAGCGTGGCAGGGCAGAAGAGAGATTATTGTTTACTCGCAGGTCCACTTTGTGGGACTTGGAGTATTGGAAAGATTTGAATCTGTGGTATAATCTTGAAGTGATGCACATCGAGAAAAATATATGTGATAGCATTATCGGCACACTTCTTAATATTGAAGGCAAGACGAAAGATACCTTAAAATCTAGGATTGATTTGACACACCTGGGTATCAGAGAGGATTTGCAGGTGCAAGATGAAGGTAAACCACGGGATATGGCACCAGCTGTGTACGTCTTGGACAAGGTAAAAAGAAAAGAATTCTGCGAGGTCCTGTCACGTGTGAGATTCCCACATGGATTTGCTTCCAACCCTGAAAGGAGAGTCAGTGCAGATGGAAACAAGGTACAAGGGTTGAAAACTCATGACTGCCATGTCCTACTTCAAAGGGTTTTACATGTTATCCTTAGAGGATTGGGCTGCCCTGACTTATACAGTGCAGTTGCAGAGTTGGGACAATTCTTTAGGGAACTCTGCAGTAGAAATATCAGGATAGATGCTTTGGAGCATCTTAGAGACAAGATACCAACTATCCTAAGCGACCTTGAGAAGATATATCCTCCAGCCTTCTTTGATGTGATGGTGCATTTGGTTGTTCATCTACCTGATGAGGCACTACTTAGAGGTCCAGTATAGTATGGCTGGATGTACCCTATTGAAAGGCGACTAGGAACTTTCAAGGGCTATGTTAGGAACAGAGCTAGACCCGAGGGTTCCATTGCAGAGGCCTACATTGCTACAAAAGCGTTGACATTCTGCTCAAAATACATTGAAACAGCTGATCAACTTAGCAAAGAGGTGGATGAAGAAAATCCCGGGCTCAATGTTTTCGATTATTCTATTCGAGTTACAGGGAAGAGTTGACAAGAGGACAAACCTAAAGATTTGGACAAAATGGTTTGGTATGTGTTGAATTACTATCCTGAGATACTACCTTATATCAAGTAAGTGCTAAGTACTGTAGTTTATACATCATAATCTACTAAACTTGCAGCACATTCTTATATATTTAGATGTTTGATGCGATCACTATGTTGTGCAGCATCTACAAAAAGGATTTACTGCCGCAAAATCCAAGAAACATTGACAAACTGGTTATGGTAGGATTTGCAAAATGGTTCAAGAGCCATGTATGCTTTTGAATTGCACTGTCAGTTTTTTTAATATATTGAGTACATAAGATGACCAGCTTGTCTATTTTCTAACCATAGGTTAAGAAAATGCGGGAGGATGGGCAGGCAGTTGATGATGCCCTTTACTCACTAGCAATGGGTCCTGATACTCGGGTAAGACATTATGAATCTTGCGTTGTTGGAGATGTGCGCTACAACACCCTTGCACGAGACGAAGGCAGGAAGACACAAAACAGTGCCATCATGAGCACAGATATGTATGACAAAGAGACAACTGAAATGTATGCTAACATAACAAACATTGTTTAGTTGCAGTATATCTCCAGTTTCGAGGATTATCGGTGTGTGGTTCTGTTGTGCTGTCGGTGGTAAAACCTGTTTTCCAGGATCGCAAAACCCAGAGCTGATGATTATTTCAAATCCATCAATGTCAAGGCGGCGTACCAGACCAACGAGCCTTTTATTTTGGCAAATCAAGCACCACGGATATTTTTCTTGGAAGACACATTTGCACATACTGATGACTGGAGAGTATTGCAAAGGTTTGAGCAGAGGAATTCGTTTAATGAAGTTGCACAACAAGATGGTGCTTACACTGCTCCTGATGTACAAGATAACACAGATGTTCCTAATATCTTTGAGAACCATCACGTCAATGACGTCGACGAAAAGATTGCATGTCGTGCTGTGGACATACAAGAGTTGATTAAGAAGAAGCCAACATTCGAGGACGTTTAGGACGAATAAGAAGATGACACCGTGGGGAATTATGATTCAAACTGATACACATGGCGAAGATGTTGACGCTGCTGCTGCGGATGATGATTACAGTGCTTTTGTCGTATTTGCCTATAACAAGACGTTTTTTATCTACTATGTGAAATTGTGTTTGCTATGACAACTGAAACCTGATGAACATGTTGTTCAGTATTTTCCCGTGAGAACATCACTTATTATGTATGTTGATTTGTGTTTGGTGATTGTATGATGTCTAAAACATGATGACATTGTTGTTTAGTTGTCCTCATATTTGGCTGTGAAACTTTAATTTGATGACATAGTTTGATGTTGGACTGCAATTTTCTCGACGTCTTCGAATGAGAACAAAGCTGACCCGACAGGGCCTCTGCTAATTTATTTATTTATTACCAAAAGGGCCTCTGCTATTTATTTATTTATGAGCAAAAGGGGATACCCCCTGATTTCCGTTAATAGAAATCATTAGATGTTCACAACACTATGCCCAACCTGCTACACAGGTTTCATTCATTACTAGTTTCAGCAAAGTGCTCATGTCATAGCCACTGAATACATCACGAGTGCTACATACACTGCAAATAAAGAGACAATCATCCTACAGAGCACATTGATTTTGCCCATTATCTTCACAAGCTCTTTCATCTCCTTATTAGTGTCAAGGCCGTTCAGCAGCTGTTGCTTGGCCATGATCAGAGGAACTGCATCTTTAACCTTCTGCTATGCATCTTCCTCTTCTGCTGTTCCTTCAGTTACTTGTCCAGTACCCCAACCTGCTGGTATTGGGATTCCTCGGCTAACCAAATAATCAGCATAGTTGCACTCCCCCACATCAGCAACTTCTCAGAAATACAAATCACACGAATCTTCCCTTTTCTACATGAATCAGATTGGAAGATCATCAACCAAACTATTAAAAAAATCAACAACTGAAAGCAGCAGAACAACACTTAAACAGATTATTACCCCATGATTCGGGTGTTTGTAGAAGACTCGACCATGGTTGAGGATTGTGGTTGAGACGCGACGTATGACTTTGCGTGATTTGCAGCTGTGGCACCACACAACAGCAGCGGGTTGCGATGAGCAACCGGCTGTGGTGCGCGTGCCGGCGGGGGTGTGATGAGACCCACAGGCGATGGTACGGGTGGTGACTTGGCGCATATTTGGTTGTTGCCTGCTGAAAAGCAGGTTGACGAGCAGCCAGCGGACATGGTTGCTGCGGCCAGAGCTTCTGATGCTAGGCAGAGTAAGTAGAGAAGAGGAAGCAAATGTTGGATATGTTAGTTTCATTACTTGCAGAGTAGCATAGCACCATATATAGTCATAGTCTAGGTTTGGATTCGAACCAGCTATAGGAGCACATCTCTTTTTTTTCTAAAACTCAGCAATGTCTCTTTACTGGTACACTAGCTTGTTCTGTACGCCCTCTCAAGTCTTTGATTCCTCCACCTGACATCTGGGACCCACCAGAAGGGCCTCTGTATTTCACGAAAATAACATGCCCCCCGCTGACAGGTCGGACCCACCAGCTACCTTTGCACGCAAGGAAGTGCTTCCTTATTCCGCACAAAAAAATGAATACTCCCCCTGCCAGCTGGAACCCAGCATCGTGGGAGGCTGACTTGTGGGCCTACCAAGTTGACGGGGACGGAGGGCTTTGTCAACTTAGTCAATATGAACGATTCTAGCTCCAGTTACCGTACGATGTTCATCCAACGACAGTAGTGCTTCTTCAACCTCTGGTCTTCTTGCTCTAGCCGCCCAAACCAACGCCGGTCGTTCCGCGTGCTCCTGCCTCCCGTGGCCGGCTGTGATGCCGCTAAGGCCTCACCGCCCCATACTACTCCCACCACTGGCCAGGGCATCCCTCTACTCACCCACACCCCTTGTTATTCTGCGGCGACGGCAACCTCACACTGCAGCCAAACCAGTGAACCCTCGTACTCCTCTCTGCGTGGGCATCCACTGTCCCATCTTCCCTGGCTCCGCGTTGTCCCCTTCCTAGGCCTCACCGTAGTACACCGCCTTGGTGCTCTCGGCGCAGCATGGTCAATCTGGTCAACGACCGACTTCCATCGGAAGAGTACTGTACGTGGAGAGGCTGACGTCTAGGTCCACGGCCACAACCCAGTTTTTTTGTGATTTGACAAATAAGTCGCTTTGTCAGGCCTGTTGGGCTGCAAATCTTTCAAGACGAGGAGAGCTTCATTCGGCTGGCCGAGAAAATGGCCTATCAGTAATGAGAAATGGGCGGTACATTTCTAAAACACAGCAAACCGGCAATTAGTTATCTTTTTTTCATTTCGAGATTTTAAATTGCATTGATTTTTATGCGTGGACAATTTGTTGGATTTTATATTGATATGCATTTATTTTTAAAATCAGTTTGAATGTGACTCGAAATTTCGGGATTAAAAACAGTTCGAACCGCACCGAAATATGCAAAATTTCGTATAATTTTTTAACCGTGGCCACAATATGGGTTGTAAGGCTAACAAAAAGAATATGGGCTCCAAAAAAACCTTAAGAATTAGCAAATGGGCTGTAAATTATTAGAAATAATGGCAGATGGGCTGTATGATGTTTTCCAAGATTTGAGGCCTTCCTAAAAAAAGGTTGACGCACAAGCAGTGACTGTTGGATGTCCATCCAACGACCGTCGTGCTTCTTCAATCTTTGCTCTTCCTACTCTAGCCGCTCAAACAAGCGCCGACGGGACTGCCTGCTCCCTACTCCCTACGGCCGGCTGTGTTGCTGCGCAGGCCTCACCGCCCCACCGTACTCCCATCGCTGGACTAGCCCTCCCTCTACTCACCCACACATGCTGTTATTCTCCGGCGATGGCAGATGAACCAGTAAATCCTCGTACAGTCGTACTCCCCTCCACGTGGAAAACAACTGCCGAGTCTTCCCTGCTTCTGTGTCGTTCCCTTCCTAGGCCTCGCCGTCGTCCACTGCTCTCGTGCTCTCGGCACGGCGTGGTCAATCTGGTCAATGCCCGACTTCCATCGGAAGAGTACTATACCTGGAGAGGCTGACAGCTGGGTCCACGGCAGCCGCAAGGAAGTGCCTCCTTATTACGCGGAAAATAATTATTCCTCCACCTGACAGCGGGGATCCATCGGACGGGCCACCGTATTTGGCAAAAAAAACATTTTCCCTGACTGCTAGGACCCACCGAACGGGCCACCGTATTTCGCGAAAAAAGGTTCCCCCCGTTGTCAGCTCGGACCCACCGGAAGTGCCTCCTTATTACGCACAAAAAATTAATACTCCCCTGCTAGCTGGGACCCAGTATAGTGGGAGGCTGACTTGTGGGCCTACTAAGTTGACGGGGACGGAGGGCTTTGTCAACTTAGTCAATATGCACGATTCTAGCTCCATTGACCGTACGATGTCAATCCAATGGTCGTAGTGCTTCTTCAACCTCTGGTCTTCTTGCTCCAGCTGCCCAAACCAGCGTCGGTCGTGCCTCGTGCTCCTGCCTCCCGTGGCCGGCTGCGATGGCACAGAGGCCTTGCCGCCCCTACTATTCCCACCGCTGGCTAGGCCATGCGGTGACGGAAGCCTCACACCGCAGCTGAACCAGTGAACCCTCGTACTCTTCTCCGCGCGGGCTTCCACTTCTGCGTCTTCCCCGGCTCCGCATCGTCCCCTTCCTAGGCCTCGCCGTCGTCCACCGCCCTGGTACTCTCGGCGCAGCGTGGTCAACGTGGTCAAGGAACGACTTCCATCGGAAGATTATTATACGTGGAGAGGCTGACAGCTGGGTCCACGGCAGCCACAAGGAAGTGCCTCCTTATTACGCGGAAAATAATTATTCCTCCACCTGACAGCAGGGACCCACCGGACAGGCCACCGTATTTGGCAAAAAAAATGTTTCCCCCCTGACTCCTGGGACCCACCGGACGGGCCACCGTATTTCGCAAAAAAAATGTTCCCCTCGCTGTCAGCTCGGACCCACCGGAAGTGCCTCCTTATTACACAAAAAAATTAATACTCCCCCTGCTAGATGGGACCCACCTTGCTGGATGGCTGACTTGTGGGCCTACTAAGTTGACGGGGATGGAGTGCTTTGTCAACTTAGTCAATATGAACGATTCTAGCTCCAGTGACCATACGATGTCCATCCAACGGCCATAGTGCTTCTTCAACCTCTGGTCTTGTTGCTCCAGCCGTCCAAAGCAGCGCCGGTCGTGCCGCATGCTCCTGCCTCCCATGGCCGGCTGTGCTGTCGTGGAGGCCTCACCGCCCCCTACTATTCCCACCACTGGCCAGGCCCTGAGGCGATGGAAGCCTCACACCGCAGCCGAAGAAGTGAACCCTCGTACTCCTCTCCGCGCGGGCTTCCGTTGCCGCGTCTTCCCCGGCTCCGCGTCGTCCCCTTCCTAGGCCTCGCCGTCGTCCACCGCCCTGGTGCTCTCGGCGCGGCGTGGTCAAGATGGTCAAGGAACGACTTCCATCGGAAGAGTACTGTACGTGGAGAGGCTGACAGCTGGGTCCACGGCCGCAGCAAGGAAGTGCCTCCTTATTACGCGCAAAATAATTATTTCTCCACCTGACGGCGGGGACCCATCGGACGTGCCACCTTATTTCGCGAAAAAAATGTTTCCCCCTGACTGCTGGGACCCACCAGCTACATCTTCGCACGCAAGGAAGTGCGTCCGGGCAAAAAAACGATTCGCCCTCTTACTGCTGGGACCCATCAGCTACATCTTCGCATGCAAGGAAGTGCCTGACAGTCGGGACCCACCTGGTTGAAGCGTACGTAGTGTTGTCATTCTGGTCGCGAACGTGTACGTACATACTGGTCGATGTAGAGGCGCGCACGTGTCGTAGTAGAGGCGCCCACGTAGCATGTACACGTACGTACATCGGCCAGTGTGCAAGAAATAAAATACGGCCACGTATGTACATACGGGCAGGGTCTCGAATTCCTACTCGCGCATACGTACGGCCAGGGCTCGTTTACATGGCTAGGTCGGAAAGGAGAAACAACATCATCGTCGTGTTCATGGGGAGCCGACCGGCTGGGTCGGAACAGAATGCGTCATCGTGTTCATCAGGAGGGCTTGGATAGAACAGCCGATGGAAACGAGGCCTGGCGTACCACAGAACGGAGAAAACGGCCTTGTATTCGACCGGCCACATTCAAAACGGGATCCTGTTCATCAGGAGGGGTCTAGCGTCCGCAAAACGGAGGAAACGGACCTCCTACGGCCGAAACGGGGGTCCTGTTGATCAGGAGGGGTGTGGCGTACCGCAAAACGTAGGAAACGGACTTGTGTTGGAGCACTACGGTCGAAACAGGGGTCCTGTTCATCGGGAGGGATGTGGGGTACCGCAAAACGGAGGAAACGGACTTGTGTTGGAGCGTTACGGTCGATACGGGGGTCTTGTTCATCGGGAGGGGTGTAGCGTACCGCAAAACGGGACTCCAAGGGATATTGTTCATCACCACCATCAACCCCCTCCAGCCTCCACGGGTTACTGTTCATCCACCGTCAACCTCCTCCAGCCTCCACATGTGACTGTTCAGCCTCCATCGCGTGCTACTCCACCGGCTACTGTGCAACCAGCCATCTCCACGGGCTCCTGTTCAACCACCCCTCCACGGGCTACTGTTCATCCATCCCTCCACCGTCTACTGTTCATGCAGCCCTCCACGGGGTGGTCCTTGATGGGCCTCGAACCCCTCGTTGGTTACCCCAAGTGGAAGGTGTAAGATGCAGTAAGTAGAAGTGTTTTCCCCTAGCAAAGATGCCAAGGATTGAATCCCCAGAGACTCCTAGGTTCAACAATTAGGTGTCAACTGCTAACGGCGCAATTAGCAATCAACGTGGACCTGCACACAGATACAAATAACTTTGCTCCCAACGAGTACAGAGAGGTTGTCAATCCCTCCGGCCTTGTAGTTCACAAAGGGTTAAAACCAATGATAGTGGTGATAGATAGTTTTTGCAATAGTAAGTAAATAGCGAAAACTAAATAGTGGATGTGATCAATGATGGTAATATGGACCGGAGTCTCATGATGTTCACTAGTGATGTCTCTCTCCCAAAAGACGATAAAACAGCTATGTGAGGTAACAAATTACAGCTGGGCAATTGACAAGACCACGAACGCAAACCAATGCTTACTACATTGCAAGAAAGGTTGAGGTTCAAAGCATGGGCGGTACGCCAAAGTAAGTAGACCGAAATCCATCAATATCTACTACTAATCATCCACCTTGAGATATCTATCGAGAACATCTCACTGGTATTAAGTTGTGAGTCCCACCCATAGTGTAAACTCAATGCAACAGATAACTGCATTACAAGAACTTTGCGTAAAGGAAACAATCCTTGCACCCACGGGCACAAGCACCGTTGTTTTCCCCCTTGTGGCAACAGCACATCCCCTAGACTCATGTTTCTGTCACTCAAGCTAGTCATCGAGGGGTATGAACCCACAATCGAGCATAACGTTCCCTCTTGGAGTCACTACCTATTACTCGGCCAAAGCAATAAATAACAATGGAGAACATGCAAGAATTACTTATGAACTAAAATATAAAAGAGGTGAATCAAATATATTACTCAAGATCAATCTGAACATAATCTCATAATCCATCGGATCCCAGCAAACTCAACATAGCAACAGCATAAGGATTACATAGGTGCCTCGATCATGTAGGGCAGCTCACGAGGACTAATTAGTGAAGCACAAGAACGGGAGGAGAACATCACATAGCTACTGGTCATGGACTCATGGTCCAAGGGAGACTACTCACGAGTCATCCGAGAGGCGTCCATGGTGGTGGAGAAGCTCCCGGTGGGGATCCTCCCCTCCGGCAGGGTGCCGGGAAGAGTTCTCCTGGTGCTCCCGATCTTGGAAGCGGCGGCGGCGGCAGAACAGAGATGGGATCGCGAAAAGAGTTTCTGTTCTGAGGGTTCCGGTGGGTCCTTTAAATATATGCCAAAGTAGGGCACCGGGGGAGCCTCGGGGGGCCCAGGCGCCCCCCCCCCC
>LR738714.1:544874447-544888046 GCA_902687465.1 Secale cereale
CCCACAGGGCGCCTGGAGCCCCTGTGCCCCCCCCCCAGGCTGCCCTTCGGACGCAGTGTTGTTTCCGGATCGCTGATTTTTTATATAATTTTTCTGGATTTTTCTGGGCAGTTCTCGAAACGTGAAAACCTGAAATACAAAAACAGCCGAAAACAGAAACTGGCACTGGGGTGCACTGGATTAGTAAGTTAGTCCAAATATGATCAAAAGTGTATGGAAGTGTATGAATATCATAGCAATATCACCCAAAAGTGGCATGGAGCAAGCAGAAATTATAGATACGTTTTGGACGTATCAACATCCCCAAGCTTAATTCCTGCTCGTCCTCGAGTAGGTAAATGATAACAAGAATAATATCTGTGGTGACATGCTATTAACCATATAGGACTTTCTCATAGTCATATGACAAAAGCTTACTGAGACAATGATTCTAAAGTAATTAAGTTGTCTCAAGAGAAAATCACAAATGACTGAAAGTTTTACAATATGAAACTGAAACATCAAAAAGATTTGCAATGAACATGATGTGCAAATATGATAAAGTGATATCTAGCTTGCCCCCTTTAGTGATGCAAAACATAAATGCAGGGGCACCTTCAAGGTTTAAGTGATGACTAGATACAATCATTTCAGAACAAACGATATCACAATCATGCAAAAGACAATGCTACTTTGGGACAATGCACATTACACTCAGAATGACAATCATGCTCTCAGTAGTTGGTGCTTCAACATAAAGGTAAAAGAAAGGTTAAGTGCTAAAGCTTTTTATTTTGAAAACATGGAAGCAATTGTGTCAACGGTAGTAGTACTTCATATGTGTCATGCATAAAACTTCCTATAAGTTGCAAGCCTCATGCATCGAATACCAATAGTGCTCGCTCCTTGTCCTAATTAGCTCGGATCCCCATGGGTTATCATTGCATTACATATGTTTTAACCAAGTGTCACAAAGGGGTACCTCTATGCCACCTGTACAAAGGTCCAAGGAGATAGATCGCATTTGATTTCTCGTTTTTGATAGATCTCAACTTGAGGACATCCATACCGGGACAACATAGAAAATAGATGATGGACTCCTCTTTAATGCATAAGCATATTCTCATAAGAGATTGAGGATTAAGGTCCAAGCTAAAACTTCCACCATGATGCATGGCTTTGGTTGGCGGCCCAATGTTCTTCTCTAACAATATGCATAGTTATTCAACCCACGGTAAATCACCCTTACTTCAGACAAGACGAACATGCATAGCAACTCACATGATATTCAACAAAAGTGTGACAGTTGATGGCGTCCCCAGAAACATGGTTACCGCTCATCAAGCAACTTATAAGAAATAAGATACATAAGCAACATATTCTTTACCACAATAGTTTTTAGGCTACTTTCCCATGAGCTATGTATTGCATGGTTAGTTTGCTTAGTGTTGGTGGAGGTTAGCAAAAGACTGGGAGCGACCAACTAAGAGAGCAATGACGATCATAATCATGCAGAGCGACAAAGCAATATTGAATCAGGCATGGTAGTTATATCGCTACTCAGAAATAAAAGATCATAAAGGCTTGACAGACTTTCTTTACAGTCTTGAATATGCGTGAGCATACGCCAAGTCAATCAAAATAAATTCTCGAAGGAAGATATTACTAAACCGTACCACATCATAGGCAAACAAACCAAGTTGGTACTCCAATAACACATTGGGAACCCCCCAGCTATTTGAGATTAACCAAAAGAAAACCTGAACTACTAAGCACCATCATGAAAGTAGCATCTTTATCATAGACACATTAACCCATGCAACAGAAGCAAACTCTCTTAATAAGGTGAGCATGGTAATTAAAGAGAGTTCAAGCAACCAACTAAATAAAAGCTTTTGAAAAGATAAGCATGAATACTAAGAGCAGAGCACGATAGTAGCTATTAAAAGACAAATAACACACACAGCATAGATAGACATGAAAATTCTATGTTATGTTCTAGGTAGAGGTGGAGCGTGTTTCTCTCCCACATAAAGGAATGCTGGGTTCCGACTCATTATGAAAAACTAAAAAGAAAACTAAAAGCAAGACGCTCCAAGCATAGCACATAACACATGAAGTGATAAAAATATAGCGAAACGAAAGACGAACTGATAGTGTTGATGGAGAAGGGGATGCACGGGGGCATCCCCAAGCTTAGACGCTTAAGTCTCCTTGAATATTTCTTGGGGGTGCACGGGGGCATCCCCAAGCTTGAGCGCTTGACACTCCTGAATCTTTTTATCATCTTCCCTCGCACACTTGAAAACTCCCTTCATACACAACTCATCATAATCTGATTAGCGAGGTTAGTACCCTTAATAAACTAATTATAACTTGCTGGAAATAAGTATATTCTTGAATTTCTACTGTTTCTCAAGATTGCCAAAAGGTTTTTGCAAAGAAAAAGCAAGTTCTTAATTTGCAAAGTGAAGGTAAGGCAAAACAGGACAGAATCTGTGAAAAACAGAACAGCAGGCAGTAATTGACCTGTTCGGGATACTTCTGCAACTCAAATCAAAAAACTCAAAACTGACTCACGAAAGACAATTATATAGAGAACGCTGTCGAAAAAATTCAGACCAAAAAGATGATCTGGTAATTTTATACGAATTTTTCTATCCAAGGACAGAATCTGTTTCCTGGACAGCAACTCACAACTTTTGAACTTTCTAGCAATCAGAGGCTATACTTGGCACAAATATGAAAAGCAAAGATACAATGATGATGCTACAACAGTAAACAACATCAAGACACAACAAAAGCAAAAAATTTATTCATGTGGGCTGCCTCCCAAAAGCGCTTTCTTTTATGCCTTTAAGCTAGGCATAATGCATAGATCAAGTTTTATCAAGAGTAAAAGAATAACTAGCCCGTACAACGGACTCAAAAGGTAACTTGACCTTCTTACGAGGGAAGTGTTCCATCCCTTTATTGAGAGGAAACTGAAATTTTATATTACCCTCTTTCATGTCAATGACAGCACCAACGGTGCGCAAAAAGGGACGTCCCAAAATAATTGGACATGAAGGATCACATTCAATATCCATAATAGTGAAATCAACGGGCACATAATTATCATTGACAACAATAAGAACATCGTCGATCCTCCCCAAAGGTTTCTTTATGGAAGAATCAACGAGAACATTACCAAAAGAACAAGAATCAAAAGGTTTCAATTTAAGCATATCATATAGTCTTTTGGGCATAATAGAAGTACTAGCTACAATATCACATAAAGCAAAGCATGAGAAGTTGTTTATCTTAATTTTAATCATAGAATCCCAACCATATTTTAGCTTTCTAGGTATGGTGGCTTCTACTCTAAGTTTCTCCTCCCTAGCTTTGATAAGAGCATTAGTGACATGCTCTGTGAAGGCAATATTAAGCGTGCTAGTGTTGGGATCTTTAGCCATTCCTTGTAGAAAGGTGACAACTTCTGAAATACTACAATTATCAAAATCAATTTTATCATTAGTGGGCATAATTGTAGTGTCATCCTCTTTGTTTAATTCGCTCTCTATTATAAGAGTTTGAACATCTTCCCAAGTTTGGGGAAGCTTAGGAGAAATTTTAAAATGAGGCTCATACTTTTTTCCTGGAAGACCATGCCATGGGCATAACTCTCCGTCAAAACTAGTATAATCACAAGGTTTATTTTTTTTGTAAATCCCGTCAGTGATAAGTGGGGCAATGGAAGTAGGGGTGTACTCCTCCAATTTAGTGTTTTTGGTAGAACCCATAGTAGCAAGCAAGCAAGATAACTATTTTTGTGATTTTCGATAAAAGGAACTAAAGCAAAAATGAAAAGTAAACTAACAAGACTAAAAAGCAAAGGTAAAAGATAGCATGCAACTCCCCTATCCTGAAGAGTGGAGTCCCCGGCAACGGCGCCAGAAAATACTCCTTGATGGGCCTCTAACCCCTCGTTGGTTACCCCAAGTGGAAGGTGTAAGATGCAGTAAGTAGAAGTGTTTTCCCCTAGCAAAGATGCCAAGGATCGAATCCCCAGAGACTCCTAGGTTCAACAAGTAGGTGTCAACTGCTAACGGCGCAATTAGCAATCAACGTGGACCTGCACACAGATACAAATAACTTTGCTCCCAACGAGTACAGAGAGGTTGTCAATCCCTCCGGCCTTGTAGTTCACAAAGGGTTAAAAGCAATGATAGTGGTGATAGATAGTTTTTGCAATAGTAAGTAAATAGCGAAAAGTAAATAGTGGATGTGATCAATGATGGGAATATGGACCGGAGTCTCATGATGTTCACTAGTGATGTCTCTCTCCCAAAAGACGATAAAACAGCTATGTGAGGTAACAAATTACAGCTGGGCAATTGACAGGACCACGAACGCAAACCAATGCTGACTACATTGCAAGAAAGGTTGAGGTTCAAAGCATGGGCGGTACGCCAAAGTAAGTAGACCGAAATCCATCAATATCTACTACTAATCATCCACCTTGAGATATCTATCCAGAACATCTCGCTGGTATTAAGTTGCGAGTCCCACCCATAGTGTAAACTCAATGCAACGGACAACTGCATTAAAAGAACTTTGCGTAAAGTAAACAATCCTTGCACCCGCGGGCACAACCACCGTTGTTTTCCCCCTTGTGGCAACAACACATCCCCTAGACTCATGTTTCTGTCACTCAAGCTAGTCATCGAGGGGCATGAACCCACAATCGAGCATAACGTTCCCTCTTGGAGTCACTACCTACTACTCGGCCAAAGCAATAAGTAACAACGGAGAACATGCAAGAATTACTTATGAACTAAAATATAAAAGAGGTGAATCAAATATATTACACAAGATCAATCTGAACATAATCTCATAATCCATCGGATCCCAGCAAACTCAACATAGCAACAGCATAAGGATTACATAGGTGCCTCGATCATGTAGGGCAGCTCACGAGGACTAATTAGTGAAGCACAAGAACGGGAGGAGAACATCACATAGCTACTGGTCATGGACTCATGGTCCAAGGGAGACTACTCACGAGTCATCCGAGAGGCGTCCATGGTGGTGGAGAAGCTCCCGGTGGGGATCCTCCCCTCCGGCAGGGTGCCGGGAAGAGTTCTCCTGGTGCTCCCGATCTTGGAAGCGGCGGCGGCGGCGGAACAGAGATGGGATCGCGAAAAGAGTTTCTGTTCTGAGGGTTCCGGAGGGTCCTTTAAATATATGCCAAAGTAGGGCACCGGGGGAGCCTCGGGAGGCCCAGGCGCCCCCCGGCGAGGCCCAGGGGGGCGCGCCCATAGGGCGCCTGGAGCCCCTGTGCCCCCCCCAAGCAGCCCTTCGGACGCAGTGTTGTTTCCGGATCGCTGATTTTTTATATAATTTTTCTGGATTTTTCTGGGCAGTTCTCGAAACGTGAAAACCGGAAATACAAAAACAGCCGAAAACAGAAACTGGCACTGGGGTGCACTGGATTAGTAAGTTAGTCCAAATATGATCAAAAGTGTATGGAAGTGTATGAATATCATAGCAATATCACCCAAAAGTGGCATGGAGCAAGCAGAAATTATAGATACGTTTTCGACGTATCAGTCCTATTCATGCAGCCCTCCACAGGGTCCTGCTCATGCAGCACCAACCGGCTTGATTGAATGGGGTCCTGCTCATGCAGAGGCAACACCATGGGGTCCTATTCAGCCATCCCCACCGGGAACTGTTCATCCAAACTCTCTAGCAACGCTCACTGTTCATGGAGAGGCAGCATCGATCGGCTTTAGTTAGCAGCAGTAGTGAAGGAATCGCTCGATCGGGTTCAGTTAACAGCCATCGATCGATCGCTCGGGTTCAGTAACATGTAGCCTGCAGTGCAATCGCTCGGGTTCAGTTAGAGCCCAAAGCCTCGCTCGGGTTCAGTTAGAGCCCAACGCCTCGCACCCATGCGCGTGCGTGCATGAGAGAAACGTGCATCGCTCGGCCCCGACCACCCATCGTAACCGGAAACACCCTGATATTTTCCTCGCCATCACTTCTACCATGGTTTTTTCCGTCATGGACGGCCCAAAGAATGTCATGCAGCTGCGTCTCCGGGCCGCCTAGGACAGAAAGCCCATTTTCTGTCATGATTTTTTGTCATCGAAGTAGGACGCCACCACATCTATGATGATACCGTGTTTTGTCATAATTATTGTCATAGAAGTGTCATAAGTATGACAAAAAAGTTTCATTCGGCCCAAAATGTCAAGGATGTGTCTTTTTTTTTGTAGTGATACCGATGACAAAGGGAACAACGTATGTTGTTATGCGGTTTGACCGACAAAGATCTTCGTAGAATATGTAGGAGCCAATATGAGCATCCAGGTTCTGCTATTGGTTATTGACCGAAGATGAGTCTCGGTCATGTCTACATAGTTCTCGAACTCGTAGGGTCTGCATGCTTAACGTTCGATGACGATCAGTATTATGAGTTTATAAGTTTTGATGTACCAAAGCTAGTTTGGAGTCCCGGATGAGATCACGGACATGACAAGGAATCTCAGAATGTCCGAGACATAAATATTGATATATTAGACAACTATATTCGGACACCGGAAGTGTTCCGGGTGTTATCGGATATAATCGGAGTGCCGGAGGGGGTTACCGGAAGCCCCCGAGGGAGTATGGGCCATAGTGGGCCAATGAGGGAAAGAGAGAGGCAGCCCACTAGGGCTGGCCACACCCCCTAGGGTTCCTAGTTGGACTAGGAGTGGGGGGCCCCTCTTGTTCCTTCTCCTCTCCTCCTTCCTTTCGTACTCCTAGTAGGAATAGGAAGGGGGGTTCCTATTCCTACTAGGAGTAGGAATCCTACTCCTATGGTGCGCCCCTTGGGCCGGCCGCATCTCCCCCTTTCTCCTTTATATACGGGGGCAGGGGGCACCCAAAGACATACAAGCAACATCATTTTAGCCGTGTGCGGTGCCCCCCTCCATAGAAACATACCTCGGTCATACCGTTGCAGTGCTTAGGCGAAGCCCTGCGCCGGTAGCTTCATCATCTTTGTCACAATGCCATCGTGCTGACGAAACTCTCGCATGAAGCTCAACTGGATCAAGAGCTCGTGGGACGTCATCGAGCTGAACGTGTGCTGAACGCGGAGGTGCCGTACGTTCGATGCTTGGATCGGTTGGATCACAAGACGTTCGACTACATCAACCGCATTACTAGATGCTTCCACTTTCGGTCTATGAGGGTACGTAGACACACTCTCCCCTCCCGTTGCTATGCATCTAGTAGATAGATCTTGCGTGATCGTAGGAAAAAATTGAAATACTACGTTCCCCAACAGTGGCATCATGAGCCAGGTCTATGCGTAGAAGATATGCATGAGTAGAACACAATGAGTTGTGGGCGATAATAGTCATACTGCTTACCAGCATGTCATACTTTGATTCGGTGGTATTGTGAGATGAAGCGGCCCTGACCGACATTACGCATACGCTTACGCGAGACTGGTTTCACCGTTATGAGCACTCGTGGCTTAAAAGTGACCGGCGGGTGTCTGTCTCTCTCACTTTAGCTGAATCAAGTGTGACTATGCCCGGTCCTTATGAAGGTTAAAACAACACATACTTGACGAAAAATCATTGTGGTTTTTGTATGCGTAGGTAAGAACGGTTCTTGCTAAGCCCGTAGCAGCCACGTAAAACTTGCAACAACAAAGTAGAGGACGTCTAACTTGTTTTTGCAGGGCATGTTGTGATGTGATATGGTCAAGACGTGATGAGTTATACGTTATTGTATGAGATGATCATGTTTTGTAAAGTTATCGGCAACCGGCAGGAGCCTTATGGTTGTCTCTTTATTGTATGAATTGCGAAGGCCATGCAATTGCTTTACTTTATCACTATGAGTTAGCGATAGGAGTAGACGCAATAGTTCGCGAGACGACCACAACGCTATGATGAAGATCATGGTATCAAGCCGGTGACAATGGAGATCATGACAATGCTTTGGAGATGGAGATCGAAAGCACAAGATGATGATGGCCATATCATGTCACATATTTTGATTGCATGTGATGTTTATCTTATTATACTTCTTATTTTGCTTAGTACGGCAGTAGCATTATAAGATGATCCCTTACAAAATTTCAAGGTACAAGTGTTCTCCCTGAGTATGCACCGTTGCGAAAGTTCGTCGTGCAGAGACACCACGTGATGATCAGGTGTGATAAGCTCTACGTTCACATACAACGGGTGCAAGCCAGTTTTGCACACTCAGAATACTCGGGTTAAACTTGACGAGCCTAGCATGTACAGACATGGCCTCGGAACACTGGAGGCCGAAAGGTCGAGCGTGAATCATATAGTAGATATGATCAACATAAGATGTTCACCATTGAAAACTACTCCATCTCACGTGATGATCGGACATGGTTTAGTTGATTTGGATCACGTGATCATTTAGATGACTAGAGGGATGTCTATGTAAGTGGGAGTTCCTTACTAATATGATTAATTGAACTTTAATTTATCATGAACTTAGTCCTGATAGTTTTTGCATATCTATGTTGTTGTAGACCAATGGCTCGTGCTACCGTTCGCTTGAATTTTAATGCATTCCTAGAGGAAGAAAAGTTGAAAGATGATGGTAGCAATTACACTGACTGGGTCCGTAACTTGAGGATTATCCTCATTGTTGCACAGAAGAACTATGTCCTTGAAGCACCGCTAGGTGACAGGCCCCCTCCCGCTAATGTAGACGCTTTGAATGTCTGGCAAACGCGGTCTGATGACTACACGATAGTTCAGTGTGCCATGTTTTACGGCTTAGAACCGGGACTTCAACGATGTTTTTAACGTAATGGAGCATATGAGATGTTCCAGGAGTTGACGTTAATATTTCAAGCAAATGCCCGGATTGAGAAATATTAGATTTCCAATAAGTTCTACAGCTGAAAGATGCAGGAGAATAGTTCTATCAGTGAACACTTGCTCAGAATGTCTGGGTACTACAATCATATGACTCAACTTGGTTGCAAAGTTGACGAAGATAGTGTTATTGATAGAGTTCTTCAATCACTGCCACCAAGCTATAAAGGCTTCGTGATGAACTATAACATGCAAGGGATGCAGAAGACAATTCCCGAGCTCTTCGCTATGCTCAAAGCTGCGGAGCTAGAAATCAAAAAGGAGCATCAAGTGTTGATGGTTAACAAGACCACTAGTTTCAAGAAAAAGGGCAAGGGAAAGAAGGGGAACTTCAAGAAGAATAGCAAGACAGTTGCTACTCCCATGAAGAAACCTAAGTCTGGAGCCAAGCCTGAAACTGAGTGCTTCTACTACAAAGGGACTGAACACTGGAAGCGGAACTGCCCCAAGTATTTGGCGGATAAGAAGGATGGCAAAGTGAACAAAGGTATATGTGATATACATGTTATTTATGTGTACCATACTAATGCTCCTAGTAGCACCTGGGTATTTGATACTGGTTCGGTTGCTAATATTTGTAACTCGAAATAGGGGCTACGGATTAAATGAAGATTAGCTAAGGACGAGGTGACGATGCGCGTGTGAAATGGTTCCAAAGTCGATGTGATCGCCGTCGGCACGCTACCTCTACATCTACCTTCGGGATTAGTTTTAGACCTGAATAATTGTTATTTGGTGCCAGCGTTAAGCATGAACATTATATCTGGATCTTGTTTATTGCGAGACGGTTATTCATTTAAATCCAAGAATAATGGTTGTTCTATTTATATGAGTAATATCTTTTATGGTCATGCACCCTTGAAGAGAGGTCTATTCTTGTTGGATCTCGATCGTAGTGCTACACATATTCATAATATTGAAACCAAAAGATGCAAGGTTAATAATGATAGTGCAACTTCTTTGTGCCACTGCCGTTTAGGTCATATTGGTGTAAAGCGCATGAGAAACTCCATAGTGATGGACTTTTGGAATCACTTGATTATGAATCACTTGGTGCTTGTGAACCATGCCTCATGTGCAAGATGACTAAAACTCCGTTCTCCGGAACAATGGAGTGAGCAACATATTTGTTGGAAATCATACATACTGATGTATGTGGACCGATGAGTGTTGAGGCTTGCGGCGGGTATCGTTATTTTCTAACCTTCACTAATGATTTAGGCAGATATGGGTATATCTACTTGATCAAGCACAAGTCTGAAACATTTGAAATGTTCAAAGAATTTCAGAGTGAAGTAGAGAATCATCGTAACAAGAAAATAAAGTTTCTATGATCCGATCATGGAGGCGAATATTTGAGTTACGAGTTTGGTCTTCATTTGAAAGAATGTGGAACAGTTTCACAACTCACGCCACCCGGAACACCACAGTGTAATGGTGTGTCCGAACGTCGTAACCGTACTTTATTTCATATGGTGCGGTCTATGATGTCTCTTACCGATTTACCACTATCGTTTTGGGGTTATGCTTTAGAGATAGCTACATTCACGTTAAATAGGGCACCATCTAAATCTGTTGAGACGACGCCTTATGAACTGTGGTTTGGCAAGAAACCAAAGTTGTCGTTTCTTAAAGTTTGGGGCTGCGATGCTTATGCGAAAAAGCTTCAACCTCACAAGCTCGAACCCAAGTTGGAGAAATGTGTCTTCATAGGATACCCAAAGGAGACTGTTGGGTACACCTTCTATCACAGATCCGAAGGCAAGATATTCGTTGCTAAGAATGGATCCTTTGTAGAGAAGGAGTTTCTCTCGAAAGAAGTGAGTGGGACGAAAGTGGAACTTGTTGAGATAATTGTACCTTCTCCCGAATTGGAAAGTAGTACATCACAGAAATTAGTTCCAGTGATTCCTACACCAATTAGTGATGAAGCTAATGATGATGATCATGAAACTTTGGATCAAGTTACTGCTGAATTTCGTAGATCAACCAAAGTATGTTCCGCGCTAGAGTGGTACAGCAACCCAGTTCTAGAAGTCATGTTACCAGACCATGATGAACCTATGAACTATGATGAAGCGATGATAAGCCCAGATTCCGCAAAATGGCTTGAGGCCTTGAAATCTGAGATGGGATCCATGTATGAGAACAAAGTGTGGACTGTGCTTGACTTGTCCGATGATCGACAAGCCATTGAAAATAAATGAATCTTCAAGAGGAAGACCGACGCCGACGGTAATGTTACTGTCTACAAAGCTTGACTTGTTGCTAAATGTTTTTGACAAGTTCAAGGAGTTGACTACAATGAGACTTTCTCGCCCGTAGTGATGCTTAAGTCTGTCTGAATCATGTTAGCAATTGCCGCATTTTATGATTATGAAATCTAGCAAATGGATGTCAAAACTGCATTCCTAAATGGATACCTCAAAGAGAAGTTGTATATGATGCAACCAAAAGGCTTTGTCGATCCTAAAGGTTCTAACAAAGTGTGCAAGCTCCAACGATCCATATATGGACTGGTGCAAGCATCTCGGAGTTAGAATATACGGTTTGTTGAGGTGATCAAAGCATATAGTTTTATACAGACTTTTGTAGAAGCCTGTATTTACAAGAAAGTGAGTGGGAGCCTTGTAGCATTTCTGATTTTATATGTGGATGACATATTGTTGATTGGAAATGATATAGAATTTCTGGATGGCATAAAAGGATAGTTGAATAAGAATTTTTCAATGAAAGACCTCGGTGAAGCTGCTTATATATTAGGCATCAAGATCTATAGAGAATTAGAGATAGATCAAGACGCTTAATTGGAGTTTCACAAAGCACATACCTTGATAAAGTTTTGAGGAAGTTAAAAATGGATCAGTCAAAGAAAGGGTTCTTGCCTGTGTTACAAGGTGTGAAGTTGAGTAAGACTCAATGCCCGACCACTTCAGAAGATAGAGAGAAAATGAAAGTCATTCCCTATGCCTCAGCCATAGGATCTATCATGTATGCAATGCTGTGTACCAGACCTGATGTATGCCTTGCTATAAGTTTAGCAGGGAGGTACCAAAGTAATCCAGGAGTGGATTACTGGACAACAGTCAAGAACATCCTGAAGTACCTGAAAAGGACAAAGGATATGTTTCTCGTTTATGGAGGTGACAAAGAGCTCGTCATAAACGGTTATGTCGATTCAAGCTTTGACACTGATCCAGATGAATCTAAGTCACAAACCGGATATGTATTTTTATTGAACTGTGGAGCTGTCAGTTGGTGGAGTTCCAAGCAGAGCGTCGTGGCGGGATCTACATGTGAAGCGGATTACATAGCTTCTTCAGAAGTAGCAAATGAAGGAGCCTAGATGAAGGAGTTCATATCCGATCTAGGTGTAATACCTAGTGCATCGGTACCAATGAAAATCTTTTGTGACAATACTAGAGCAATAGCCTTAGCGAAGGAATCCAGATTTTGCTAGAGAACAAAGCACATGAAGAGACGCTTGAATTCCATCTGCGATCAAGTCAAGGGGGGAGACATAGAAATTTGCAAGATACATATGGATCTGAATGTCGCGGACCCGTTGACTAAGCCTCTTCCACGGGAAAAACATGATCAGCACCAAGACTCCATGGGTGTTAGACTCATTACTATGTAATCTAGATTATTGACTCTAGTTCAAGTGGGAGACTGAAGGAAATATGCCCTAGAGGCGATAATAAAGTTGTTATTTGTATTTCCTTATATCATGATAAATTTCTTTTATTCATGCTAGAATTGTATTAACCGGAAACTTAGTACATGTGTGAATACATAGACAAAACAGAGTGCCCCTAGTATGCCTCTACTAGACTAGCTCATTGATCAAAGATGGTTATGTTTCCTAGCCATAGACATGAGTTGTCATTTGATCAACGGGATCACATCATTAGGAGAATGATGTGATGGACAAGACCCATCCGTTAGCTTAGCAACTGGATCGTTTAGTTTTACTGCTATTGCTTTGTTCATGACTTATACATGTTCCTATGACTATGAGATTATGCAACTCCCGAATACCGGAGGAACACCTTGTGTGCTATCAAATGTCACAACATAACTGGGTGATTATAAAGATGCTCTACAGGTGTCTCCGAAGGTGTTCGTGCTCTTGGCATAGATCAAGAATAGGATTTGTCACTCCAAGTGTCGGAGAGGTATCTCTGGGCCCTCTCGGTAATGCACATCATAATAAGCCTTGCAAGCAAAAGGACTAATGAGTTAGTCATGAGATGATGTATTAAGGAACGAGTAAAGAGACTTGCCGGTAACGAGATTAACTAGGTATAGTGATACCGACGATCGAATCTCGGGCAAGTAACATACCGATGACAAAGGGAACAACGTATGTTGTTATGTGGTTTGACCGATAAAGATCTTCGTAGAATATGTAGGAGCCAATATGAGCATCCAGGTTCCGCTATTGGTTATTGACCGGAGATGAGTCTCGGTCATGTGTACATAGTTCTCGAACCCGTAGGGTCCGCACGCTTAACGTTCGATGACGATCGGCATTATGAGTTTATGAGTTTTGATGTACCGAAGGTAGTGCAGAGTCCCGGATGAGTACACAGACATGACGAGGAGTCTCGGAATGTCCGAGACATAAAGATTAATATATTGGACGACTATATTTGGACACGGAAGTGTTCTGGGTGTTATCGGATATAACTGGAGTGTCGGAGGGGGTTAC
>LR738714.1:544890292-544905856 GCA_902687465.1 Secale cereale
AGCCCCCCGATGCCCATCTTCTGCTATATGAGGTGTTTTGACCCGGAAAAAATCATAAGGAAGCTTTCGGGGCGAAGCACCGCCGTCTCGAGGCGGAACCTGGGCGAAACCAATCTAGGGCTCCGGCGGAGCTGTTCTGCCGGGGATACTTCCCTCCGGGAGGGGGAAATCATCGCCATCGTCATCACCAACAACTCTCCCATCTTGGGGAGGGTTATCTTCATCAATATCTTCACCAGCACCATCTCCTCTCAAACCCTAGTCCATCTCTTGTATCCAATCTTTGTATCAAACACGTTAGATTGGTACTTGTAGGTTGCTAGTAGTGTTGATTACTCCTTGTAGTTGATGCTAGTTGGTTTACTTGGTGGAAGATCATATGTTCAGATCCATTATGCATATTAATACCCCTCTGATTATGAACATGAATATGCTTTGTGAGTAGTTACGTTTGTTCCAGAGGACATGGGAGAAGTCTTGCTATAAGTAGTCATGTGAATTTGGTATTCATTCGATATTTTGATAAGATGTATGTTGTCTTTCCTCTAGTGGTATCATGTGAACGTCGACTACATGACACTTCACCATTGTTTGGGCCTACAGGAATACATTGGGAAGTAATAAGTAGATGATGGGTTGCTACAGTGACATAAGCTTAAACCCTAGTTTATGTGTTGCTTCATAAGGGGCTGATTTCGATCCATATGTTTCATGCTATGGTTAGGTTTACCTTAATACTTCTTTTGTAGTTGCAGATGCTTGCAATAGAGGTTAAGCATAAGTGGGATGCTTTCCCAATTAAGGGCAGCACCCAAGCACCGGTCCACCCACATACCAAATTATCAAAGTAACGAACGTGAATCATATGAGCGTGATGAAAACTAGCTTGACGATAATCCCCATGTGTCCTTGGGTGCGCTTTCCTTCATATAAGAGTTTGTCCATGCTTGTCCTGTGCTACAAAAAGGATTGGGTCATCTTGTTGCACCTTATTTACTTTTAATATTTATTACTTGTTACCAATTACCTTATCACAAAACTATGTGTTACCGATAATTTCAGTGCTTGTAGAAAATACCTTACCGAAAATTGCCTATCATTTCCTTTTGCTCCTTGTTGGGTTCGACACTCTTACTTATCAAAAGGACTACAATAGATCCCCTACACTTGTGGGTCATCAAGACTCTTTTCTGGCGCCGTTGCCGGGGAGTGAAGCGCCGTTGGTAAGGAAAAATTTATATAGTGTGCTGAAATTTACTATCACTTGTTACTATGGAACTTAATCCTTTGAGAGGCTTGTTCGGGGTATCTTCACCCCGACCAGTAGAGAAAAGAGTTGCTCCTCAACCTACTGAACCTACTGAAAATGTTTGCTTTGAAATTCCGTCAAGTGTGATAGAGAAACAGCTAGCTAATCCCTTTACAGGAGATGGAACATTGCATCACGATTTGCACCTAATCTATGTGCATGAAGTTTGTGGATTATTTAAGCTTGCAGGTATGCCCGAGGATGTGATCAAGAAGAAGGTCTTCCCTTTATCTTTGAAGGAAGAGGCTTTGATATGGTTTAGGCTATGCGATGATATTGGATCATGGAACTACAACCGGTTGAAATTGGAATTTCATCACAAGTTCTATCCTATGCATCAGGTTCATCGTGATCGTAATTATATATATATATTTTGGCCTCGTGAAGGAGAAAGTATCTCTCAAGCTTGGGGCAGCTTAGGTCAATGTTATATTCATGCCCCAATCATGATCTCTCAAGAGAAATGATTATTCGAAATTTTATGCTCGGCTTCCTCTCAATAATCGCTCCATGCTCTATATTTCTTCTACCGGTTCTTTTATGATGAAGACTATTGAATTCAAATGGGATTTATTGGAAAGAATTAAACGCAACTCTGAAGATTGGGATCTCGATGAAGGTAAGGAGTCAGGTATAACACCTAAGTTTGATTGTGTTAAATCTTTTGTGTATACCGATGTTTTTCGTGAATTTAGCACTAAATATGGACTTGACTCTGAGATAGTAGCTCCTTTCTGTGAATCATTTGCTACTCATGTTGATCTCCCTAAGGAAAAGTGGTTTAAATTGTGTCCTCCCATTGAAGTAAAAGTAGTTGAACCTGTTATAATTGAAGAAAAGACTATCAGTTATAATATTGATCCTTTTGTTCCTACCGCCTATACTGAGAAACCATCTTTCCCTGTTAGAATAAAGGATCATGCTAAAGCTTCAATTGCGGTTCGTACGAGCAATACTAGAACACCTACAACCTTTGAGCAAATTAAAGTTGAACCAAGTGTTGCTATGTGTAAGGGCATATTTTGCCCGATGGTGTTTTGGTGATTGATGACAATGCTTTTGCGGACTAATCGTGTTCACTAAGTTTTTCAGAGACTCATTCTTTGGCATGAGACGATTATATCCCCTCGGTGTTCGATTCAAGACGGTGTAGCTATTTTCATTTCTTTGTTGGTGGACTAGTTTCGTAGGGGTCACCGTACTATCAAGAGGGGATCCGCTTTGGTAAGGTTAGGGTGAATCAACACGTGAACTTCCTTATCGCACCCACCATACCTTCCCACCTCAATGGAGTTCTACTTTCCCCCTTCTCTGTTTTTTCTGGCCCCAGCGGTAGTACCGCGGGCCTCAGCGGTAGTACCGCCTAAGTGCCTCAAGCGGTAGTACCGTTCCACTAAGCGGTAGTATCGCTTGTAGCACTCTGCGGCAGTACCGCTGCAGCTCCGTATTGCTACCGCCTCGACAAGAGAGAGCTTTTTCTCGTGTCGGGTTTTGCGGCACTAAAAGCGGTAGTAGTGGCGGTAGTACCGCTCCCCAGCGGTAGTACCGCCCTGCATCCACGGTAGTACCGCTCTGGGTCCCAGCCCCCTTGCGCGGCTGTACCGCTAAGGGAAAACAGTAGTACCACTTGATAAGCGGTAGTACCGCTCACTCGAGCGGTAGTACCGCTCTCTGCGGGGCTGAGTGAGGGGGTAACGGTTGGATTGTTCCCCCCACTATATAAAGGCATCTTCTTCTTCATTATTGACCTACCTCTTCCCCCAAATACTCCATTGTTGCTCCAAGCTCCGTTTTCGCCCGATCTCTCTCCCTAGCATATCAAACTTGTTGATTTGCTCGGGATTGCTTGAGAAGGCATCGATCTACACTTCCACCAAGAGATATTTGATTCCCCCCACTAATCCCTAGTGGATCTTGTTACTCTTGGGTGTTTGAGCACCCTAGACGGTTGAGGTCACCTCGGAGCCATATTCCATTGTGGTGAAGCTTCGTGGTGTCGTTGGGAGCCTCCAATTCGGTTGTGGAGATAGCCCCAACCTTGTTTGTAAAGGTTCGGTTGCCGCCTTCAAGGGCACCACTAGTGGAATCATGGCACCTTACATTGTGTGAGGGCGTGAGGAGAATATGGTGGCCCTAGTGGCTTCTTGGGGAGCATTGTGCCTCCACACCACTCCAACGGAGACGTACTTCCCCTCAAAGGGAAGGAACTTTGGTAACACATCCTCGTCTTCACCGGTTCCACTTGTGGTTATTTCTTTCGTTTACTTGTGCAAGCTTTACTTATTTATCTTATATAGCTTGCTTGTGAGGTTGTTATCTTTGCTTCCTATAAGTTGTCTTCATAGTAGCATATCTAAACAACTTACTTTGTCGCTCAATTTAAAGTGGTTAAGAAAAGCTAAAAATTGTTAGTTGCCTATTCACCCCCCCCCTCTAGTCAACCATATCGATCCTTTCAATTGGTATCAGAGCCTCGTCTCTTTTTAAGTACTTTACCATCCAAAGAGTATGGGTGACAACGTAGTCGAGACGGAGGAACATTATCTCTCGTGAGGAGTTCAATGTGGCTATGACCACATTGAAAGAATCACTAGCGACCGAGGTCAAAGGCATGTTTAAAGATTTGATTGAGGGGCTTAAATTATCCACCACACCGTTGGAAGTGGTTCGTCCCGCTACCATCATGTCGGAGGCTACTCCCGACAAGGGATAAGCTAGTAGCGAACAAGCCCCGGTTACTAAGAATGGGAATGGGATTTGCCCACTCCGCTCCTCCTACTCACTATGGAGGACCCGTTCCCACACCTCATTTAAATTCCGTTGGGCCTCCTCCTAAGTTTATAAAAAATTCTGATTTTGCTACTTGGATGTTTCGCTTCAAACGTCATTTAAATCATTGCTCTACTAATCTTTGGAGAATCATTGAGCAAGGTTTTTATCCACATGATCCCGACAACTTAACTCCAAGAGAAGCTGCGGATCATCAATTCAACGAGTCCGTTCTTTGCATACTTCAAGATGCTATCCCTCCCGAAGACATTGCACATCTTCGACCCTTCACTATGGCCAAGGAAGCTTGGGAGCATGTTGGCACCATGTACAAGGGGAGCGCTAGCATTCAACGCTCAAACTATGAAGTTGTGCAAGATGAAGCCGATGAGTTTGCTATGATCGAAGAAGAAGATCCTTGTGAACTTTATCGGAGATTAACCACTCTTGCGGTCTCTCTTCGAGATCATGGGAGTAAGGACACGGATGACAATTGGATCAAGCGCAAGTTTCTCAAGGCCATGATGCCCTACCATAAGGCCATGTCCTCCGTCATTTGCCAAAGACCGGACTTCCACCACTTGTCATCAAATGAAGTGTTGGATGAGTTTGTTGCTATGAGGATCTTGGACAAGACCGCCGACAATGCAGTTTTAAGAGCTCAACGATCAAAGAAGCCTAACCTTTCCTTGAAGGCCAAGGCTTGTGTGGAATAAGAGGAGGATGAGGAGAGTTGCCCCGAGGACACCAAATATGCCTATCATGAGCACATGGCTCTTGCTTCACGGCAATTTTGGGGCAACAAGAAGAACACGAGGCCCAACTTCAACAAGAACAACTCAAGTGGGAACAAGGGCAAGCAACGAGTGAGGACATGCTTCAACTGTGGAAATGTAAGCCACTTCATTGCGGATTTCCCATATGAGAAAAGAGAAGACTTTGGAGGCAAGCTTATCCGGAAGGACAAGGCCAAGTCTTATCCCAACAAGAACAACTTCAACAAGAAGACTCCTCCCAAAGGGTTGGTGGCCCAAGAAGAATATGTTGAGGATGATGATAATGATGAAGACGATGAGATGGTCACCATGGCCACAATTGCTATTGCTACTACTCCACGCACATCTCTCTTCGACTCTCCAAATGAGAACATCACCGCCAAGTGTCTCATGGCTAAGGCCACCAACAAGGTAACTCCAAACATCAACACTACCATCATCTCTAATCCTTCATTAACGGATTGTATTGATGAGAGTGAGGGAGCCAAGGAGGAAGAGAATGAGTTTGATTTGTTTATGAGCAAACTCAAGCGCAAACCCAAGAAGCATTTTGTTGCTCTCTTGGAACAACTCGGTGAGGCCAATGACATGATCGAGGCTCACGAGGAGACCATTGCCAAAATGGAAGGACATAGTCGAGACTATGCCGATGAAATATCGGATCTCTCCAATGCTCTAGAGGAAGAGCGTGGTCTTCGTTTGGCTCTTGAGGAGTCACACAACGATGATCATGCTAAATTAAAGAAAGATCTCGATCATGCTTTAGTTGTCTCTCGTATGCTTAACTCCGAGAAGGCAAAACTTGGGGTTGACCATGCTAGACTCAAGGAGGAGTTTGTTACACTTGACAAGGCTCACAAGGCCTTGAAAGGTATGCATGCTTCTCTCAAGGAGTCTCATGATCAACTCCAAGTTTCGCTAACCAAGGAAAAGGCCATCTTTCCTCGCATGGTTTAGATTGATAATGCAAATGCTACTAACCCATGTTGTGAGCATGTGCATCTTGTTGAAGAAAATGCCAAGTTGAAGAAGCAACTTGAGAAAGGCCTTGTGACATGCATACAAGGTGGGAATAACCTCAACAATCTTTTGAGCAATCAAAAAGAGGTTGTGGCAAAGGAAGGAATTGGGTTTGTTCCTAAGCCCAAGAAGAAGAAGAATGACAAGACCAAGCTACCTCCCCCTCTCCGACAAACCTTTGTGAAAGAGGGAGAGGGTGCCTCTAAGAAGAAGAACAATGTGAAGGGTGGTGGGGTCAAGAAAACCCCCACCATACCATCAAACATGGCCGGCGACTTTAATCCTTCATATGTATTAAGTCATGCTAGTGATGGTCATGTCTTTGCTAAATTTGTTGGTTCTTCTTATGAGTACATTGAATGGTATATTTGGGTTCCTAAGACCCTTGTTACTAACCTCAAAGGACCCGTTAACAAATGGGTACCTAAATCCAAGCATTGGTCTCTTGTAGGAGTTTGCTTCCAGTGGGGGATCATGGTTGCTCGATAGTGGAGCCACAAATCATATGACCGGAAGCAAAGACTTGGTGGTGGACGTGCATCTAGGCTCATCTATAGCCACCAACGTCGAATGGGGTGATGCTTCATCTTCTAAGGTATTGGGGCTTGGCAAGGTTGTTGTCTCTCATGATCTCACGATCGAGAAAGTCATGCTTGTTGAGTCCCTTGCATATAATTTACTTTCTGTTCGCCAACTTGCACTCATGGGCTTTGCTACATTCTTTGATATTGATACCGTGACCCTCTTGTGGAGCAAGACTCTTAAAGTAGCCTATGTTGGACATGTCGAGAACGGTCTTTATGTGGTTAACTTCTCGAAGCAACCCACTAAGACCGCGACATGCTTAATGGCTAAAGTTGATGTGGGATGGCTTTGGCATCGCCGGTTAGCCCATGTCAATATGAGATCTTTGCAAAGTCTTCTCAAGGGGGACCATGTCCGTGGACTAACAAATGTTAGCTATGCCAAAGATCGTGCTTGCAGGGCTTGCATTAAAGGAAAGTTACATGAGACGGCTCACCCTCCCACGACTATCATCTACTCAAAAAGACCCCTAGAGCTCCTTCACATGGATCTCTTTGGGCCTCCATCTTTTGATAGTCTTGGGGGTAGAAAGTATTGCTTGGTGATTGTGGATGATTATTCAAGATACACCTGGGTATACTTCTTCAAGAAGAAGAGTGAGACCCAACAAACCGTCATCAACTTTGCAAATGAAGCTCAACAACAACATGAAGCAAAGATTTTGATGATCCAAAGTGACAACAGCACCGAGTTCAAGAACTACACCTTGGATGAGTTTCTTAGTGATGAGGGGATCAAACATCAATATGCAGCACCCTATACCCCTCAACAAAACAGTGTAGCGGAGAGAAAGAACCGGACACTGATGGACGCGGCAAGGACCATGATGGCGGAATTCAAATCTCCATACAACTTTTGGGCCGAAGCCATCAACACCGCTTGTCATGCATCCAATCGGCTCTATCTCCGCAAAGGCTTGAACAAAACTCCATATGAGATACTTACCGGTAACAAGCCCAATCGCAAGTACTTCCGGGTGTTCGGGTGTAAGTGTTTCATCCTCAAGAAAGGTGTTCGTTTGTCTAAATTTGAATCTAGAGCTCATGAGGGCATATTTGTTGGTTATGCTACAAACTCTCATGCTTACCGTGTTCTCAATAAGTCCAATGGACTCATTGAGGAGACGAGTAACATAGAGTTTGATGAGAATAACGGCTCCCAAGTGGAGCAAAGTGGTACTTGTGATGTAGGTGATGAAATTCCTCCTCAAGCCATAAGAAGAATGGGTGTTGGATATATCCTACCCATTGAGGAACCCCTTGTGGCCGAAGGATAAGGACAATGTTCCACTCAAGTGGAACCATCACCAACCCAAGACCCACACGCTTCCGAAGAACAAAGTGAAGGCCCTCAACCGGACGAACAAGGCCAAGTGCAAGATCAATCACAAGATGGTGGGGAGCTACCAAATGATGCACAAGGCCAAGTTCTATCCTCTGAGCAAGATCAAGATCAAGATCAAGCTCCTGACGTCGCTCAAGATGATCAACTCAGTGCTCCTCAATTATCTCTTGAAGAGCAATTGGAGCGTCGTGCTGCAAAAGTTGCCTCCAGGCTTGCTTCCAGAGAACATCACATGGAGAATATTCTTGGAAGCATCAAAAGGGGGGTAAGCACTCATAGACAATTAGCAAACAATTGTGCTCATCAAGCTTTTGTCTCCTGTGTTGAACCTCAGAAGGTCTATGAGGCGCTCGAAGACCCTGATTGGCTTAATGCCATGCATGAAGAACTCCACAACTTCGAGCGTAACTAAGTATGGCGTCTGGTGCCGAGGCCAAAGGAGAACCATAATGTCATTGGAACCAAGTGGATCTTTAAGAATAAGCAAGATGCTCACGGCATTGTCATCCGCAACAAGGCGCGTCTTGTGGCTCAAGGCTACTCCCAAGTCGAGGGTATCGACTACGGTGAAACCTTTGCCCCTGTTGCTCGCCTTGAATCTATTCGTTTGTTGCTTGCCTATGCTTCTCATCATAATTTTAAGCTACAACAAATGGATGTGAAAAGTGCATTTCTTAATGGTCCTATTAATGAGTTGGTGTATGTTAAACAACCCCCGGGGTTTGAGGATCCCAAATTCCCCAATCACGTGTATCAACTCGATAAGGCACTCTATGGCCTCAAACAAGCCCCATGTGCGTGGTATGAGCATCTTACTGAGTTGTTACAAGATCGTGGGTTTGAAATTGGGAAAATCGACCCCACTCTTTTTACTAAGAAGGTCAAAGGGGAGTTGTTTGTCTGCCAACTATATGTTGATGATATTATCTTTGGTTCTCCTAACAAAGCTTTCAATGATGAGCTCGCCACACTCATGACCACACATTTTGAGATGTCCATGATGGGAGAGTTGAGGTACTTCCTTGGGTTTGAGATCAAGCAAAGAAGAGAAGGAATCTTCATCAAACAATCCAAGTATACTCAAGACATGCTCAAGAGGTTTAATCTAAGTGATGTCAAGCCGGCTACTACTCCAATGCCAACCAAGTGCCAACTTGACATTGATCTCGATGGTAAAGCCGTGGATCAAAAGGTATATCGTCCTATGATTGGATCCTTGCTTTACCTTTTTGCATCTAGACCGGATATTATGTTGAGTGTGGGAATCTGTGCACGGTTTCAAGCCTCACCTAAGGAAAGTCACTTTGTGGCTGTCAAGCAAATCTTTCGATATTTGGCTCATACCCCAAACTTTGGATTATGGTACCCAAGAGGAGCAAACTTCAACCTTGTAGGTTTCTCTGATTCGGACTAGGCGGGAGACAAAGTTGATAGGAAGTCCACTTCCGGAGGGTGCCAATTTCTTGGTTGCTGTCTGGTAAGTTGGTCGTCCAAAAAGCAAAGTTGTGTGTCTCTCTCGTCCACCGAAGCAGAGTATGTGGCAGCTGGCAGTTGTTGTGCTCAACTCCTATGATGAGGCAAACTTTAAAGGATTACGGTGTCACCTGTGACAAAGTGCCTCTTTGGTGTAACAATGAAAGTGCCATCGAGATTTCTCTCAACCCGGTGCAACACTTCAAGACGAAGCATATAGAGATTCGGTATCACTTCATCCGGGATCATATACGACAAGGAGAGATCGAGCTTCACTATGTCAACACTCATGATAACCTTGCAGATATCTTCACAAAGCCTTTGGATGAAGCAAGATTTTGCGAGTTAAGGCATGAGCTAAATATCATTGATTTGAGCAATGTGGCTTGAGCACGTGCACACCCCACCATACTCTTCATATTGTCTAATCTAGGTGTAGGCATGAACTTAGGGGGAGTGTTGTTCTCTCAATGAACTCTCTCTCCCCCCATTATGCATAAATTGATCAAGTCTTTCACATTAACCATCTTTGATGGTACTTGTGCTTCAAGGACGAGTTTTGGTCATGGGCCCAAGGTTAAAATCTTCGTGGCGCCATACCTCTTGACTCAAACATAGGTGGCTTCAGCCACCGCCCTCTCTTGAAGAGGAGTTTCTTGTCTCTTGCTGGTGTATGTTTGTTGTGTCTTGGTTTTCCTTGCCTTTGTGTCCTTATTTTTGGAGCTAAGCCAGGCAGTATAGTTGCCGTGGCATGCTGGGCGGTACTACCGCTGGTGGTGCGCGGTACTACCACTTATAAGCGGTACTACCGCCCCCAGCGCGGTACTACCGCTGCGGGGCAGTACCAGGGGGTTATATCGGGACAGGGGGAGGTTTCTCTCCCCCATACCCATTCGCTCGCCCCTTCATTCCTCGTCCTCTCTCCAGCAGTGCTTCGCCGCGGGAGGGCTCTGGTGGATCTCCTCCTCCGGGGCGGTCCTCTCCATTTCCTTCGGTGGAGTCGATCTCCGCCTAGTTCTCTTGCCATGGATGCCGGTATTGTCCTCGTTCCTTCTCTCCTCTTGTCTCGTTTTCAGATCTTGTGTTTTAGGGGCAATAGTGGTTGCATCTCTAGGTTTTTGGCTAAATCTAGGCTTGAGTAGGTTGGAGAAGGCAACTAGACTGTCTAGATTAGAGTTTGGTAGGAATATTTTTTAATTTGGCGGGCCGGTAGTGCCGGATCTGACCACGGTAGTAGGGAACTGTTGTTCCCCGCCTCGAGCGGTACTACCTCTCTCTTGGAGCGGTACTACCGCTTGGGCGGTACTACCGCTTACAGGTCACGGTACTACCGCTGCCTACCAAGTTCAATCATATTTTTCCCTTCTTTGATCTCTTTTTGTTGTGCTTGTTGGCTTATGCTCATTCTTTCTGGTTGGTTTGCGTGTTTTTGTGTTTGGTTCCAGGTGATGAACATCCTAAGCATCAAGCTCGCCGTATCAACTCCAATCGTGCCACCTCGAAGAGCTACCGCACATCTGAGTCTGCAGGAGGTTCCTCTAGTGCTCCACCTCCACCTCAACACAAGAAGAAGCCCATGTCGAAGCCAAAGGGAAAAACTGTGACCCAAATGAGTGCCAAGGAATTCTGGGCAAGGCGTCGCCACAATCCCTATGTAGTAGATCAAGAACCCAACTTGGTCAACCGTCCGTTCTGGAACCGCTTTCAGTTTGCCATCTACTTTGATGTGCTCAAGGCAAAGAAGAATCTCTTTGTTAGTGTTCGCTCCATCGAAAAGGATTACCTGGAGAAGGATCCTGAGTATTTTGGCGATGCTCTTCAGATGTGCTCTCAGCTTAACATTATCCATATCATTCAGTTCAACAAGGACTTTGATGCAGATCTTGTGGCTCAATTCTATGCCACTGTCCATCTACTGATGAGGACAGGACTCTGACATGGATGACCAATGGCAAGTTGCTTTCTGTCAAGTGGAAGGCTTTCATGGAGTTACTTGGGGTGGAAGACCATGGGCTTGAGACTCCTGTTGGCTTTCGTCCTCATCGCAACACTACCTCCACCCACAAGCAAGCTCTCTGGCCCTACTGCACTGCGAAGGTCAACCCTGAAACTAAGAAGGTAACATATGAGCTGTCTGCCTATCTGGATATCCTTCACCTCATCTTCCGTGAGACCCTCTTCCCTCGAGTTGGGAATCAGGATATGGTTCACTCCTATCTTGTGGACATGCTTCTCTTTTGCCAGCATGAGCTAGAGAAGAACACTGGTGAGTCCCTGGATATCTCTCATGTGATGTGGTCTGAACTCTAATCTGCCATCTCTGAGCGCAAGTGCCTGATCTATGGACCATTCATCATGCTGCTTATTGAGAAGGCTTGGGATCATGTCTATCCCAATGTGAGACTGGAGAGTTGGTGTCTCATGAGATTAAGCGTCTGAGGAGGAAGGACAACTGGGGCACTCAGGCACCCAAATCTGGGGGTTCATCCTCTACTGCTGCTATGGAGACTGAGGAGGCTGAGGCTGAGGCTGATGATGATGATGACTATGAGCCATCTGGTGCAGGGCCCTCGTGGACAAAGAAGCTCAAGCTGATGATGATGATGACTATGAGCCATCTGGTGCAGGGCCCTCGTGGACAAAGAAGCTCAAGCTGAAGATGAAGAAACTATTTTGCATGGAGTCTCATGGTCAGTACATGAGTACATGACTCATGTGGCAGAGAAGAAGGCCACAGGACGTCACAAGGAGCTCATGCGTCAGTTGGGTGCGACTGGGGGCAGTGGTTCTGAGGAACAGGTCACCGAGGAGGAAGAGTGGATTCAGTAGCACTGCCCGTGGACAAATTCTGACGCCGAGCAGTTTCCGGTCGACGACGACGGTGCAGATGACCCCGCTGGGATTTGATATTCGAGACCTTCACCTGCTCTCACCTGGAGCCGTAGCTTAGCTCTCTGCCCTTTTGGTGTCTCGATGCCAAAGGGGGGGAGATTGTAGGGATTTGTGTCGTTGCCTTTGTGTTCCTGTCGTTGTGCTTTCTCGTCGTTTGCTTTGTTTGGTTTTCGTGAGACCTAAGTTCCCGACATATGGTGTGAGACATATGCTACCTATGCTACCTTCCTTTATCTTATCTATGTACCTTGGTACTCTATAGCGTTCATGCTTATCTTGTTATATACTATGCTCTCATATCATGCTTAGGTTGTTGGTCTCTAAAATATAAGGGGAGTGTTGATCCTAGTATGTGTGCCGTGCAGTCCAAAGCACTTATCTAGATAGCACACATCTAGGGGGAGCCCGTCTATATTTTAGGGGTGTGGGCTTTGCGCTTACTCTATGTCATTACTTTTTGTGCAAATACCTTATTGTCGTCTATCCACCAAAAAGGGGGAGATTGTAACGACATATTTTGCCCGATGGTGTTTTGGTGATTGATGACAATGCTTTTGCGGACTAATCGTGTTCACTAAGTTTTTCAGAGACTTATTCTTTGGCACAAGACGATTATATCCCCTCGGTGTTCGATTCAATACGGTGTAGCTCTTTTCGTTTCTTTGTTGGTGGACTAATTTCGTAGGGGTCACCGTACTATCAAGAGGGGATCCACTTTGGTACGGTTAGGGTGGAATCAACACGTACACTTCCTTATTGCACCAACCATACCTTCCCGCCTCAATGGGGTTCTACTTTCCCCCTTCTCTATTTTTCCTGGCCCCAGTGGTAGTACCGTGGGCATCAACGGTAGTACCGCCCAAGGTTGTCAGAATCATGATTTTGAATCGGATCGGACCTCCGATGGTAGGATCGCAAATCATAGAATCTTCACTATCAGGATCGTAGAAACATAGATTCTATGAACTAAAATCGTAGAATCATAGGGGTCGGTTTGGATCATAAAGTCGTAGAATCGTATAACAGAATCGCGATTCTGACAACCTTGGTACCACCTAAGTGCCTCAAGCGGTAGTACCTCTCCACTAAGCGGTAGTACCGCTTGTAGCACTCTGCGGCAGTACCGCTGCAGCTCCGTATTGCTACCGCCTCGACAAGAGAGAGCTTTTTCTCGTGTCGGGTTTTGCGGCACTAGAAGCGGTAGTAGTGGCGGTAGTGCCGCTCCCCAGCGGTAGTACCGCCCTGCATCCACGGTAGTACCGCTCTGGGTCCCAGCCCCCTTGCGCGGCAGTACCGCTAAGGGAAAACAGTAGTACCACTTGATAAGCGGTAGTACCGCTCACTTGAGCGGTAGTACCGCTCTCTGCGGGGCTGAGTGAGGGGGTAACGGTTGGATTGTTCCCCCCACTATATAAAGGCATCTTCTTCTTCATTATTGACCAACCTCTTCCCCCAAATACTCCATTGTTGCTCCAAGCTCCATTTTCACGCGATCTCTCTCCCTAGCCTATCAAACTTGTTGATTTGCTCGGGATTGCTTGAGAAGGCATGGATCTACACTTCCACCAAGAGATATTTGATTCCCCCCACTAATCCCTAGCGGATCTTGTTACTCTTGGGCGTTTGAGCACCCTAGACGGTTGAGGTCACCTCGGAGCCATATTCCATTGTGGTGAAGCATCGTGGTGTCGTTGGGAGCCTCCAATTTGGTTGTGGAGATAGCCCCAACCTTGTTTGTAAAGTTTCGGTTGCCGCCTTCAAGGGCACCACTAGTGGAATCACGGCACCTTGCATTGTGTGAGGGCATGAGGAGAATACGGTGGCCCTAGTGGCTTCTTGGGGAGCATTGTGCCTCCACACCACTCCAACGGAGACGTACTTCCCCTCAAAGGGTAGGAACTTCGGTAACACATCCTCGTCTTCACCGGTTCCACTTGTGGTTATTTCTTTCCTTTACTTGTGCAAGCTTTACTTATTTATCTTATATAGCTTGCTTGTGAGGTTGTTATCTTTGCTTCCTATAAGTTGTCTTCATAGTAGCATATCTAGACAACTTACTTTGTCGCTCAATTTAAAGTGGTTAATAAAATCTAAAAATTGTTAGTTGCCTATTCACCCCTCCCCCCTCTAGTCAACCATATCGATCCTTTCACTATGGTTAAGGATCTCTTGGTCGATAATATAGATGGGCATGTTATTTACCTCCATGAGGAAGCTGCTAGAATCGCCAGACCAGATACTAGGAATAAACATAGACCTGTTGTAGGCATACCTGTTATTTCCGTTAAAATAGGAGATCATTGCTATCATGGTTTATGTGATGTAGGTGCTAGTGCGAGTGTAATACTCATTTCCTTATATGAAGAAATTATGCATGATATTGCACCTGCTGAGCTAGAAGGTATTAATGTTACTATTAAGCTTGCCAATAGAGACACTATTGCACCAATTGGGATTGTTAGAGATGTTGAAGTCTTGTGTGGGAAAGTTAAATACCCTGCTGATTTTCTTGTTCTTGCCCCACAAGATGATTTTTGCCCCATTATATTTGGTAGACCCTTCTTGAATAATGTTAATGTTAAGATAGACAGCGAAAAAGATATTGTTATTGTTGGGTTAGGGGATATGTCTCATGATTTTAACTTTGCTAAATTCCGTAGACAACCCCATGATAAAGAATTGCCTAGTACGGATGAAATTATTGGTCCTGCTTCTATTGATGTACCTCCTAACGATCCCTTAGAACAATATCTTCTAGACCATGAAAATGATATGTATATGAATGAGAGAAGGGAAATAGATGAAATATTCTTTAAACAGGCACCCTTATTGAAACACAATTTGCCTGTTGAAATTCTAGGGGATCCTCCTCCACCCAAGGGTGATCCCGTGTTTGAACTCAAACCATTACCTGATACTCTTAAGTAATTTTATCTTGATGAAATGAAGATATATCCTTTTATTATTAGTGCTAACCTCTTAGAGCAAGAAGAAGGGTGTAACGCCCGGGTAATCACGCTACAGTAATTCCCTGCTAATGATGCCACGTCATCGTGTTACTGTTGATAGCATCACGCTAATCGAAAACCCGTTCGAAATAAGAGCCCGAAAAAGAAATAAACAAAATAAGTTTTCAAAATGGTAATTAAAAATGTTCGGGCGGTGCTAAATATTACAAGTTCAATTATGGACTAGTTATTACAATTGCTAAAAGTGCCTAAGTATTTTAAATAAAATAAAACAGAAAAGAAGAAGTAAATAAAAGGAAAGAAAACAAACAAAAGAAAAACAAAAGAAAGAAAGAGAAAAACCCCAGGCCTACTAGGCCTCGGCCCACTAACCCCCCCGGCCTATAACTCCCCTCCCTCACTCCCAAAATATCACCCCCCACCGACA
>LR738714.1:544906224-544924359 GCA_902687465.1 Secale cereale
CACGGCGCCCTGTTCGAGCCGTCCCACGCCCGGCGCTGGCGCCCGTCGCCGCGGCCGTGGCCCTTCTGGCCAGCGTCGATGCCGCCCCCGCGCCCTGCCCGCGCTGCTCCGGCGCCCGCCTGCTCTGGCCCCTCGCCGCGGTCCCGTCTCCCCTCGCTAGCCACCGTTGCCGCCCCTCCTGCTGCCTGGCCGCCGCCGGGCCTCTGGCCTCGATCCGCCATCGTGCGGGCGAGCGCCTGGCGCTTCGGCGCCCACGGCCCCGCGCCCCTGCTCGCCCCTGCTGCTATGCGCCGCCGCGCCTCTGGCCGGTCCCCGCCGCCCTGGCGCCGGCGCCGCAGCAGCCGCAGCCGCACCGCGCGCCCGCCTCCCGCGTTTCCCCCGCCGATGCGCCGCCCCGCCTTGTGCCCCGCCCCCGGCCTCGATGCCGCTTCGGCCTGGGGGCCACGCCCGTCGCGCCGCTCGCCCCCCCCCTGCCCGCGGTGCTCGTCGCCGGGGCCTTGCCTGGCCGCGGCCGGGCAAGCGCCCGTACCACACGGGGCTCCTCCCAGTTGCACCCGTCGCCCAGGACCCAAACCCACTAAGGCCCCAGGCCTATGACAGCCGGGGCCCGCCCCCAGAAACGTTAAAAAAAAGAGAGGTTTAAAAAATAATAATAATATAATAAAATAATAATAATAATAATAATAATAAATATATTAGTTAATTAATTAATTAACAAATTAATTAAGTTAATTAATCACCTTTAGATTAATCTAATCTTTAATTAACCTAATCTGTAATTAACTAAAACCTAATTAAACTAACTAAACTGTTAGTTAGTTTACTGCCTATGACACACGGGCCCCACTGGTCAGTTTGACCAGTCAACCATGATGACGTCAGCATGATGTCATGCTGATGTCATAAATCATTTTTCGAATTAATTTAATTAATATTAAATTCCAGAAATTAATAAAACCTTTAGAAAATCATATCTTTTAAACCGTAACTCGGATGAAAATAATTTATATATGAACGTTGCTCAGAATTTCGAGACGCATCCGAATACGCAGACCGTTCGTCCACCACACATCCCTAGAATACCGAACCCGCAACTTTCCCCCTCCGTTTCATCCGCCCGAAAACGCGAAACGCCGGGAATACTTTCCCGGATGTTTCCCCCCTTCGTCAGTATCACCCGATACTGCGTTAGGGCACACTTAGCACCGTTACCTGTCATGTCATGCATCGTCATGCATCTGTTTGCATTGTATTCACTGTTTCTTCCCCCTCTTCTCTCCGGTAGACTACGAGACCGACGCCGCTGCTGCCCCGATCGACTACGGTGCTGACGACCTCACTTTGGCTGCCGAGCTTCCAGGCAAGCCCCCCCCCTTGATCACCAGATATCGCCTACTCTTCTCTCTACTGCTTGCATTAGAGTAGTGTAGCATGTTACTGCTTTCGATTATCCTATTCTGCTGCATAGCCTGTCATTGTTGCTACCACTGTTGATACTTTACCTGCAATCCTAAATGCTTAGTATAGGATGCTAGTATTCCATCAGTGGCCCTACACCCTTGTTCGTCTGCCCTGCTATTCTACCGGGCCGTGATCACTTGGGGGTGATCACGGGTATATATTACATACACATATACATGATACTTGATGTGACTAAAGTCGGGTCGGCTCGTTGAGTACCCGCGGTTGATTCACGGATTGGGGGCTGAAAGGACATACTTTCCCGACGGCCCTCTGTGTGGATCCTTGTGGCGGAGCGACAGGGCAGGTTGAGACACCTAGGAGACAGGTGGCCTGGCCCTGGTCATTGTCCGCGGTTATTTCATAATAACACGCTTAACGAGTTTGGATATTTGATCTGAGTCTGGCCATTTGGTCTATACGCACTAACCAGCTACGTGGGAATAGTTATGGGTACTCGACGTCGTGGTATCAGCCGAAGCCTTCTTGACGTCAGCAACTTAGCGGCGCGCGCCGGGTTGGACCGCGTAACGCAACTTCCTTAGTAATGGAGGTTGCTAGGTCTGCTCACCGGCCGCGTACGCAACGTGCAGGTGTGCGTTGGGCGATGGGCCCGGACCCCTGCGCGCCTAGGATTTAGACCGGCGTGCTGACCTCTCTGCTGTGCTTAGGTAGGGTTGTGACGTGTTGATCTTCCGAGGCCGGGCATGACCCTGGAAAGTGTGTCCGGCCAAATGGGATCAAGCGTGCTGGGTTTTGTGGTGCACCCCTGCAGGGAAGTTAATCTATTCGAATAGCCGTGTCCCTCGGTAAAAGGACGACCCGGAGTTGTATTCCGACCTCATGATAACTAGAACCGGACACTTGATAAAACACACCCAGATGAGTTCCAGATATAACTCGGTGGTTGATCTCTCACAGGGTGATGTGTGGGAGAATCGCCGAGTAGGATTATGCTATTCGATGTTACTTGGTGAACTTACCATCTATTCTCTTCTACTGCTGCAAGATGGAGGCTGCCTGAAGCGTAGTCTTCGTTCGGATTAGCTATCCCCCTCTTATTCCCGCTTGCTGCAGTTCAGTCCACCGATATTACCCATATCATTGTTACCATTGCATATGTAGTATAGATCCTTGCTTGCGAGTACTTTGGATGAGTACTCACGGTTGCTTTGCTCCCCCTTTTCCCCCTTCTGTACCTTCTTCTCGGATGTTGCAACCAGATGGTGGAGCCCAGGAGCCAGACGCCACCTACGACGACTCCTACGACACCGGAGGCGCCTACTACTACGTGCAGTCTGCCGACGACGACCAGGAGTAGTTTAGGAGGATCCCAGGCAGGAGGCCTGCTCCTCTTTCGATCTGTATCCCAGTTTGTGCTAGCCATCTTATGGCACCTTGTATAACTTTATGTCTGTACTCAGATATTTGTTGCTTCCGCTGACTTGTCTATGATCGAGCACTTGTATTCGAACCCTCGAGGCCCCTAGCTTGTAATATGAAGCTTGTATGACTTATTTTACTTTTAGAGTTGTGTTGTGATATCTACCAGTGAGTCCCTGATCTTGGCCGTACACATTTGCGTGCATGATTAGTGTACGGACAAATCGGGGGCGTCACAAGTTGGTATCAGAGCTGACTGCCTGTAGGAATCCCCCTTCCACACTCCTTGGCCGAAGTCGAGTCTAGACATTGCAAAACTTTTACTAACATGGCTGTGTGGCTTACGGGCCCACGTCGCCATTTGGGTGGTACTAACATCTTTTACTCCTCGATCTATACTCCGGGATTCTGAACACTCTCCTATTTCGGGTAAAACGATTTTACTAACTCTAACATTAGGATCCCCGAGACCCCTCACCCCAAAGTTGGATTAGCCATAGTTATTGCTTAAACTAGAATTTTGCATAATCCCCACATTGTCATTTGACTCCTTTGAAACATCTTTGTTTTCAGATGGAACCCACGAGGCAGGTCGTGCGCCACACGCAGGCCTTTGGTGCCTCGGGATCACCTGCTGTGCTGGTCGAGATGATGACCTATCTGGGTTATCGCTGGCACCCTGAGTATACCGTGTACGAGCAGTACCAGGACTTTAACCAGGAGCAGTATCGTGCCATCGTCCGCCTCTACTCACGAGCAGACTACTCCTCTACTGTGCTGCACACCGCTCATGGTGTTGGAGTGACCGTCGATATGGCAGTTCACGATGCTGCTTACGCTGCTCTGACATGCCTTCGTGGAGAGTATCGGGCGTTGGACACTTCCCCTTTCAGGCATGTTGCTATCGCCTCCGACGATGGAGCGAAGGGATACTACACTGCTGCCTACTCCACCCTCACCCGTGAGCCCTTCCATCATCGGAACCTTGTTCTGCATGCTGATGGGCTGGATCGAGCTAACCGAGCTCTTCGCCACGAGTTGTACACCACCCGTCAGCACCTGTGCCGCACCTTGACGCTGTTGCACCCCTTTGTCCTATCTGGACAGCTGCCTCCCACTGTGCTCTACCCAGCTAGGACCGTGATGCCTCCTGGTGTCGGTTGGCCAGCTGTGGGAGGCGACACTCCTGCACCTGGTCCTCTGTTGCCACGTGGATGTCGGGTCCTGCACCGGAGTATCCACGGCCCTCAGGTTGATGGCGTGCAGGACTTCTCGTTGCAGCACTGTCAGCTGTCAGGCTACCTTTACCTCCACAGTACCGCCTGGGACTGATGTAGTCTTGCTTACTAGTACTAGATGCATTCGCCGCGAGCCTGCGTGCCGCCTATGATGTCCTTAGTTATGTACTGAACTTGTGTACTGAACTCTATGCATGCACCCCTTTTGTAGTATATGCCGACTGTTGGAAATATGCCCTAGAGGCAATAATAAAAGAGTTATTATTATATTTCCTTGTTCATGATAATCGTTTATTATCCATGCTATAACTGTATTGATTGGAAACTCAAATACATGTGTGGATAAATAGACAAACTTTGTGTCCCTAGTAAGCCTCTTCAGGACTAGCTCGTTGATCAAAGATGACCGCGGTTTCCAGGTCATAGACATGAGTTGTCATTTGATAACGGGATCACATCATTAGGAGAATGATGTGATGGACAAGACCCAAACGTTAAACATAGCTTTTGATCGTATCAGTTATCGCTATAGTTTTCTGCATGTCAAGTATAAGTTCCTATGACCATGAGATCATGTAACTCACTGACACCGTAGGAGTGCTTTGTGTGTGCCAAACGTCGCAACGTAACTGGGTGACTATAAAGGTACTCTACAGGTATCTCCGAAGGTGTCTCTTGAGTTGACATGGATCGAGACTGGGATTTGTCACTCCGTGTGACGGAGAGGTATCTCCGGGCCCACTCGGTAATACGTCATCTCAATGAGCTCAAAGTGACTAAGTAGTTGGTCACGAGATTATGTATTGCGGAACGAGTAAAGAGACTTGCCGGTAACGAGATTGAACTAGGTATAGAGATACCGACGGTCGAATCTCGGGCAAGTAACATACCGACGAGACAAAGGGAACTGTATACGGGATTGCCTGAATCCTTGACATCGTGGTTCATCCGATGAGATCATCGAGGAACGTGTGGGAACCAATATGGGTATCCAGATCCCGCTATTGGTTATTGACCTGGGAGTGTCTCGGTCATGTCTGCATAGTTTCGGAACCCGCAGGGTCTACACACTTAAGGTTCGGTGACGCTAGGGTTGTTAGTGAGAACAGTGGATGGTTACCGAAGGTTGTTCGGAGTCCCGTATGAGATCCCGGACGTGACGAGGGTCTCCGGAATGGTCCGGGGACGAAGATTGATATATAGGATGAGAGTGATCGGAGTCCGGAAGTGTTCCGGGGAGCACCGGGAAGTCGGCGGATGACCGAAAGGGGTTTCTGGGGTCCTGGAAGGAGTTTCGGGCCTAATGGGCCACAAAGGGGGGACACAACAGCCCTCATAGGGCTGTGCGCCCCCCCCCCCCTGGGCCCACTCCTCATGCGCCAAGGGGGCTGGCCCCCCCTAGGGCTGCCGCACCCCCTTAGGCTTGGGGGGCAAGGCACCTGGGGGGGAAACCCTAGCGCCAAGGGGCGCCGCCCCCTTCCCATCTGCCCTGGCCGCCGGCCCCTAGGGGAAACCCTAGGGTGCCCCCTCCCCTCTCTCCCCCCTATATAAAGAGAGGCAGAGGGAGGGCAGCCACACACGTTCGTGCCTCGGCGCTGCCCTCCCTCTCCCACATCCATCTTCGTGAACTCCGCGGTGCTTGGCGAAGCCCTGCTGGAATCCTCCATCACCATCTCCACCACGCCGTCGTGCTGCCGGTGTCTCCATCAACCTCTCCTTCCCCCTTGCTGGATCAAGAAGGAGGAGACGTCCCCGAGCTGTACGTGTGAAGAACGCGGAGGCACCGTTGCTTCGGTGCTAGGATCTTCGGCAATCTGAATCGCGGCGAGTACGACTCCATCAACCGCGTTCTTGAACGCTTCCGCTTAGCGATCTACAAGGGTATGTGGATCCAACTCTCCCCTTGTAGATGCATCTCCTAGATTGATTTTGGTGAGCGTAGGAAAATTTTTTGTTTCCCATGCAACGTTCCCCAACAGTGGCATCATGAGCTAGGATCTTGCGTAGATGCTTTCACGAGTAGAACACAAAAGGGTTTGTGGACGTTGATGTTTAGATTGCTTCCCTCCTTAGTCTTTCTTGATTCAGCGGTATTATGGGATGAAGCGGCCCGGACCAACTTTACATGTCCACGTACATGAGACCGGTTCCATCGACAGACATGTGACTTTTGTTGCATAAGATGGCTGGCGGGTGTCTGTCTCTCCTATCTTAGTTGAATCGGAATAGAACAAGGCGGTCCTTGTAGAAGGTTAAATAGCAACTTAAATATCACCGTTGTGGCTTTGCGTAGGTAAGAAGCGTTCTTGCTAGATACCCATAGCAGCCACGTAAAACATGCAACAACAAATTAGAGGACGTCTAACTTGTTTTTGCAGGGTATGGATGTGATATGATATGGCCAATGACATGATGAGATATATTTGATGTATGAGATGATCATGTTGTAATAGTTAATATCGACTTGCATGTCGATGCATACGGCAACCGGCAGGAGCCATAGGGTTGTCTTTAATTTTTGTATGACCTGCGTGTCAATCATTAAGCGCTTTGTAATGCTTTACTTTATCGCTAAACGGTAGCAATAGTAGTAAGAGCATGGTGGGCGCGCGACAACCCCGATGGCGACACGATGATGGAGATCATGATGATGGGGATCATGGTGTGGCGCCGGTGACGATGGAGATCATGCCGGTGCTTTGGTGATGGAGATCAAAAGCACGAGTTGATGGCCATATCATGTCACTTATGATTTGCATGTGATGTTAATCCTTTTATGCATCTTATTTTGCTTAGGACGACGGTAGCATTATAAGATGATCCCTCACTAAATTTCAAGATAAAATTGTGTTCCCCCCGAGTGTGCGCCGTTGCGAAGGTTCGTCGTTTCGAAGCACCACGTGATGATCGGGTGTGATAGACTCTACGTTCGCATACAACGGGTGCAAGCCAGTTTTGCACATGCAGAACACTCGGGTTAGACTTGACGAGCCTAGCATGTACAGACATGGCCTCGGAACACGGAAGACCGAAAGGTCGAGCATGAGTCATATAGTAGATATGATCAACATGTAGATGTTCACCATTGACACCACCTCATCTCACGTGATGATCGGACTTGGGTTGGTGGATCTGGATCATGTCACGCTCGAATGACCAGAGGGATGTCAATTTGAGTGGGAGTTATAAATAATTTGATTAGGTAATAACTCACTTATCATGAACAATAGTCTAAAATGTCTTTGCAAATCTTTGTTGTAGATGGCTCGCGCAGTAGCTCCCCTGAATTTTAATGCGTTCCTAGAGGAAGCTAAACTGAAAGATGATGGGAGCAACTTTGTGGACTGGCTCCGCAATCTGAGGATCATCCTCACAGCTGCCCAAAAGGTTTATGTCCTAAGTGCACCGCTAGGTGAACCCCCCCGCTCCGGCCTCTGTGGACGTTATGAACGCCTGGCAGACGCGCTCGGATGACTACTCAGTCGTGCAGTGTGCCATGTTGTATAGCTTGGAAGGAGGACTTCAAAGGCGTTTTGAACGTCATGGAGCATATGAGATGTTCCAGGAGTTGAAGTTCATCTTTGAAAAGAATGCTAAGATCGAGAGGTATGAGACCACCGATAAATTCTTTGCTTGCAAGATGGAGGAGAATTCGTCTGTCAGTGAGCACTTGCTGAAGATGTCTGGGTACTATACCCGCATAGCTGATCTGGGACTTGTGTTCCCGGAGGAGGCTATCATTGACAGAATTCTCCAGTCACTCCCACCTAGCTACAAGAGCTTCGTGCAGCAGTATAACATGCAAGGGATGAACAAGTCCATCGCCGAGCTGTTTTCAATGCTGAAAGTCGCTGAGGCAGACATCCAGAAGGAGTATCAAGTGTTGATGGTCAATAAAACCACCAGTTTCAAGAAAAATGGCAAGGGCAAGAAGGGTAACTCTAAGAAGGGTGGCAAGGCAGTTGCTCATCCAGTGAAGAAACCCAAGGCTGGGCCTAAGCCAGAGACTGAGTGTTTCTATTGCAAGGGGAACGGCCACTGGAAGCGGAACTGCCCCAAGTATCTGGCAGACAAGAAGGGGGCCAACAACAACAACAAGCAAGGTATATGTGATATACATGTTATTGATGTGTACCTCACCAACTCTCGTTGTAGTGCCTGGGTATTTGATACCGGTTCGGTTGCTCACATTTGCAACTCTAAACAGGAACTACGGAATAAACGGAGGCTGGCGAAGGACGAAGTGACGATGCGCGTGGGGAATGGTTCCAAGGTTGATGTGATCGCCGTCGGCACGCTCGCTCTTCGATTACCATCGGGATTAGTTATGAACCTGAATAATTGTTATTTAGTGCCTGCGTTGAGCATGAACATTATATCTGGATCTTGTTTATTGCGAGACGGTTACTCATTTAAATCTGAGAATAAAGGTTGTTCTATTTATATGGGTAATATCCTTTATGGTCATGCACCCGAAGTAAGGGGTTTATTCTTATTGAATCTCGATAGTGATGATACACATGTTCATAACATTGATGCCAAAAGATGTAGAGTAGATAGCGATAATACCACTTTCTTGTGGCACTGCCGTCTGGGTCATATCGGCGTGAAACGCATGAGGAAGCTCCATGCTGATGGACTTTTGGAGTCTCTTGATTTTGAATCACTTGACACATGCGAGCCGTGCCTCATGGGCAAGATGACTAAGACCCCGTTTTCAGGAACAATGGAACGGGCAAGTGACTTATTGGAAATCATACATACTGATGTATGTGGCCCGATGAGTGTCACGGCGCGCGGTGGATATCGTTATTTTCTCACCTTCACTGACGACTTAAGTAGATATGGGTATATTTACTTAATGAAGCATAAGTCTGAAACGTTTGAAAAGTTCAAGCAATTTCAGAGTGAAGTTGAGAATCATCGTAACAAGAAGATCAAGTTCCTACGATCTGATCGAGGGGGAGAGTATCTGAGTTATGAGTTTGGCAATCACTTAAGAAAATGTGGAATCGTTTCACAGTTGACGCCACCTGGAACACCACAGCGTAATGGTGTGTCCGAACGTCGTAATCGAACCCTATTAGATATGGTGCGTTCTATGATGTCTCTTGCCGATTTGCCACTATCGTTCTGGGGTTATGCGTTAGAGACAGCTGCATTCACTTTAAATAGGGCTCCATCTAAGTCCGTTGAGACAACACCGTATGAACTATGGTTTGGTAAGAAACCTAAGTTGTCTTTTCTCAAGGTTTGGGGTTGCGATGCTTATGTCAAAAGGCTTCAGCCAGAAAAGCTCGAACCCAAAGCGGACAAATGTGTCTTCATAGGATACCCAAAAGAAACTGTTGGGTACACCTTCTATCTCAGATCCGAAGGCAAAGTGTTTGTCGCTAAGAACGGGTCCTTTCTCGAGAAAGAGTTTCTCTCAAAAGAATTGAGTGGGAGGAAGGTAGAACTTGATGAGGTTATTGAACCTCTGCTTCAACCAGAGAGTTGCGCAGCACAGAAAGATGTTTTTGTGGAGCCTGCAGCGGTTGAAGAGGAAGCCAATGATGATGATCAAGAAACTTCTGATCAAGTTACTGCCGAACCTCGTAGGTCGACAAGGGTACGCACTGCACCTGAGTGGTATGGTAACCCTGTCTTGGAGGTCATGTTGTTAGACAACAGTGAACCTACGAGCTATGGAGAAGCGATGGTGGGCCCGGATTCCGACAAATGGTTAGAGGCCATGAAATCCGAGATGGTATCCATGTATGAAAACAAAGTATGGACTTTGGAAGTATTACCTGAAGGTCGGAAGGCCATTCAGAATAAATGGATTTTTAAGAAGAAGACGGACGCTGACGGCAATGTCACCGTGTATAAAGCTCGACTTGTTGCAAAGGGTTTTTCACAAGTTCAAGGAATTGACTACGATGAGACTTTCTCACCCGTAGCGATGCTTAAATCCGTCCGAATCATGTTAGCGATAGCTGCATATTTCGATTATGAAATTTGGCAGATGGATGTCAAAACAGCGTTCCTTAACGGTTTTCTTAAGGAAGAGTTGTATATGATACAACCGGAAGGTTTTGTCGATCCAGAGAATGCTGACAAAGTATGCAAGCTCCAGCGTTCCATTTATGGGCTGGTGCAAGCATCTCGGAGTTGGAATCTTCGCTTTGATGAGGTGATCAAAGCGTTTGGGTTTGTACAAGTTTATAATGAAGCTTGTATTTACAAGAAAGTGAGTGGGAGCTCTATAGCGTTCCTAATATTATATGTGGATGACATATTCCTGATTGGAAACAATATAGAATTTTTGGATAGCGTGAAGGGGTATTTGAACAAGAGTTTTTCGATGAAGGATCTCGGTGAAGCTGCTTTCATATTGGGCATCAAGATCTATAGAGATAGATCAAGACGCTTGATAGGACTTTCACAAAGTACATACCTTGATAAAGTTTTGAAGAAGTTCAAAATGGATCAATCCAAGAAGGGGTTCTTGCCGGTATTGCAAGGTACAAAGTTGAGTAAGACTCAATGCCCAGTGACTGCGGAAGATAGAGAAAAGATGAGTGTCGTCCCCTATGCTTCAGCCATAGGCTCTATCATGTATGCAATGCTGTGCACAAGACCAGATGTCAGCCTTGCCATAAGTATGGCCGGAAGGTTTCAAAGTAATCCTGGTATGGATCACTGGACAGCGGTCAAGAATATCCTAAAGTACCTGAAAAGGACTAAGGAGATGTTTCTCGTTTATGGAGGTGATCAAGAGCTCGTCGTAAAGGGTTACGTCGATGCAAGCTTTGACACTGATCCGGATGACTCTAAGTCTCAAACCGGATACATATATATTCTCAACGGGGGAGCGGTAAGCTGGTGCAGTTCCAAGCAGAGCGTGGTAGCCGATTCTACATGCGAAGCGGAGTACATAGCTGCCTCGGAGGCGGCAAAGGAAGGTGTCTGGATGAAGGAGTTCATGACAGATCTTGGAGTTGTGCCTAGTGCACTAAACCCAATGACTCTGTTATGTGACAACACTGGTGCCATTGCTCTAGCCAAGGAACCAAGGTTTCACAAGAGGACCAGACACATAAAGCGACGCTTCAATTCCATCCGCGATTCAGTCAAGGAGGAGGACATAAGCATTTGCAAAGTACACACGGATTTGAATGTTGCAGATCCGTTGACTAAGCCTCTTCCACGGGCTAAGCATGATCAACACCAAGACTCTATGGGTGTTAGATTCATTACCTTGTAATGCTAGATTATTGACTCTAGTGCAAGTGGGAGACTGTTGGAAATATGCCCTAGAGGCAATAATAAAAGAGTTATTATTATATTTCCTTGTTCATGATAATCGTTTATTATCCATGCTATAACTGTATTGATTGGAAACTCAAATACATGTGTGGATAAATAGACAAACTTTGTGTCCCTAGTAAGCCTCTTCAGGACTAGCTCGTTGATCAAAGATTACCGCGGTTTCCAGGTCATAGACATGAGTTGTCATTTGATAACGGGATCACATCATTAGGAGAATGATGTGATGGACGAGACCCAAACGTTAAACATAGCTTTTGATCGTATCAGTTATCGCTATAGTTTTCTGCATGTCAAGTATAAGTTCCTATGACCATGAGATCATGTAACTCACTGACACCGTAGGAGTGCTTTGTGTGTGCCAAACGTCGCAACGTAACTGGGTGACTATAAAGGTACTCTACAGGTATCTCCGAAGGTGTCTGTTGAGTTGACATGGATCGAGACTGGGATTTGTCACTCCGTGTGACGGAGAGGTATCTCTGAGCCCACTCGGTAATACGTCATCTCAATGAGCTCAAAGTGACTAAGTAGTTGGTCACGAGATTATGTATTGCGGAACGAGTAAAGAGACTTGCCGGTAACGAGATTGAACTAGGTATAGAGATACCGACGGTCGAATCTCGGGCAAGTAACATACCGACGAGACAAAGGGAACTGTATACGGGATTGCCTGAATCCTTGACATCGTGGTTCATCCGATGAGATCATCGAGGAACGTGTGGGAACCAATATGGGTATCCAGATCCCGCTATTGGTTATTGACCTGGGAGTGTCTCGGTCATGTCTGCATAGTTTCCGAACCCGCAGGTTCTACACACTTAAGGTTCGGTGACGCTAGGGTTGTTAGTGAGAACAGTGCATGGTTACCGAAGGTTGTTCGGAGTCCCGGATGAGATCCCGGACGTGACGAGGGTCTCCGGAATGGTCCGGGGACGAAGATTGATATATAGGATGAGAGTGATCGGAGTCCGGAAGTGTTCCGGGGAGCACCGGGAAGTCGGCGGATGACCGAAAGGGGTTTCGGGGGTCCCGGAAGGAGTTTCGGGCCTAATGGGCCACAAAGGGGGGACACAACAGCCCTCATAGGGCTGTGCGCCCCCCCTGGGCCCTCTCCTCATGCGCCAAGGGGGCTGGCCCCCCCTAGGGCTGCCGCACCCCCTTAGGCTTGGGGGGCAAGGCACCTGGGGGGGAAACCCTAGCGCCAAGGGGCGCCGCCCCCTTCCCATCTGCCCTGGCCGCCGGCCCCTAGGGGAAACCCTAGGGCGCCCCCTCCCCTCTCTCCCCCCTATATAAAGAGAGGCAGAGGGAGGGCAGCCACACACGTTCGTGCCTCGGCGCTGCCCTCCCTCTCCCACATCCATCTTCGTGAACTCCGCGGTGCTTGGCGAAGCCCTGCTGGAATCCTCCATCACCATCTCCACCACGCCGTCGTGCTGCCGGTGTCTCCATCAACCTCTCCTTCCCCCTTGCTGGATCAAGAAGGAGGAGACGTCCCCGAGCTGTACGTGTGAAGAACGCGGAGGCACCGTTGCTTCGGTGCTAGGATCTTCGGCGATCTGAATCGCGGCGAGTACGACTCCATCAACCGCGTTCTTGAACGCTTCCGCTTAGCGATCTACAAGGGTATGTGGATCCAACTCTCCCCTTGTAGATGCATCTCCTAGATTGATTTTGGTGAGCGTAGGAAAAAATTTTGTTTCCCATGCAACGTTCCCCAACACCGACTACTATGTGGTATTTTATATGCTCCTTTCTTTATGCATGTTTCATTCATGAATGGTTCCTGTGTTTGCAAATTTCTCAATGCTGAACTACCCCTGTTATATATTAGCAGGATGGTTAGACCAGCTGGCCGTGGTGGCAATGCCCCACCACCGCCCGAATACATGGCCGGTATGATCCAACAGTTGGAGATGAACCGCCAGTTCATGGAGACTGTCATGGCTCAGTTCCCTCATCCCAACATGGGTCAGCAGCAAGGCGTAGTGACACTGAATGACTTTGCTCGCCTCAACCCCTCCATTTACCGCAGCTCAACTCAGCCTCTTGATGCTGATGACTGGCTCCATGACATTGCTTTTGAACTGGAGTCTGCTGGAGTTGCCGCTGCCAACTATGTCACCTTTGCGGCATACTATCTGAAGGGTCCCGCTGCTCAATGGTGGGACAGCCACAGGCGTACACTGCCTGCTGGAACAATCATCACTTGGCCGGAATTCCAAACTGCCTTCCGTGCCCGCTTCATTCCTCAGGGAATCATGGATAGGAAGAAGCGTGAGTTCCGCAGCCTCACCCAGGGCAACAAGACTGTGGATGCTTATCAGCGGGAGTTTCTGGACTTATCCCGCTATGCTGAAGAAGACATTGCCACTGATGCTCGTAGACAGGAAAAGTTCCGTGACGGACTTCAAGCTGACATCAAGCTCGCACTTCTGGTGCATGACTTTGGAGATTTCGCCACCTTGGTGAACAAAGCCATCCAGGTTGAGACTGGTCTGCAGGAACACCACAGCACTATCAGGCGCAACCGTGAACCAAGCTCATCCTCGGGCCCTCCCTCACAGAAGCGTAGGGTCTGGATTCCCAACAATGTGTACCGTCCAGCTGCACCTGCTCCAAGGCAGTCCTATGCTGCACCTCGTCTGCCTCCACCCCCTAGGCAGCCAAGACTTCCAGCTGCACCACTTCCAGCTCCTGCTTCTGCCCCCAATGATGGTCTGTGCTACAAGTGTGGTCAGCCAGGACACCTTGCCAGGAACTGCTTCCAGAATCAGAACCAGCTTGCACTGCCTACAGCTGGTCGTGGGAACAATCAGCCCCGCAACAACAATGCCAAGCCTTATGGCCGTGCTCAGGCCAACCACGTTGATCTCAATGAAGCTCAAGACCAACCTGCTACCGTGATGGGTACTCTCCTTGTTAATTCAGTACCTGCATCTGTTTTATTCGATTCAGGAGCATCGCATTCATTCATGTCAGAAGATTTTGCATATAAGCACGACATTAGATGTGATGAAATGAACACTTCGGTAGTGGTAAAAACCCCTGCCGGCCAATGTCAAACCTCTATGGGTTGTCACGACGTTCCCGTTGAAATCGAAGGGTTGGAGTTCTATGCCTCTCCCATTATCCTGAAGTCGTCCAACATCGACCTCATTCTGGGAATGAATTGGCTAAAAGCCCATACTGCTTCAATAGTTTGCGCCACCAAGACAGTCCACCTGTTACACCCTTCCAATGAGATAGTAAGCTATCAAGCTTGTCTGGTTCAAAATGCTGAAGCACGTCTTTATGCATTGAATGCATTGAACGCTTCACCACTCGAGGGCATCGGAAACATTCCCATCGTACGCGAGTTCCAGGACGTCTTTCCTGAGGAACTTCCAGGGATTCCCCCTGCTAGAGCTGTCGAGTTTATCATCGACTTGAAACCAGGCACCACTCCTATCGCCAAACGACCCTACAAGATGCCACCTCATGAACTCATTGAGCTTAAGGAGGAAATCGACAAATCTCTTGCTAGTGGATTCATCCGCCCGAGTTGTTCTCCTTGGGGAGCACCTTCCCTCTTTGTCAGGAAGAAAGATGGGACAAACCGGTTGGTCCAAGATTACCGTCCTATCAACCAAGCAACTATTCAGAACAAATATCCGCTTCCTCGGATCAATGATCTGTATGATCAACTGGCTGGTTCATCAGTGTTCTCTAAACTCGACTTGAGGTTGGGTTACCACCAGATCCGTGTTCGTGAAGAGGATATTCCAAAGACCGCCTTTGTAACTCGATACGGTTCGTTCGAGTACACCGTCATGTCATTCGGCTTGACCAATGCTCCAGCTACATTGTCTCGCCTGATGAATTACATATTCATGGAATAACTCGACAAATTCGTCATGGTTTATCTGGATGATATCCTGGTATTCTCCAAGAATAAGGAAGAACATGCTGAACATCTTCGCCTTGTACTGGAAAAGCTTCGAGAGCATCAACTTTATGCGAAGTTTTCCAAGTGCGAGTTCTGGCTTCCTGAAGTAACCTACCTTGGGCATGTCATCTCCAAGGATGGTATTGCCGTCAACCCTGAACGAGTTCAGGCCATTCTCGATTGGACTCCTCCGAAGAATGTCAAGCAAGTCAGAAGTTTTCTCGGTCTGGCCAGCTATTGCCGTCGATTCGTCGAGAACTTCTCCAAGATCGCCAAGCCTCTGACTGGTCTACTTCACAAGGGCGTTAAGTTCGAGTGGACAGACAAATGCCAGGAAAGGTTCCAGGCACTTAAGGACAAGCTGACTTCTGCTCCAGTGCTTGCTCCACCTGATACTAAGAAGGACTTCGTCATTTACTACGACGCTTCTCGTCAAGGATTAGGCTGTGTCCTAATGCAAGAGCGCAGGGTAATTGCTTATGCCTCTCGTCAATTGCGTCCTCATGAAGAGAACTACCCAGTTCACGACCTTGAGCTTGCTGCTGTCATATATGCGCTAAAACAGTGGCGACATTACCTTCTCGGTAACCGTTGCGAGATATTCACCGACCACCAAAGTCTGAAGTACTTGTTTACTCAACCAGACCTGAACCTCCGTCAGTAGAGATGGATGGAGACCGTAGCAGATTTTGACTTGGGTATTTCCTATACCCCGGGCAAGGCTAATGTGATGGCTGATGCCTTAAGCCGCAAGTCATATTGCAACCACCTCCAGGTTCACAAGGTTCAGCCCTCACTCCTTGAAGAATTCAGAAAGCTGAACCTTCATATTGTTCCTCCTGGGGCACTCGCTCCCCCTCGTCCAGAATTTCAGAAGATGAATCTTTGTGTTGTTTCCCAGGGTTCCCTTAATACCCTGGCTATCGTACCCGATCTCGTGAGCAGTATCAAAAATATGCAGCAGTTTGACCCTGAAGTCAATAAGATAAAACACTATCTCGCAGAAGGAAGGGCCTCATTTTTCACTATTGCTGATGATGGCGCCTTGTACTTCAAAGGCCGCCTAGTGGTTCCGAGTAAGAGAGAAAACCTGGACAAGACTCAGGAGGTTATGAAAGAAGCTCATGATACACCTTTGACTATTCATCCCGGTAGTACCAAGATGTACCAGGATATTCGTCAGAGATTCTGGTGGTCTAATATGAAGCAAGACATTGCTCGTTATGTTGCTGAGTGTGACGTTTGCCGTCGTATCAAAGCAGAACATCAAAGGCCTGCTGGAACCTTGCAACCTATCTCTATTCCCGAATGGAAATGGGACCATGTTGAAATGGACTTCGTCACTGGATTTCCCAAATTGCAGAGGGGTAATGATGCAATTCTTGTCGTCATTGACCGGCTTTCTAAAGTTGCACATTTTCTGGCAGTCAAAGAAACAATTACTGCTAGTCAGCTGGCAACTCTCTACATGTCCAGAATTGTTTCACTTCACGGTATTCCACTGGTCATCAGTTCAGACCGTGGCAGTTTATTCACTTCAAGATTCTGGGCAAGTTTCCAAGAAGCTATGGGAACACATCTGTCATTCAGTACTGCCTTTCATCCTCAGTCGCAAGGGCAAGTTGAACGCGTCAACCAAGTTCTCGAAGACATGCTTCGAGCTTGTGTTATTTCCTTCGGCAAGAAATGGGAGGAATCTCTCCCGTATGCTGAGTTCTCTTATAATAATAGCTATCAAGCTAGTCTGAAGATGGCTCCCTTCGAAGTGTTATATGGACGTAAGTGCCGAACCCCTCTGAACTGGTCAGAAACTGGGGAACGTTCACTCTTCGGTCCGGATATTATTCAACACGCTGAAGAGCAAGTCCGCGTCATTAGCGAGAATCTGAAGACTGCTCAGTCTCGTCAGAAAAGTCAGTATGATCGTCATCATCAAGACATGGTCTATCAACCTGGCGAAAAGGCTTATCTTCGAGTTACACCAATGAAGGGTGCTCACCGCTTCGGTATCAAGGGCAAATTAGCTCCTCGCTATATTGGTCATTTCACTATTCTGGAAAGGCGTGGAAAGGTGGCATATCAACTGGAGCTGCCACCGAACCTTTCTCAGGTTCACGATGTGTTCCACGTGTCTCAACTCCGCCGTTGCTTCAAGGACCCAGTCCGCGCAGTGGATCACGAAGTGCTCGAGTTGCAACAGGACCTCTCCTATAAAGAGCATCCGGTCCGCATCCTCGACCAAGCTGAACGTCGCACACGTCAGAAGGTGATCAAGTTCCTCAAAGTCCAGTGGTCGCATCACTCGGAAGACGAAGCCACTTGGGAACGCGAGGATCGTCTTCGTGAAGAATACCCCGCACTGTTTCCTTCTACCTCCTAAATCTCGGGACGAGATTTCTTGTAGTGGAGGAGATTTGTAACGCCCGGGTAATCACGCTACAGTAATTCCCTGCTAATGATGCCACGTCATCGTGTTACTGTTGATAGCATCACGCTAATCGAAAACCCGTTCGAAATAAGAGCCCAAAAAAGAAATAAACAAAATAAGTTTTCAAAATGGTAATTAAAAATGTTCGGGCGGTGCTAAATATTACAAGTTCAATTATGGACTAGTTATTACAATTGCTAAAAGTGCCTAAGTATTTTAAATAAAATAAAACAGAAAAGAAGAAGTAAATAAAAGGAAAGAAAACAAACAAAAGAAAAACAAAAGAAAGAAAGAGAAAAACCCCAGGCCTACTAGGCCTCGGCCCACTAACCCCCCCGGCCTATAACTCCCCTCCCTCACTCCCAAAATATCACCCCCCACCGACA
>LR738714.1:544924499-544961904 GCA_902687465.1 Secale cereale
GGCCCTTCTGGCAAGCGTCGATGCCGCCCCCGCGCCCTGCCCGCGCTGCTCCGGCGCCCGCCTGCTCTGGCCCCTCGCCGCGGTCCCGTCTCCCCTCGCTGGCCACCGTTGCCGCCCCTCCTGCTGCCTGGCCGCCGCCGGGCCTCTGGCCTCGTTCCGCCATCGTGCGGGCGAGCGCCTGGCGCTTCGGCGCCCACGGCCCCGCGCCCCTGCTCGCCCCTGCTGCTATGCGCCGCCGCGCCTCTGGCCGGTCCCCGCCGCCCTGGCGCCGGCGCCGCAGCAGCCGCAGCCGCACCGCGCGCCCGCCTCCCGCGTTTCCCCCGCCGATGCGCCGCCCCGCCTTGTGCCCCGCCCCCGGCCTCGATGCCGCTTCGGCCTGGGGGCCACGCCCGTCGCGCCGCTCGGCCCCCCCCCTGCCCGCGGTGCTCGTCGCCGGGGCCTTGCCTGGCCGCGGCCGGGCAAGCGCCCGTACCACACGGGGCTCCTCCCAGTTGCACCCGTCGCCCAGGACCCAAACCCACTAAGGCCCCAGGCCTATGACAGCCGGGGCCCGCCCCCAGAAACGTTAAACAAAAAAAAGAGAGGTTTAAAAAAAATATTAATTAATTAATTAATTAACAAATTAATTAAGTTAATTAATCACCTTTAGATTAATCTAATCTTTAATTAACCTAATCTTTAATTAACTAAAACCTAATTAAACTAACTAAACTGTTAGTTAGTTTACTGCCTATGACACACGGGCCCCACTGGTCAGTTTGACCAGTCAACCATGATGACGTCAGCATGATGTCATGCTGATGTCATAAATCATTTTTCGAATTAATTTAATTAATATTAAATTCCAGAAATTAATAAAACCTTTAAAAAATCATATCTTTTAAACCGTAACTCGGATGAAAATAATTTATATATGAAAGTTGCTCAGAATTTCGAGACGCATCCGAATACGCAGACCGTTCGTCCACCACACATCCCTAGCATACCGAACCTGCAACTTTCCCCCTCCGTTTCATCCGCCCGAAAACGCAAAACGCCGGGAATACTTTCCTGGATGTTTTCCCCCTTCGTCAGTATCACCCGATACTGCGTTAGGGCACACTTAGCACCGTTACCTGTCATGTCATGCATCGTCATGCATCTGTTTGCATTGTATTCACTGTTTCTTCCCCCTCTTCTCTCCGGTAGACTACGAGACCGACGCCGCTGCTGCCCCGATCGACTACGGTGCTGACGACCTCACTTTGGCTGCCGAGCTTCCAGGCTAGCCCCCCCCCCTTGATCACCAGATATCGCCTACTCTTCTCTCTACTGCTTGCATTAGAGTAGTGTAGCATGTTACTGCTTTCGATAATCCTATTCTGCTGCATAGCCTGTCATTGTTGCTACCACTGTTGATACTTTACCTGCAATCCTAAATGCTTAGTATAGGATGCTAGTATTCCATCAGTGGCCATACACCCTTGTCCGTCTGCCCTGCTATTCTACCGGGCCGTGATCACTTGGGGGTGATCACGGGTATATATTACATACACATATACATGATACTTGATGTGACTAAAGTCGGGTCGGCTCGTTGAGTACCCGCGGTTGATTCACGGATTGGGGGCTGAAAGGACATACTTTCCCGACGGCCCTCTGTGTGGATCCTTGTGGCGGAGCGACAGGGCAGGTTGAGACACCTAGGAGATAGGTGGCCTGGCCCTGGTCGTTGTCCGCGGTTATTTCATAATAACACGCTTAACGAGTTTGGATATTTGATCTGAGTCTGGCCATTTGGTCTATACGCACTAACCAGCTACGTGGGAATAGTTATGGGTACTCGACGTCGTGGTATCAGCCGAAGCCTTCTTGACGTCAGCAACTTAGCGGCGCGCGCCGGGTTGGACCGCGTAACGCAACTTCCTTAGTAATGGAGGTTGCTAGGTCTGCTCACCGGCCGCGTACGCAACGTGCAGGTGTGCGTTGGGCGATGGGCCCGGACCCCTGCGCGCCTAGGATTTAGACCGGCGTGCTGACCTCTCTGCTGTGCTTAGGTAGGGCTGCGACGTGTTGATCTTCCGAGGCCGGGCATGACCCTGGAAAGTGTGTCCGGCCAAATGGGATCAAGTGTGCTGGGTTATGTGGTGCACCCCTGCAGGGAAGTTAATCTATTCGAATAGCCGTGTCCCTCGGTAAAAGGACGACCCGGAGTTGTATTCCGACCACATGATAACTAGAACCGGACACTTGATAAAACACACCCAGATGAGTTCCAGATATAACTCGGTGGTTGCTCTCTCACAGGGTGATGTGCGGGAGAATCGCCGAGTAGGATTATGCTATTCGATGTTACTAGGTGAACTTACCATCTATTCTCTTCTACTGCTGCAAGATGGAGGCTGCCTGAAGCGTAGTCTTCGTTCGGATTAGCTATCCCCCTCTTATTCCCGCTTGCTGCAGTTCAGTCCACCGATATTACCCATATCATTGTTACCATTGCATATGTAGTATAGATCCTTGCTTGCGAGTACTTTGGATGAGTACTCACGGTTGCTTTGCTCCCCCTTTTCCCCCTTCTGTACCTTCTTCTCGGTTGTTGCAACCAGATGGTGGAGCCCAGGAGCCAGACGCCACCTACGACGACTCCTACGACACCGGAGGCGCCTACTACTACGTGCAGTCTGCCGACGACGACCAGGAGTAGTTTAGGAGGATCCCAGGCAGGAGGCCTGCTCCTCTTTCGATCTGTATCCCAGTTTGTGCTAGCCATCTTATGGCACCTTGTTTAACTTTATGTCTGTACTCAGATATTTGTTGCTTCCGCTGACTTGTCTATGATCGAGCACTTGTATTCGAGCCCTCGAGGCCCCTGGCTTGTAATATGAAGCTTGTATGACTTATTTTACTTTTAGAGTTGTGTTGTGATATCTACCAGTGAGTCCCTGATATTGGCCGTACACATTTGCGTGCATGATTAGTGTACGGACAAATCGGGGGCGTCACAAAGGGAAACTACTAAAAACTCTGAAGAAGCACCGTGCTGCTATTGGATATACTCTTGATGATCTTAAGGGCATTAGTCCCACTCTATTCCAACACCAGATAAAATTGGAAAAGGACGCTAAACCGGTTATTGATCATCAATGACGGTTAAATCCTAGGATGAAAGAAGTGGTAAGGAAGGAAATACTAAAGCTTCTAGAGGCAGGTATAATTTATCCAGTTGCTGATAGTCAGTGGGTAAGCCCTGTCCATTGTGTCCCTAAGAAGGGATGTATTACTGTTGTTCCTAATGATAAAGATGAATTGATCCCGCAAAGAATTGTTACAGGTAATAGGATGGTAATTTATTTTAGCAAATTAAATAAAGCTACTAAGAATGATCATTATCCTTTACCTTTTATTGATCAAATGCTAGAAAGGTTATCCAAACATACTCAGTTTTGCTTTCTAGATGGATATTCTGGTTTCTCTCAAATACCTGTGTCAAAAGAGGATCAAGAAAAGACCACTTTTACTTGTCCCTTCAGTACCTTTGTTTATAGATGTATGCCTATTGGTTTATGTAATGCACCTGCTACCTTTCAAAGATGCATGTTGGCTATATTCTCAGATTTTTGTGAAAAGATTGTTGAGGTTTTCATGGATGATTTTTTCATTTATGGAACTTCTTTTGATGATTGCTTAAGCAACCTTGATCGAGTTTTGCAGAGATGTGAAGGAACTAATCTTGTCTTGAATTGGGAAAAGTGCCACTTTATGGTTAATGAAGGCATTGTCTTGGGGCAAATAATTTCTGAAAGAGGTATTGAAGTTGATAAAGCTAAAGTTGATGTTATTCAAAAGATGCCGTGTCCCAAGGACATAAAAGGTATAAGAAGTTTCCTTGGTCATGCTGGGTTTTATGGGAGGTTCATTAAGGACTTCTCCAAAATCTCTAGGCCTCTGACTAATCTTTTACAAAAAGATGTTCCTTTTTCTTTGATGATGATTGTGTAGAAGCATTTGAAATACTTAAGAAAGCATTGATCTCTACACCTATTGTCTAGCCTCCTGACTGGAATTTACCCTTTGAAATTATGTGCAATGCTAGTGATTATGATGTAGGTGCTTTTGTAGGACAAAGAGTTGATAAGAAATTGAATGTTATCCAATATGCTCGTAAAACTCTAGACAATGCCTAGAAAAATTATGCTACTACCGAGAAAGAATTTTTAGTAGTTGTATTTGTTTGTGATAAGTGTAGACCTTATATTGTTGATTCTAAAGTAACTATTCACACTGATCATGCTGCTATTAAATATCTTTTGGAAAAGAAAGATGCTAAACCTAAACTTATTAGATGGGTTCTCCTGCTACAAGAATTTGATTTGCATATTACTGATAGAAAGGGAGCTGAGAACCCCGTTGCACACAACTTGTCTAGGTTAGAGAATATTCTTGATGACCCACTACCTATTAATGATAGCTTTCGTGATGAAAAATTAGCTGTCATAAATGCTTCTCGTACTGCTCCATGGTATGCTGATTATGCTAATTACATTGTTGCTAAATTTATATCACCTAGCTTCACATACCAGCAAAAGAAAAAGTTCTTTTATGATTTAAGACATTATTTCTGGGATGACCCACACCTTTATAAAGAAGTAGTAGATGGTATTATTAGACGTTGTGTACCTAAGCATGAACCGGAATAGATCCTACGCAAGTGTCACTCCGAAGCTTATGGAGGACACCATGCTGGAGATAGAACTGCACATAAGGTATTGCAATCTGGTTTTTATTGGCCCACTCTCTTCAAGGATGCCCGTAAGTTTGTCTTGTCTTGTGATGAATGTCAAAGAATTGGTAATATCAGTAGATGTCAAGAAATGCCTATGAATTATTCACTTGTTATTGAACCATTTGATGTATGTGGTTTTGATTATATGTGACTGTTTCCTTCCTCTAATGGGTATACCCATATTTTGGTTGTTGTTGATTACGTTACTAAGTGGGTAGAAGCTATTCCAACTAGCAGCGCTGATCATAACACCTCTATTAAGATGCTTAAAGAAGTTATTTTTCCGAGGTTTGGAGTCCCTAGATACTTAATGACTGATGGTGGTTCACACTTTATTCATGGTGCTTTCCGCAAAATGCTTGCTAAATATGATGTTAACCATAGAATTGCATCCCCATACCACCCACAGTCTAGTGGTCAAGTAGAACTAAGTAATAGAGAGCTGAAATTAATTTTGCAAAAGACTGTTAATAGATGTAGAAAGAATTGGTCCAAGAGACTTGATGATGCGTTATGGGCCTATAGAACTGCATACAAAAATCTGATACGTCTCCAACGTATCTACTTTTCCAAAAACTTTTTCCCTTGTTATGGACTCTAACTTGCATGATTTGAATGGAACTAACCCGGACTGACACTATTTTCAGCAGAATTGCCATGGTGTTATTTTTGTGCAGAAATAAAAAGTTCTTGGAATGACCTGAAACTCCACGGAGATTTATTTTGGAAAATATAAAAATTATCTGCAAGAAGATCCTGACCAGGGGGGGACACACCCTGTCCACGAAGGTGGGGGCGCCCCCCCTAGGGCGCGCCCCCTTGTGTCGAATCAATAAATTTGGGTTGAATACTTTACCCTCAAAAACCGTTGCGATCCCCTACACTTGTGGGTAATCAAGACTATTTTCTGGCGCCGTTGCCGGGGAGCATAGCTCTATTCTTTAAGTCACTTGGGATTTATATCTGTTGATCACTATGAAGAATTTGAAGGACTCAAGAACCAAGATCTTACCCTCAACTACGAGGGGAGGTAAGGAACTGCCATCTAGCTCTGCACTTGATTCTCCTTCCGTTATGGGAAAATTTGCGACACCTACTCATGCTATTGAATCTGATATGTCGTATGTTCTTGATGATGCCACTTCTGCTATGTATGATGAAACTACTTCTATGCCTGATACTGTGCTACAAGGTGAATTTCTAGATGTACAAATTGTTAAGATTAGGGAGAATGCAAATATTGAAACTGATGATATTTATGAAAGTGATGATGAAGCTTCTCCCAATAGATATGAATTGCCTGTTGTTCCTGAGGGTTATGTTATGGATGAAGAAACTGCTAGAGACTTTCTTGCTTGCAACGATAGATATTATCTTAAGAAATTATTAGCTAAGCTGGAAGAAAAGTCCTTGAATGCTAGAATGAAACATGACCCTGCTTTTGCTACTTCACCTATATGTGTTACTGATAAGGATTATGAATTGTCTATTGATCCTGAGTTAATTACTTTGGTTGAATCTGATCCTTTCCATGGCTATGAGTCTGAAACTATTGTGGAACATCTTACTAAGTTGAATGATATAGCCACCCTGTTTACCAACGATGAAAAGATTCGTTACTAATATATCCTTAAGTTATTTCCTTTCTCGTTAAAGGGTGATGCTAAGACTTGGTTTAATTCTCTTGGTCCTGGTTGTGTGCGTAGTCCCCAGGATATGATGTATTACTTCTCTGCTAAATATTTTCCTGCTCATAAGAAACAAGCTGCTTTACGGGAAATATATAACTTTGTGCAAATTGAAGAAGAGAGTCTCCCACAAGCTTGGGGGAGGCTTCTCCAATTACTTAATGCTTTGCCTGATCATCCACTTGAGATGCATGATATACTTGATGTCTTTTATAATGGACTAAACGATGTTTCCAGAGACCACCTGGATAGTTGTGCTGGTTGTGTTTTCAAGGAAAGAATAGTTGAACAAGCTGGATTACTATTGAATAATATGCTGGCCAATAAAAATAATTGGACACTTCCTGAACCAGCCCCTAAGACAACTCCGAAGAAAAGAGGTGTTCTATTTCTCAGTCCTGAAGATAAGCAAGAAGCAAAGAAATCTATGAAAGAAAAAGGTATTAAAGCTGAAGACGTTAAGAATTAACCACATATTGAAGAAATACATGGTCTTGATAACCCAACACAGGTAGTAAACATAAATTCTCTTTATAGATTTGATGAAGGTGATATTCCTCGTTATAAGTCTGCTAGCCAATGCTTAGATGAGTTTGACAATTTTATTGTGAAACAAGAAAACTTCAATTCTTATGTTGGTAGACAATTGCAACACAATGCTTATATGATTGAACGCTTGAGTGATTACCTGTCTAGAGCTAAAGGTGAACTGAAACTTATTAGTATACATGCTTCTATGGTCACCACTCAAGTAGAACAAGTACTTAAGGCTCAGAATGATTTGCTCAATGAATTAAATAGTAAGAATAATGACTATGATGTTAGAGTTGCTACTAGAGGTGGTAAAATGACTCAGGAACCTCTGTATCCTGATGGCCACCCTAAGAGAATTGAGCAAAATTCTCAGAGAGCTAATTTAGATGCACCTAGTTCTTCTAAGAAGAAGAAAAGGAAAAATGATAGAACTTTGCATGCTTCTAGTGAACCTGTAGCTGAGACACCTGAGAATCCCAATGATATATCTGTTTCTGATGCCGAGACAAAATCTGGTAATGAACATGAACCTAGTGATAATGTTAATGATGATGTTCATGATGATGCTCAACCTAGCAATGATAATGATGTAGAGATTGAACCTGCAGTTGATCTTGATAACCCACAATCAAAGAATCAACGTTATGATAAGAGAGACTTTGTTGCTAGGAAGCACGGTAGGGAAAGAGAACCATGGGTTCAGAAACCCATGCCTTTTCCTCCGAAACCATCCAAGAAAAAGGATGATGAGGATTTTGAGCGCTTTGCTGAAATGATTAGACCTATCTTTTTGCGTATGTGTTCGACTGATGTGCTTAAAACAAATCCTTATGCTAAGTATATGAAAGATATTATTACCAACAAAAGAAAGATACCTGGAGTAGAAATTTCCACCATGCTTGCCAATTACACTTTTAAGGGTGGAATACCTAAGAAACTAGGAGATCCAGGAGTACCTACTATACCTTGCTCCATTAAGAAAAACTATGTTAAAACTGCTTTATGTGATCTTGGAGTCGGTGTTAGTGTTATGCCTCTGTCTTTATATCATAGACTTGACTTGAGTAAGTTGACACCCACTGAAATATCCTTGCAAATGGTTGATAAATCAACTGCTATACATGTCGGTATTTGTGAGGATGTGCCTGTTGTAGTTGCAAATGTTATTATTCTAATGGACTTTGTTATACTTGATATTCCCGAGGACGATAGCATGTCTATTATCCTTGGTAGACCATTTTTGAATACTGTAGGGGCTGTTATTGATTGCAACAAAGGCAATGTCACTTTTCATGTCAATGGTAATGAGCATACGATACACTTTTCGAGGAAACAACCTCAGGTCCACAGTATCAATTATATTGGAAAAAATTCAACTATCACTATTGAAGGTTTTGAATTTCCTCTTCCTACTATCAAGAAGACATATGACATTCTTATTGTTGGGGACATACATATCCCCATTGAGGTAACATAGTGTTATTCGAAAATTCTCCGGTTTCATGCTACTCGGAAAGAGTTTATTAACAAGACATGATCAACCTTGTTAATGGATTCCTTTTGATGAGCATGGGATAGGTGAATCTAGATAGCACAACCTTCTGTACCCTCCTTTTACTTTCTGTTAATTAGGATAAATAAAGCAAAAATAGTATTTTCTTTCTGTTTCCAGACTTATCCGTGCAATAAAAAAATACCTCGAAAATAAAAGTTCTCCAAATGCCATGAAAATGAAATATGATTTTTTTTCTAGAATATTTGAGGAAATATGGCACACAACACACAACGAGGGGAGCCAGCACATGTCCACGAGGGTCCAGGGTGCCCCCCTGCCAGGGCGCGCCCCATGCCTCGTGGGCCCCACATGGCCCCCCTCCACTTATTCCTGCACCCATACTCTTCTTCTTCCTCCCAGAAAAATCACCAACCAGCTCAAACCCGAGTTCTAGCTCATCTTGCTGCCATTTTCGATCTCCTTGCTCAAAGCACCATTCACCAAACTATTTGGGGAGATTGTTCCTTGGTATGTGACTCCTCCATTGGTCCAATTAGTTTTTGTTCCAGTGCTCTATTTATTGCAAATTTTTGCTGCTGTGGTGACCTTGTTCTTGAGCTTGCATGTTAAATTTTCTTGGTCCCAAGTAGTTCTAATGCATGATACAGTCTCTAGGCACTAGTAGGAGTTGTTGCTATCAATCTTGTTGAGTTTGGTTAACTTTTATTTTGAAGTTACTAAAAATTTCAGAAATTTTCAGAGAAGGAAAATGATAAAGATATTGTTGAGGGGCTCCTCCAGCAAGAGCTCAGAGGAGAAGAAGAAAGAAGAAAATAAGAAGCCCAAATATAATCTTCCTCGCATGGCGGAAGTTCGACCGTGTGAATGGCCTTGTAATGATTTCATGATGTCCGCCGGTATTTACGAAGACATTTATTGGTTGGCAAATAATGCAGGCCTCACCGACTTCCTCCACGACCAAAAAGAACAGTATCTCTTACTCACCAATATTTCACGCAAAGTTTTCATTTTCATGCTAAGAAAACACCACCTACGGTGGAGTTTCGTTTATATGATGTGATTAAGGAGATATCACTCTTAGAATTTTGTGAAATATGCAAGGTACCTTTTGGAGGTAGACTTGATGAAGCACGTCATGAAGATGTTGAATGGTTTATCGACATGATAGCTGTAGGAGAAACTAGACAAGTCTCAGGGGCAAGAATCACTAGTATACACTTTCCTGTTTTGCGCTACTTTGCTTTGTTTGCTAGTAGATGTTTAATTGGTCGCGGGAACAGTGGGAATCTTAGTGCCCCTGATATTACCATTTTACGCCATGGTTTGTTTCAAGACACAACTTTTAGCTTGGGCGCCGTTGTTGCTAAACGACTGAGTCTGAACCGCTCAAAGGGGCCCGTCTTTGGATGCATCTTTGCTTCTGCCTTGCTGAACATTTTAGAATACCTATTAGGCATCATGAGAAGGAAGAAAAATTGCTTGCCCCTGTTTATCTAGATTACAAGAGCATGGTAGCTCATGATTTTATTGCTAAAGAAAAGAACATGTCGCTTAATTATAAATGAAGGTTCGATGAAATATACTGTGAAATTGTTACCTTGCCTGCACCATCTCTGTTTAATCTGTCCACAGGCATATACCTCATTACATCAGATGCCTTCTACAAGTACCAAGGCCAGGCACAAGCTTCAGAGCATGAGTCAAACCCACCACTTGATCCTTACCGTCAGTCTGTTTATGGCTGGGAGCTGGATGAGCTCGCCAACCAGTGGCACCCAGAGGACACATCTCAATACACTGGAGGGAGTAGCTTCGATCCATGGCCATAAACCAACTTGGGCCAAAAGCCTAAGCTTGGGGAGTACGTGTTTCTCACCGACTTTACACTCATGTTCACACTTATTCTAGTTGTCGGTGCTCACACTCTTTCATTGTACCATCCATGTTTAGTTTCAGTTTCTTTTTCTTAGTATTTTTCTCGTGTGCTAGAAAAACCTTAAGAAACAAAAATATTAGTTGTAGATTTTAGCTAGTTCACTTTTCTTGCTTGTAATAGTAGTAATTAAAAAGAAAACCCAAAAAGATTTCCCGTTCTTCTTTTGCTTGTTGGGAGTTTTCCCGTGTAAATAGTTGCTTTTCTTTTCTTTGGGGGTTAAGAGTAGAAGACCATGATTGAAATTGCTTAGTGGCTCTCATATGCTTTATTATTGATTTAACCTTGAGCCATATTACCTTGTCTTCTCTCTTGTATTTAAATGTCTACAGATTCCAGCTTAGTCCAATGCACGTGCACTATTATTATTATCCACACCATTCGGTCGTGCGAGTGAAAGGCAATAAGGATGATATATGATGAACTAATTGAGATGATAAAGGATGGTATGAACTCGACCTCTCTTGTTTTGGTAAATATGATACTTCATCGTTCCTGATTCAGCTTGTTATGAATGAAACATGCTTGCAATGACAATTAGAGATCATAGCTGCTTATGCCATGCTTAATTAGCTGAGAGTTTATAATGGTCTATCTTGCGTGCCAACATGATATTAAAATGGTTGTGATGTTGTATGATGGGGTGGTATCCTCCTTTGAACGATTTAAGTGATCTGACTTGGCACATGTTCATGCATGTAGTTGAAACAAATCAACATAGCCTCCACGATATTTATGTTCATGGTGATTTATATCCTACTCATGGTTGCATTCATTGTTGATTAATTTTAATGCATGTTCATGACCGTTGTTGCTCTCTAGCTGGTCGCTTCTCAGTCTCTTTCTAGCCTTCACCTGTACTAAGCGGGAATACTGCTTGTGCATCCACTTCCATAAACCCCAGAGTTATTCCACATGAGTCCACCATACCTTCCTATATGCGGTATTTACCTGTCGTTCCAAGTAAATTTGTATGTGCCAAACTCTAAACCTTCAAATGAAATTCTGTTTTGTATGCTCGAACAGCTCATGTATCAACTAGGGTTGTCTATATCTTCCATGCTAGGTGGATTATTCTCACGATGAGTGGACTCCGCTCATCATTCATGAGAAAATGGATGGTAATTGGGATGCCCGGTCCCATGCTCAAAAATCGTAATAATTAAACAAAACTCCCCCAGGGCTGTTGCTTGTTTGGACGGTACCCCGTGGATTCGGATGGCCGTGGAGTGTGCTTGTTGGTGGTTGGGGGAGTATAAACTTTACCATTCTGTTTGGGAACCGCCTATAATGTGTGTAGCATGGTAGATATCAAGATTCTTGGTTGTTATGTTGACAATGAAAGTATACCGCTCAAAATGTTGTTCATCTCTATTTAAAAATCGAGCTCTGGCACCTCTACAAATCCCTGCTTCCCTCTGCGAAGGGCCTATCTATTTACTTTTATGCAGAGTCATCATCCTCTTATCAAAGAGCACCAGTAGGAGAGCACCTCTGTCATTGCATGTATTACTATCAATTTGCATTGAGTATGATCATGAATGGATCTCTTTTACCATGAATTACAATGTCTAGTCAGTCCTTGATCTTTAAAGGTGCTCTGCATTTACGTTTTGCGGTCTCAGAAAGGGCTAGCGAGATACCATCTTGTTATATCATATCATGATTGTCTTGAGAAAGTGTTGTCATCCGAGGTTTATTATTATTGCTCGCTAGTTGATTATGACATTGATATGAGTAGACTTGAGACCTGAAAGTTATTGTGAATTTGGTTAGTTCATGATCTTGTTGAAAACCTGAATGCTGGCTTACATATTTACAACAACAAGAGCAAACAGAGTTTGTCAAAGTTTTTATTTATCACTTTTAATTTATCAACTGAATTGCTTGAGGACAAGCAAAGGTTTAAGCTTGGGGGAGTTGATACGTCTCCAATGTATCTACTTTAGCAAACACTTTTTCCCTTGTTATGGACTCTAACTTGCATGATTTGAATGGAACTAACCCGGACTGACGCTGTTTTCAGCAGAATTGCCATGGTGTTGTTTTTGTGCAGAAATAAAAAGTTCTTGGAATGACCTGAAACTCCACAGAGATTTATTATGGAAAATATAAAAAATATCTGCAAGAAGATCTAGACCAGGGGGCCCACACCCTGTCCACGAGGGTGGGGGCGCCCCCCCAGGGCGCGCCCCCTTGTGTCGAATCAATAAATTCGGGTTGAATACTTTACCCTCGAAAACTGTTGTGATCCCCTACACTTGTGGGTTATCAAAATCCTATGGGCATATCTCCGTATAAAATGGTTTATGGAAAAGCATGTCACTTATCTCTCGAACTAGAACATAAGGCATATTGGGCTATTAAAGAGCTCAATTATGATTTCAAACTTGCCGATGAGAAGAGGTTATTTGACATTAGCTCGCTTGATGAATGGTGAACCCAGGCCTATGAAAATGCCAAACTGTTTAAAGAAAAAGTTAAAAGATGGCACGACAAAAGGGTACAAAAGCGGGAGTTTAACATAGGTGATTATGTCTTGCTATACAACTCTCGTTTAAGACTTTTTGCAGGAAAACTTCTCTCTAAATGGGAAGGTCCTTACGTTATCGAGGAGGTCTATCGTTCCGGTGCCATAAAAATCAACAACTTCGAAGGCACAAATCCGAAGGTGGTGAACGGTCAAAGAATCAAACATTATATCATAGGTAATCCTATAAATCTTGAAACCAATGTTATTGAAACCATAACCCAGAGGAGTACATAAGGGACACTTTCCAGAACGATTCAGACTCCGAAAAGGAAGAGGTATGTGGTACGGTAAGTAAACCGACTCCAAAACAGTTTTAATGGCAATTTTTCTCCGTTTTGGAATATTTAGAAAAACATAAAAATAAGAAGCAGTCCGGGAAGGACATGGGGCGTCCGTGAGGGTGGAGGGCGCGCCCTACCCCCCGGGGCGCACCCCTACCTCGTGGGCACCTCGGGTGCCTTCCGGACTCCGTTTTCTTGCACGTTACTCCTTTTGGTCAGTAAAAATTCATTATATATTCTCCCGAAGGTTTTGAACACCGCACCATGCAAATATCCTCTACTTTTGTTTGGAGTTGTGTATCTAACAGATCTAGATCACCATGACGTCTTCAAGCACCCCCAAGGATAAGTTATTCGAGAAGGTCATCAACCCCTATCTTGCGGAGGTGCTGCAACACCCTCAAACCATCGAGGTGCGCGAGGGGGTGCTGCACATCCGCGATGTTGAGGGACCAAGGAGGACCGGAAGTGTGGAGATAAGACTCGAAGCTATGGAGCAGCAAGTTTTCAAGTGACAAGGTAGGGTGGAACGAGGACTCAACGCCAACCACATGATGATCATGGAGTTCACCAAGAACCACAAGCTGGACGCCAAGACCATTGGGGAGGCCATCTTCAAGCTTCACGAGATAATCGAGCACCTACAAGCCCAGATCTATGACCTGCAAAACCAAAACTGTGAGTATGAATATAGATTCAAGAAGATGAGTTTGGCTGCAGATTTAAGGATCCCGGAGACCCGATCATCCTTCTATGATGGTGAGCCCATGCCTTGGAAGATGGACGGCAAGCCTACATCATCAACAACTCCATCATCACCACCTCCGAAGAAAGAGACATAAGCACATGGGCACTGTTCAAGAAATCTTCCGATTCAGTGATTTATCATCCGATTTATCGCTACTCTTGGGGTGACCGATAAGATTATGCCTTATCTTCATCGTTTATCGTTTGGGCCAATTTATTGCTATGACAAGCGATTTATTAGGAATCTACCGGTAAATCAGGCCTATTCATAGCATATTTTTGCAAAATATGTGTTTATTTGCGTTTTGTGGACCTTGTTACATAATATTATATTATTGTCATATTTTGTTCGTCATTATACAAGGATTTAAAGGCTAGGAATCAAGGTAACACTTCCGTCCAATATTGTTTTGGTGTTGAACATAACATATTTTCGTGTTGGGAACCTGAGATTTGCAAAAAATGGCCGATTAATAGTCGACCGCTAAAATCGATTAATCGGCCGATTTCCGATAATCTCTAATCCACAGCTATCCGAGACGATAACAATAAGTGATATCCTCAACATTGCACATGGGTATGGGCACTCCCCTTGGTAACTGCCAAGCTTGGGGGAGGTGCCCCGGTATCGTATCACCATCACACTCCTATCTTTACCATTTTTCTTAGTTTGATCCTTTTGTTAATATCTTGATCTAGTAGAATAAAGTTTAGTATGATCTAGTCGTGAGCTTTGCTTTATGATCTTTATCTTTGTAATCGAGTCTGTGAGCTATATAAAATAAAGATTAGTTTTGAGTCAAGGGCTTGATTGTCTCACTATGATCATGAGAGGACAAAAGAAAATATAAAAAGTATCAAAGAGATCATATTGATCTTATGGATAGTAATGACTTCACATATAAAGAGTATGATGAATAAAATTTGTTGAGAGTTGACAAACATAGTTTTGGTCATCGTTGCAATTAATAGGAAGTATGAAGGAAAGAGAGGTTTTCACATACAAATATACTATCTTGGACATCTTTTGTTATTGTGAGCACTCATTAAAATATGACATGCTAAAGAGTTGATGTTGGACAAGGAAGACAACGTAATGGGTTATGTCTTCTTATATCCGAAATAAAGTATATTTTCATGGATCATCCAACATGTTGAGCTTGTCTTTCCCCCTCATGCTAGCCAAAACTTCTTGCACCAAGTAGAGATACTACTTGTGCTTCCATACATCCTTAAACCCAGTCTTGCCATGAGAGTCCACCATACCTACCTATGGATTGAGTAAGATCCTTCAAGTAAGTTGTCATTGTTGCAACTCTCTAAAATATGTATCATCTATTAGTGTGGACAAAATAAACTTTATACGACCTTGTGATATGGAAGCAATAAAAGTGACGAACTGCATAATAAAGGTCCATATCACAAGTGGCAATATAAAGTGACGTTCTTTTGCGCTAAGATTTTGTACATCCAACCATAAAAAGCACGTGATAGCCTCTGCTTCCCTCTGCGAAGGGCCTATCTATTGTTCTTATCTTGTAAGAGTCATGGTGATCTTCACCTTTCCTTTTTACATTTTATCCTTTAGCAAGCACATTGTGTTGGAAAGATCCTCACAAATATACCCACTTGAATGTAAGTTATCATGATCTATTACTGTTGACATTACCCTTGAGGTAAAAGGTTGGGAGGCAATACTATAAGCTCCTATCTTTCTCTATGTCCGATTAAAACTCCATACCCATAAGTATTGCGTGAGTGTTAGCAATTGTGCAAGACTAAATGATAGTTGAGTATGTAGACTTGCTGAAAGGCTCTTATATTGACTCTTTCCGATGTTACGATAAATTTCAATTGCTTCAATGACCGAGATCACAGTTTGTTAGTTGTCAACGAAGTTTCTGATTCATACTTGACATTGTGAATGGATTGTTACTCCAGCATAAGAAATCATATGACAATATATATATATATATATATATATATATATATATATATATATATATATATATATGTTGTTGTTATAAGAATGATCATGATGCCCTCATGTCTGTATTTTATTTTATCGACACCTCTATCTCTAAACATGTGGACATATTTTTCGATATCGGCTTTCGCTTGAGGACAAGCGAGGTCTAAGCTCGGGGGAGTTGATACGTCCATTTTGCATCATGCTTTTATGTTGATATTTATTGCACTATGGCTGTTATTACACATTATGTCACAATACTTGTGCATTTTCTCTCTTATTTTACAAGGTTTACATGAAGAGGGAGAATGCCGACAGCTGGAATTCTGGGCTGGAAAAGGAGCAAACATTAGAGACCTATTCTGCACAACTCAAAAAGACCTGAAACTCCACGAAACTCCATTTCAGAAAATATAAAAAATATTTGGCTAAAGAAGTACAGGAGGGGGCCACCCCCCGTCCACGAGGGTGGCCCCCCTGGGCGCCCCTGCCTCGTGGGCCACCTGGCAGCCACCCGATGCCCATCTTTTGCTATATGAGGTGTTTTGACCTGGAAAAAATCATAAGGAGGCTTTCGGGACGAAGTGCCGCCGTCTCGAGGCGGAACCTGGGTGAAACTAATCTAGGTCTCCGGCGGAGCTGTTCTGCCGGGGATACTTCCCTCCGGGAGGGGGAAATCATCGCCATCGTCATCACCAACAACTCTCCCATCTTGGGGAGGGTTATCTTCATCAACATCTTCACGAGCACCATCTCCACTCAAACCCTAGTCCATCTCTTATATCCAATCTTTGTATCAAAACCTCAGATTGGTACCTGTAGGTTGCTAGTAGTGTTGATTACTCCTTGTAGTTGATGCTAGTTGGTTTACTTGGTGGAAGATCATATGTTCAGATCCATTATGCATATTAAAACCCCTCTGATTATGAACATGAATATGCTTTGTGAGTAGTTACGTTTGTTCCTGAGGACATGGGAGAAGTCTTGCTATAAGCAGTCATGTGAATTTGGTATTCGTTCGATATTTTGATAAGATGTATGTTGTCTTTCCTCTAGTGGTGTCAGGTGAACGTCGACTACATGACACTTCACCATTGTTTGGGCCTAGAGGAAGGCATTGGGAAGTAATAAGTAGATGATGTGTTGCTAGAGTGACAGAAGCTTAAACCCTAGTTTATGCGTTCCTTCATAAGGGGCTGATTTCGATCCATATGTTTCATGTTATGGTTAGGTTTACCTTAATACTTCTTTAGTTGTTGCACATGCTTGTAATAGAGGTTAATCATAAGTGGGATGCTTGCCCAAGCAAGGGCAGCACCCAAGTACCGGTCCACCCACATATCAAATTATCAAAGTAACGAATGTGAATCATATGAGCGTGATGAAAACTAGCTTGACAATAAGCCCCATGTGTTCTCGGGAGCGTTTTCCTTCATATAAGAGTTTGTCTAGGCTTGTCCTTTGCTAAAAAAAATGATTGGGCCATCTTGCTGCACCTTATTTACTTTTACTATTTATTACTTGTTACCAATTATCTTATCACAAAACTATCTGGTATCGACAATTTCAGTGCTTGCAAAAAATACCTTACTGAAAACTGCCTATCCTTTCCTTCTGGTCCTCGTTGGGTTCGACACTCTTACTTATCGAAAGGACTACGATAGATCCCCTACACTTGTGGGTCATCAGGTCTCACTCGACTTAGACTTAACCAAGTCTCGGTGAAGTGATATAGTATATAAGGAGAAAAAGGAAAATCAAAAAGAAATTTTTGTACGGATCTCCATGCAAGATCAAAGGAATATAGCATCGACTGAGACATAACGAAGTCTAAGTCGAGTGAGTCTTAGCAGAACTATTTTTAATTCTTTCTGATCTATTGATTTGGTTTGGCCAACTAGATTGATTTTTCTTGCAATGAGAGAGGTGCTTTGTGATGTGTTCGATCTAGCGATGCCCAATCCCAGTGACAGAAAGGGACATACCACGTATTTGTATCCTTGCTATTAAGGATAAAAAGATGGGATTTATTCAAGCGTGGGTTTACTTTGTCTACATCATGTCATCTTGCTTAAGGCGTTACTCCGTTCTTTATGAACTTAATACTCTAGATGCATGATGGATAGCGCTCGATATGTGGAGTAATAGTAGCAGATTCAGGCAGGAGTCGGTCTACTTGTCTCGGAAGTGATGCCTATATATATGATCATTGCCTTGGATATCGTCATGATTATTTATGTTTCTATCAATTTCCCAATAGTAATTTGTTTACCCACTTTATGTTATTTTCAAGAGAGAAGCCTCTAGTGAAAAGTATGCCCCCCAGATCTACTTTTATCATATATAAAAAAAATCCAAAAATACCTTGCTGCACTTTTTTTTGTTTTATCAATCTATCTATCACTACAAAATTTAATCTTGCAAGTAATCATCAAGAGATTGAGAACTCATTGTTTGCGTTGGGTCCAAGTATATATTTGCTATTTTGTGTGGAGGTACTGCTAACGAGGTGTTGCGTGATTTTCCTACTGGATTGATAACCTTGGTTCTTAACTGAGGGAAATACTTATATCTATTGTACTACATCATCCCCTCATCTTCGGGGAAATCCCAACGCAGTTTACAAGTAGCACTCTCTAGAAAGAATCTCCGCCCTTTATAGATTAGGGCTAAATCCTCATCCTCGTCAACGAGGGGGTCCTCCGCTCGGTGGTGCAACTCTTACTCAGGTGCCGGGCTACTTATGGTCCCAACCCAGTGCCTCCATCCCTGTCCAAGAGCCAGCAAACGACCAATCAGTTGAATTGATTATTAAAAAGCTTGGATGGACAAAAGAATCAGGAAAAAACTTACCATATCGACGGGGTTGTAATAGGACAACCCATCTCGAAATTGCCGCCTGGCTAAATCCCCCGACGCTCCCTCGCAAATGCCATCCAGTGATGTCCCAAATGTTTCCTGGTCAAAGAAGCTCTCCCAAATTGTTCGCGAAGAGTCTCCGATTCCGGTGAATTCGCACAACAGAAGAGGGCGCTGCCGGAGTGGCTGGACTGTTTGGTTTACCGCCGTGGCCATTGCATCTATTATGGTAAGGCCGGTACTTGTCAATTGCTTCACCCAAGCTGCCAGCTTGGTTACCTCGGCACTTTCCTCTTGGATGGGGTCTTGCGGCCTCTAGCTGTAACACTTCTTCGGAGGTTGCATCGAGAACAAGGGGAGTCTGTGCCGAACTGGGTCAAGGAGCGGGATGTTTTCTATATAAAACCATTCGGTTGGCCAGACATCGGTATCCTCCCGAGGTGTGCCTGATGGGTATTCGGTCCCCTCAATTCGGCAGACCTCGGTTGCCCCAACCTCGTATGAGTTCTCATCGGGAGAGCAGGGCACTGCGCAGAAATACTTCCTTCGTAGCCCGAAGTGTGCCTTTCACCCGAGGTGCATCTCGCAAAGGGCGACGTACCCCCGCGATGTGCAAAATTGAATTGGGGGTGAAGTGATGAAGCTACAGTCGGTAGAACGCCAACAGAAGGGGTGCATAGGAAACCCTAGGTCGTGAAGTAAGAAGGAAACGAAGCATATCCTTTCGCCTTCTTGAGGAGAGGGGTGATTTTCTGTGTGCACTTGTCCTTTCATGGATGTCAATCTTGAGCGGGTCGCCGTCAGATCTAAATCTGGCAAATATCCTTGCTTGGTCGGGCTCTCTAGTTGGAGGCGGGAAACAACACAACTGCCCCAGTCTCCTATGATAAGGAGACTTGAAGATCCCGCGTCGCTCGCCATGAGAAGCTCACGAGGATGGACTTGGAGGGAGGAGGGCGCTTGTGCGATTTGATGGTATAAAAGATTTGAAGGTGTGTGCCACAAATCCGCACTCCTGGCTTGTAAATAAAAAGGGAAAAGGCCGATGCTTCAACATTTCGCCAGGTTCAGTTCCCCATAAAATGTGGTTACCAAGGTCAGAGATTGAACGCCACGTGCGACGAAGTAGGCCCTGCCCAACAGAGTCTCTAATCCAGCCGAAGACTTTCTAAAGCTGAACTAGAGGAATCATTAATGGGAACTTGCCTATCGAGGCAAAGACTCCGGACCGAGGTCCGAGGATATCGTCCTCGGCATCAAAGACTAGTACAGGGGCTACTGACGGTGTCATGGACTAGGGGTGCTAACCTAGTCGGCCCGGGCTCCTCGGATGGGCCAGTGGGCCTTCATTCTCTTCAAGATGGACTCCGAAAGTTGCACTATGGGGATGTGATCAGGACTACGGGTCAGTTTGGTTCATGTCCATGTTTTATACTGCGTGTCCTGGAGCTTGCCTGAAATCTTCCTCAGGTGTTTGGTTAGTGACCTGGGATTTTTCTGCCTGGTAAAGTTGACTGGGTAAGCTTCCTGGCTCCAGGCGCAGCAAACCGGACACCTGGGCCTCTCCCCAATCTGCCTCAGCAAGATGACCCCACTTATAATTTACTATACCCCATAATATATGGGCAAATCACTTTCCCCTCCACCCCCACTCACGTTTCTCCTCCCCACAGCTCATGGTCTCTCTCTCTAGGTTTGTTCTTGAGAGAAGGGGAGAAGGAATTAAATTGATTATTGTCTTTGATTCTTCTCCCCCCTAATAATATTTCTAGTTCGTAGTCAGATGTGATGAAATTGTGAAGGTGAGACTGCATTTTTTACTCTATCATGTGTGCCACAATTTGTTGCCCCCTTCTCCTCGATTTCTTTGTTCTTGTGATTAGAACTTGCTAGTATGAACACATCTAGTGCTCCTTTTTATTTGGATTTTTTTACTTGATTGCAAGCTACAACCTTCCAGCTCTGAAGAAACCTCTTACTAGAGCAATAATCTAGCAGTACTTTGCTTACATATGTGCACGCATGTAACTTTAAATCTGGCATAGAACAATCTCTCTATTATTGGTTCTACTGACTAGATATAGCAATGGGAGTGGTAGCAGGTTTGATGATGTCAACAAACAAGTGATGCTCTCTCAATGTACTCTAGATGGCTTATCTAGTTGTCGAGTGTTCAACTACTGATGTTGAATTAACAACATGTAGGCCAATGATTGTGGAATTCTCTCTAAACCGATTCAGCTCTACGACAAGTTGAAGGAATTATTTAGTGGCTCCTCGGTAGATGGCTCTTTTATGCAAGACCCTTTCTCTGCAGCTGAAACTGACAATGATGATAATGTAAAAGATGGCATGATGAATGATATGTCCACCTTTGATGAAGTGAAGGGTCCAACAGGTCACGACTCTGATAAATTAGATACAACTAGTGACGATTGTGAAGCGATGACTGCTCTTGCTGCAACTAATAGTCAAGTTTACTCGTCCAATGTTGGCGGTCTAAAGCCTAACAAGAGAAGTTTCAAAAAGAGTGCAAAGCCAAATACTCTACCACCACCACAAAATGATAAAGCTAAAAAGTCAAAGCCAAGATCATCTCAAGCATCACAAGATGACACCGATATGGATGTGCTGCTCACAGGTACTTTGATAGGCATACGAGAAGCCCTTGCAAGTCCAGTACAGACTGTAGCCCCAAAGGACCCAAATGCTCCTTTATGGGACATGCTTAAGAAGATTCCGTTGCCACCTCATGAGAGGATGTCGGTCGGAATGCATCTATGTAAGCCATAATCTGAAGTCCATCGAGGTTTTCTTGTCAGCGTAGGTCAAGAATACCTAGAGTGTCGGGTGTATACATACTTATCTCACATTTATCCTGCTGGCAAACGTGGCGAAGATAATCTTGTTGGTAACCTTGGAAACAATGATCCTGCTAGTAACCTTGGCGATGATCCTGCTGTTAACTCTAGCCCTTTTCGAGTAAGATTGATTGGTGGTCTACCATATTGCCGGATCCATTTGGTTGCAAAACAGTAGTTTCTAAGTAGTCGATGATTAAATGTTGGTTATGCACAGCTGATGTCTAAGTAATGGCTAATGGTGGTACTATTTTGCTACAACAGTCTACTTAGTTTCAAAGTAGTATCAGCATGCATGATATGATTATTAGATGCTAATGTGAAAGCTATGTTGCTTTCTGACTTTTGGATAAGTTTCTAGGTAGTATCAGGATGCATACATAATTAGACTTTTGGTTATTGTTAATCCCACAAGGATAATTTGTGTATCTCTTGCATTCTTGATGTGATGGACAATGAGTACTAATCAAATGTAATGCACTGTGGTAATTTAACAACAATGTTGATGTGTATCGCTAGAGTTATAAAATCATTTGCCTTCAGTGTTATGCTTATGAAACTTTAGATTATTATTATTATTTGTTTATCAATTATTTGGCTTTGTTATGCTTTTGAGAAGTCGGATTTTTTTAGCATATGACATTCACCATGTTCAACACAACGATGATCTCCAACCCCAGGCAAAATAGCAACCAAACACCGCCCGAGCCTTTTATCCACACAGGCACGTTCCCAGGTCAGCAACCAAACACAACCTAGAAACATGGGCATGCCTGGCCAGGCATTTTTGCTGAGATGTCCAGGCAACTCCTAGGCGGCTATTTCACCCAGGCAAACCAGTGAGGACACGATCCAAACTGACCCTACAGCTACCCAAGGTTTGTTGTACACTCCAAGACTTCTCCTGCCGCCTCCATGCTAAGATACCGACCTTGTAACCCTATATACCCTGCCTGTCGTGTATATAAGCCAGATGGTTTAGTCCGTAGAGGGGACATCGACACAATTTCATTCACCTAGACCTACAGTTAGAACATATTTCACGATCTTGAGGTAGATCAACTCTGTACTTGATACACATTCATCAATATAAACAAGAGCATGACATAGGATTTTACCTCCATCAAGAGAGCCCGAACATGGGTAAACATTGTCCCTTTGTTCTTGTTACCATCTGTCTGAGATTCATCGCTCGGAAGTCGGAACCCCCTAACCCGAGGTCTGCCGGTTTTCACACCGACAGTTCGGCTCGAGTGAGAGGCGCGATGATGTTGGTGCACCTTCAGCTCGCTCCAGTATTTATAGTCGTTGCTAGATGGTGCATGGACCTTGTTATATTTTTTTATTACCTCTAGTGTCCTCTATACTATCATGATTGATAAAAAAAGATATTCCAAACTTGAAATCTAAATAAAGCAGCAAGATTACGAATAGGGCATGTTGGTGACGGGGCTCCATGGAGCCGGGTATTTTGAAAAATTATCATTCAAACTTTATGATTTTAAAAAATATCTGAAAAATGCAAGTATACATTGATGAATGTTGAAAAATTGCAAATGGAGTCCTTCATGGAGCTTGGACAACAAAAGCAATTTTCGCAAGATTATACTCCTTACAAAAACTTCTGCTTGTAATAAATGATGAGACGACGTGGCGCAGTGCAGATTCGGAGTTCACTGTGGGAGGATGGACTCGCGGAGGAGGACGACGCTGTCGGGCGTCGTGGTGGCGTCGATGGCAGAGAGACCTCGCACGGTACATGCAACAATACAGCTCTGAAGATGGATTGGTGGCAGGTGGCTGCGGCGGCCTCATACCCGGCAGGCGTCCTGGTTGAGGAGTGCGTCGGACTAGTAGGTGCCCCGTACCCGGCAGACGTCCTGATTGGGACCTCGGGTCTTAGATGTTTATGTTTGGCTGCGAAGTCTGTTTTGTATAAGGCCAAGACTATCTTCGCTCCTTCATCAATTGGATAGGTGTAGCGACAGTTGTTGCTTAGACAGTGGTTTTAGTCTTGCTGTTGTATGGCTTTGTAAGATTTTGTGAGAATGATTAATAAAGTGGCCGTATGCATCGCCCAGATGCAGAGGCCGGGGGTCATCCTCCATTTCTAAAAAAAAGATTGGCAGAATAATTTCGACCTAGAAAATTGTTTTCTGGGCAGGAGGCACGGTGCGAGCCTAGAACACGTATCTGTGGAGTGCGCGTCTCCTCTTGCGGAAACGTGCGGCCCCCAAACCGGCCAACCACTCACAGCGCGCAGAACCGCCGCGAGACCCTATAAACGGACGGCGCACACCGAGACACCTGAGCACACCACGCGAGCCGCGGCAAAGACACGGAGAAGAGAGGGGACAACAGTCAAAAGCGAGCGAGGCGGAAGAAATCCCTTTGAGATGGACGCGCGACCGCGACGGGCATCGTCCTCGCCGCCGCCAGCGGCGGCGGCGGCCTTGTCCCTGCTGCTCCTGTTCCCCATGTTCTTAGGTAAACAAGCCTGGCTCTGTTCCGGCGTCCATTTCATCGCGGCTTTGCGCGCTTAATTTGCTTACATCCGTCGTTCTTTCTCTTCTTGATTCCGGCCGGGCAGGGAGCCAGGCGTCGGGTTACGGCGACGATTCGGGCGCCGGCGGCATGACGGCGCTGCAGAAGCACGCGGCGTTCTTCGACGCCGACAAGGACGGCGTCGTCACCTTCTCCGAGACATACGCAGGTGAGCAAATTTCCCCCCATTCGCTTTCCCTTTGTTCCCTGCGTTCTGTTTCAGTCTTTCATAGAGATTTCTCCAAGTGGTTCTCCGGTTGGTGTCCAGTGGCGAAGCCACTCATAAGCTGTGCAGTCAAATGACTACACAGCTTTTTGGCAAAAACATCATACAATAAGTATATATCATGCAGAAAAAACCATAAATACATACATATGACTACACAAGTTTGAATTGACTACACATGAATGAATTCCTGGCACCGCCACTGTTGGTGTCCGTCGATTCTGTTTCACGTACAATTTCCCTCTTTGCTAATCAGCGTTTCGGGCCCTCGGATTCGGATATGGCGCCTCCACCTTGAGTGCTACCTTCATCAATGGCGTCCTTGGCCCCCAGACCAGACCGGTAATCTTTCTGACAGAGAAATCTTGCGCCTTCGTCTGTCGGAGTTTTCTTCTCTGTTGGAGTTTAAGGTTCATGGTTAGCTTGTGAGTGCGACGTAGCCTTGCTTCCCTGAGAAGGCAACGCAAGAACGCGTCACACTGTATGTCTTGATTCGATTATTCAGTGCTGGTATGTTAGGCTAGCGACTTGAGCATATAAAGTGGCTGGGTTGAAAAATTAACACCTTTTACTGTGCTTTTTACAAGTCCTGGTCAAAATTCAGTTCTTGATTATGCTATTACGAAGATATCGTACGCATAAACAGTATCTGCTCTGACACAATACGAGTGTCGAAATCATGAAATGTACTTATAAGTTGGAAGGATGCCTGGTTTCAGATTTTGACAGCACAAGCGTCAGATGTGGACATTGCTCCTTTTCTTTTTTAACTAGCGGGCATGAGTAGCCGGTACTAGCACTGTGCTCTGTGATTACTTTGGTGCTCCACCACTCGCTTCTAATTTCAGTTTTCGAAGAAAGTGGAGCAGATCTTAGCAATCCTTATTTTTCCCCCAAAGAGTAAGAAGGTTAAAGGGCTATGAAATTCGTGCAGGAAAACGATACGGCGCGCATGTCCATCTACATCGAGAACATCCACAAAGGCATCCATGGAAGCGATTCAGGCGCGTATGACTCCCAAGGAAGGTAAAGCACACGCCAACTACTTCATCTGCTTCAACTTGTGCATAGTAATTCGCCACTAATGCTTACTTAAAATTGCAGGTTCGTTCCCGAGAAGTTCGAGGCGGTGTTCGCCAGGCACGCCAAGACGGTGCCGGATGCCCTGACGTCCGGTGAGGTGGACGAGCTGATCACCGCGAACCGGCAGCCCAGCGACTACGCAGGATGGTACGTGCGACCCACGACCTCTCCTGTTATATAGTATCTACGTATCCCATACGTAGTTTCCAGGCCGATCACTCACCGGCAAGCAAAATGATGTGCTGTGTATGCAGGGCGGGCGCGTCGGCGGAGTGGAAGTTGCTGTACAGCATCGGCAAGGACAAGGACGGGCTCCTCCGCAAGGACGCCGCCAGGGGCGTCTACGACGGCAGCCTCTTCGCCAGGGTGGTGCACGAGCGGAGGGCGGCGCGGGAAGAAACCCAGGCTTGATCGATGGATTTATTATCGTGTCAGGCCGTCCGGACTGATGCGTCGCTGCCTTAGCTACAGACAGTAGTACGTCGTGTACTTACTAATTAATTGGCCGGTGTGAACGGGTATTACTAATTAATTGGCCGGTGTGAACGGGTGTGAACGCATGTGAACGGAATCTACGGATGGGGCCGATGTTTCTCTTGTCTGTATCCTCCTGGGGATACCTCTATCTATCTATTGGTCTCGGCGTGCGTACACGGCTTGCTTGGCGATGCACGGTGAAGGAATACTCCCACGTACCCCTGCTTGACGCCTCTCTTTGTCCTTCCTTGCCCGTGATGTTTGTCCGTGTCCTCCTTGTTGTGATCAATCGATCCCGTTTCATTAGTCCGCTGGAATTTGTAAAGAAACAATTGCTAGAATGAATCAACCATTCTTTCTATTGATGATGACTGTACAATATATACCCTCCGAGGGGTTGCATCCAAGGGACGCATCGGTTAGAGGAGACGGGACAAGAGACGCGACGGTGGCAGACTCTAACTGCCCGTCGGTTTACTGAGATAAGGAGATTATCCTTAATTAATCACAATTAATTATTCCCTAACACTCCCCCTAATCTCCGCATTGATTATGTAGAATCATCATCTTGAAAAAGCTCCTCCAAAAACCCTGTGGGAAAAATATGAGGAGATATACATAATATGCCATGAAAAACTCCTTTCAAAAACCCCATGGGAAAATAAGGAGAAAATGACATATCCCAATGTTTGTATTACTATTGCCTCATTAAAAACCTTCTATGAGAAACCATATAGGAAAAACTCATAAAGGGAAAAAGAGTGCAATATCAAAGATCCAAAGATCTTGAACAGGTTATCATATGGGAGTACACTCCCCCTGAATCTTGCAAAACATAAAGTCATCTTGTATCAGTTCCATTAACATGATAATCGAGATTATCACTGGACTTTGTTTGCAAAGTATTTAACTTCCCACCTCCTTTTAACTTATGGGGAAGAAAATACTTTCAGAGCAATACACATTGTAATTGCTACTTATAACCTGTCTGCATCTGTGTAATACAAACAACATTATCTTCATAGATAATGGGGTGGTTCCTACCAACCAATCCCACTTGAACTTTCAACAAAGTTTATCATTTTGGGAAATCACATGCATCTATGTGATGCTTCATACAAAGCAATGATTTCAGAATGACTAGTGGATGCAGCCACTAAAGTTTGTCTTCTCGACTTCCTTTGGATCTAGGATTATGGGATGTAATATATACCCAACATCACAATATCCAATCATGGTCATATCTTGTTTTTTTATCATAAAATAAACCAAGATGTTGGTGTCGAGAAGATATGCAAAAATACTCTGCACCCCAATCCAATGCCTTTTAATCGGTGATGCATTGTATCTAGCCAATAAATTCACTGCTAATGATATACCAGGTCTGGTGCAGTTTGCTAGATACACTAATGCTCTCATTGCACCGCAATATGGAAACTCAGGTCCGAATATCTCTTCATCACTTTCGTTAGGCCTTAATGGGTCCTTATCTCTAGTAATCCAAAGATCTCAAAACCATAGTTCTTTGATGGATATGACTTATCCATTTTGAACTTTCAACAATCTTTTGGATAAATCTAGACTGATGAACAAGCATTCCAGAAGAAATATGCTTAAGTTCCAAACTCAAGCAAAATTTGGTCTCAACCAAATCTTACATCTTACACTCCGTCTTAAGATGATATGATTGTATCATGTATCTCTTGTGTAGTTCCAATGATACTCAGATCATCAACATACACATAAATTGTACAAAATCCCTCTTTGGATTTCTTGATGAACATACATGAATAATCATTAATGTTTGAGTAACTCATCTAATAAAGGAACTCACTCAGTCGGTTCTACCACATCATTACCGACTACTTCAAGCCATAAATGACTTCTAAAGCTTTACACAACATATGTTGTGATTAAACTCGGAATCTTCATTCCCTCAATAACTATTATAGGGATATCCGAATTAAGTGACTCATACAACTATGAAGTCACAACATCCATCAGCTGGATATACAAATTCATTATTTACTGCCAGTGATATGAAATATCGGAACGTTAATCCACTCATAACAAGAGAACATGTTTCATCTAAAACGATGAAGGGTCTCTGCGTGAACCCATGTGCTACAAGCCTCGCTTCATGTCTCACCACCTCATTGTTTTCATTCCTCTCATGAACAAAAACTCACTATGATCCCCCAGGGAACACATCAGAGGAGTGGGTACTACTGATCAGGTCAATACCCCTCTTCTTGAGAGCGAGCGCATCCTCAATTGCTGCCTTCCTTTGGATAAACTAGAGCGTTTTAGACACTCAGCCATGCATGGACTTAGGTTCTAGATCCAATCCAAGATCGTTTGCAATTCACGAGGATAAATAAATGTCGACATAATGTAGTCTTTATTATATGATTCCCCCATAGTGGAGATTTCATCATTACCTTTTGACTCTTTGCGATTTCCCACAACAGTTGAGTCAAGGTCTTCCGATGTCCCAACACAAAAATTTGTGTGCACACTCGTGCTGGGTCCTGGATATCTCCGACATCCTTCAGGTGTCCTTCAACCCTTGGTTGAATATCAATATGATGTTGACCTGCATTTACTGTTTGAGGATTCCTCATTCCCCTTGGACGCTTCCATGAAGCCTTGTCCTCTTGTGTCCAGATTACTCCCCCTCATCGGTGGCCGAGTGGACCTATGAGTCACATCCACTCTCTCTGACACATTCATTATGGGAACATTTTACTTTGTGACACCTATATACTTAGTAAATGCAACTAGCAGATTATTTGCGATACTGTGCAAATTGATAATCTTCTGAACCTCCAGTTCAGACTCATTCGTACATGGACCGAAGGATTGGATGTCTATTCACATCTCATTCTATTTCCCGGCATTCAATGTGGTTATTATCTCCCCCTAATGCCGGAAAAATGTCCTCATCAAAATACAACCAGTGTACCGGGCCATAAACAAGTCCCCTTCTACGAACTTCAGGTACTTTACGATTGACGGAGAATTGTACCTCACATAGATCCCCATTTCTCTATGAGGGCCCATATATGTACGCTGGGGTGGTGAAATCGGTGTCTATCTAACACAACCGAATTATCGCAGGTGGGAAATACTTACTCATTTCCACGTACTAACTGCAATGGGGAGACCATATAATATGCAGTTCGTCGAATTTGTATATGCAGTACGTAAAACTGCAATGTCCCCAACTGGATGTTGGGAGACAACAATTTTGTAGGAGCAATCTTGCTATCAACTTATGCTCTCGACAAGTGATTCCACAAGACCAATCTGGGTATGTACACCAAGTACCAATATGCTCCATAGTTATGCCTCAATCTAGGCAGTAATCATCGAATGCTCACAAACTAAATTTCGCAGCATTATCCATTCTGATGGATTTTATTCCGTGCTCAGGATAATTTGAGCAATCAGCTTTGTAAAAGCATGGTTCCTTATAGAAGTAAGACACACATTGAACCATCTCACTGATGCATCCAAAAGCATTATGAAATATCTCAATATTCCATATAATGGTTGAATTGGATCACGTACATCTCCAGTAAAAGGAAATCTACTTGCTCATCCTTTATCTTTAGATATGATGGCCTTGTGATCAATTTTCTAGTTTACACGTATCGTGCATACATAATTCAATGAATTTGGAAAATTCACACCATTAGATTGTGTGTAGTAGAACCATCAATAATTTTCTTATCATCCCAATACCAGGGAGACCCGGGCAACCATGCCATATCTTACTTATCAAGATTCTAGAAAATTATCTTACACGCCAATTGTGTATCCAATTTAATGTATGTATAGTATATTAATCCAAAATATAGAGAAGACCTTTAACTCTAGGATTTCATTCAAATCTTTTTTGTTGAGTCATGAGTAGGCTTCCAACCTCACTCACTATACGAGTTTCAACATAGAAACCATTGCGGATATCCTTATAACTCAGCAAGGTACGAGTAGAATCTTGATGCATGAGTGCATCCATGATTATCATATAGTACCCCTAGGGAGTGCAATTATGGCTTGACCAGAACCAACAATTACCCCATCACGACCAACAATTGTCATGATGTTTCCACTACTCTTCTCAAGAGTCTGGAAATACTTAATCCCCCTTAGTATCATGTTAGTAGACCCAGTTTCTACTAACACATTTTCTTCTCAATTGGATTACTCCAATAGGCTTCTATAGAGAAAGAAACCAATTTCAAGATAACTGAACTCATTTAGAAATACATACATTGTATATCGCTGGTAGCGAAGTCCACTAGCATGTCATCGACACTAAATAGTGATATTTGTTTTCCTGAGTCTGGGCATGGCTTCGAACATTTGTTTTCCCATGAGCCTTATTGCTCATGCCAATGGATTGCACTTCCAGACCCACCAAATGCTTGAAAGTATCAGATTTCTTTTCAATGTTAGTCAGATGACCACAACATAGCAACCTTCAGAGCTGCTAGCTTTGTCATTCTCTAAGAAATGACTTTAGCCGTTTTGTGCTCCATTCATATCTGCTTCTCATCATGTCTCCACTTTCCTTCACCATTGAAGAAACTATTCAGTCAAAAATCCTCATAAAAGGATTGAAAGTGGAACACATTTCATCGATGAGATTGGCATCTGAAACCGCCCAATTGCAGAATCTCAACTCTCAATTGATTTGATGCACATTAGAGTTGTATGTTGCCACTGACTCAAAGTCATGAAATCAGACGAGTGTCCATTTCGTATACACTTCATATATAATTACCACCCTCTGTTGGTCATATCACTCCATTAAGAAGTTCCAGATTCTTGGAGAATTCTCCTTCATCACACACTCTATTTTGAGAACCTGGTGCAGGTGGTGTCAGATGAAGTGTAAAGCAACATACTTTGCTATATCAACTATAGCACGGAGCCTACTTAACCAATGTGATTATGGTGGAACCGAGACTCTGGGTCTTCAAGTTAGTCTTGACATCCATGGCCAAGTCAAAAATTAGATGTCATTAATGGCAATCTACGCAAATTCTTTCTTGGATATGTTCAACATATACTGCATGAAAATTTCATGCCCATTAATTTACTCTGAGATAAATTAATTATGTTGTGAAAAACAAATGCATGTGCACCAATCAACATATAGCAATTTATAAATTGCCGGAACATATATGTTGATACAATGTGCTTGTGGTACAGTAATATACAATAAATTACTGTAAAAAAACACATGTGTAAAAACTGTATAGCTAAAAGCTAAACAGAAAATGAGAAACTTAAAAAAAAATCATTGGCCGAATCTGCACAACCCAAATTTCTGTATTTGTTTCTCCTTTTTTTTTTGACAGAGAAGGGCCTTCGGCCGTTCAACCATTTGGCCGGCCCACAGGCCCGCGCCGCCCACAGATCGGATAAGCGAGAGGCAACGGGATGGCTTTCGTCCCCATCGACCAACCGCCCCCAATCCGGATCCAAACGACGGCCACCCTTGTGCTTTCCCCGCCGACCGCGCTGCGGGAAGCCGCGCTTCCTCCGGAACAAGCCCGTCTGCCGGACCGTCCTGTCGTGCGCCGTCGCAGCCGGCCACGCGTGGGAGGAGCGCCGCTGTCGCAATCCTTCTGAGGGGAGCCGCGCCCGGGCAAGAGCTGTCATTTGCGCTTCCTGCTGACCGCAGGCTGCCAGTGCGTTCGGAGTCGAGCGTGTCGATCCGCGTTCGACATCAGATTTTGAGGTAAGAACACAAATTGAAGGATAAAACATGCGCGCTTACAGTTCTTGGTTTGGATTTCAATCCATTGATCGAGAGTGCCAACGCACCATAGTTTTCTGTTCGTCTTTTTCTCCTGGTGTCTTGCGGAAGGTTGCAAATATTGCCTGATTCCTGGTCACTACAGGTGACAAACGAAACAAGGGTCAATCCTTTGCACTTTCTGTTTCTTACCTTCCTTGATTTATGATGGTGGCCAATTTCAAGTTTTTGTTGTCCTGGTTGGAGAGTTGGAGTATGACAAATCCATATTTTCTTGAGCGTGCGACTCAATCGGTTGAGTTCTTCTCCTGCAGGAGGGCATGCCGACACATGTTTGTGTCTTCTTGCCGTGAGCAGCCTGATGACAGTTGTCGCCGAGGGAGCGTCGCAGTGCCATGCGCCAGAGGAGGAGCACTTCTTGGGGTAGGTGCGAGCCGGGCCGCGCCGTTTTTCGTTCCTGCCGAGGCCTGACTTTGGCCGCCTCCGCCGCCGATGGGAAGGACGCCACTGCTGTTGTCCACGCCGCCGGGAGGCTGTCCTCGCCTCTGATTCTCGAGATGGCCTTTCTCGCCCAACGGAGAGCAGAGCGCTGATAACGTGTAAAGAAACAATTGCTAGAATGAATCAACCATTCTTTCTATTGATGATGACTGTACAATATATACCCTCCGAGGGGTTGCATCCAAGGGACGCATCGGTTAGAGGAGACGGGACAAGAGACGCGACGGTGGCAGACTCTAACTGCCCGTCGGTTTACTGAGATAAGGAGATTATCCTTAATTAATCACAATTAATTATTCCCTAACAGAATTAATGGAGCCAGCGAGCTTAGGCCGCTGTCAGCGTTATCTTCCCGTGCATGCTTTGCCTGCTCAAAAAGGTTCCGGTGCGTTGTTCATTTGATCCCTCGCTTCATTGTCTGTACGCTGAGACTGACTGTTTAGATATTCTGCTCAGCGGTATCTTAATGGTCGTCTGCGCTGGCTCGTCTGACGGTGTTAGGTGGAAACTCGCGACTGTCGACACCGGCGACAGGAGTCGCTGGGTGCTAATCATGCCAGCAGGTGGAGTGGTTGTGGACTCTCCATGTTCACCTGTTTTGAGGCGAGCAAAAGTAACAGTGGATTATTATCTTTCTTTCTTTTTTCAAAACGGAGACAAAAAAATTGCCTCATATTATATTAAATAAGGAGAAGATAGAGTTGTTACAAGAGGCGGACACCCGGCATGACAATTATTCTCGTAATATAATGTCCCATAGCTTTCTAGCACCCGCAGTGACCCAAAGCTTTGCCTCGTCAAGGACCGTTTGAAGAAGGATGGTCGATGGAGCACTCTTGTGGCGGAAGACTCTGGCATTCCTCTCGTTCCAGACCAACCAGGAGACGAGCATAGTGAGAGAGAGGCCATTGCTCGTCTATTAGGATTTTGCAAGTCGGTTCGCTTCTCCCACCACTCCTTCATCGAGCCAGCAAGATGCCAAGTGGATTATTATCTTGACGGAAAACGGCATAGATCTTTTAAGAGAGCTGTAGATTCCATCCATCGCTTTAACGGCTGCGTTTTATATGCCTATGCGTGAAACGATGAAAGTGCCCTCAGAGACCACCCAGTTTTACATGCAGTGGCATCCCAGTTTGACACTGGTTTGATCTACAGTGGCTCGTTTTGATCTAACGGACAGGGTCCTCCAGATGCTAGATCCGACAGCTAGAAATGCATCAAAATTGCTATCCGACGGCCGAGAATGCCTGAGCTCTGATGTCAGGCCCAAGATGCGATTCTATCCAGATCACGTGACACTTACGTGATTGGGGCACAACCGCATTTCGGGCGCTTAGCAAGATGGATATCATTACATCGTATCATTACATACATACATGAGGGATACAACAATACATACAAGTCACAAGAATACAACATCATCAAATACAAAGTATCCGACTACGGATACAAACATGAAAAGAACAACGACATCCATCTGCTATCCCAAGCTGCCGACCCGGAACCTAACCCAAGACTGAAGAAGAATAAGAAGAAAGAACTCCAACACAACGATCAACGCTATCACGTCAAGACATCGAAAACCTGCACCTGCAACTGTTGTTGTAGTATCTGTGAGCCACGAGGACTCAGCAATCCCATAACCATGGGTAACAAGACTATCAAAGCTTAATGGGAAGGAAGAGGTAAAGTGGTGAGGTTGCAGCAGCGGCTAAGCAAATGTATGGTGGCTAACTTACGAGTACAAGAATAAGATGAGCATCTACGCAAGCGGTCGCAAACTAGTAATGATCGCTAAAGATCCTGAACTACCTACGAGTCAAACATAAGCCCACCGTGTTCTCTTCTCAAAGTGAAAAGAGACAGTCACGGTTACTCACACAATTGTGTGTTTTACTTCGGATCCTCTGTCAAGTTTTCTACAACCGGACATTAACAAATTCCAATCTGCCACATAACCGCGGGCACGGCTTTCGAAAGATCATAACCCTGCAGGGGTGTCCCAACTTAGCCCATCACAAGCTCTCACGATCAGCTGAAGTAATAATAATTATTACCCCTTATCTTAGGGAAATCCGATCAGGCTCGGTATCCCGATGCACAAGACATTTCGACAATGATAAAATAAGTCCAGCAAGACCTCCCGGCGTGCCGACACCCTGATAGTAGCCGCGCGTATCTCGTCTCAGGCCACGTCCGGATGAGCACAGCGTACAGCAACCAAACCCCAAGTAGGGGGGCGTCGCACACGACTCTATTTGGGACCAACACCATCAGCACTGGCCCCCCTGCTATGTAGAAAGAATACTCGGGGACGCGACCCCCTATGCAAATTTAATTAATTAATTAAGTAGTTATTATGAGGCAAATTAAAACCAATGTTGGGCCTTGCTGGAGGAGTTTTATTCAAAGACGAAGTGTCAAGGGGTCCCCATATACCCAACCGTGTAAGGAACGCAAAATCAAGGAACATAATGCCGGTTTATCGGCGCCTAAGGTGGCATGAGTGGAACAAAACACCGAGCAAAAGACCAAGCCTTCCACCCATGCCCACTATATAGGTGTGTTATTATACATATAACATATTGTGATATTCCAACAACAAGTTCCCTCCTGGAACGATCTTCATCTTCACCTGCAACTAACAACGCTATAAGAGGGGCTGAGCAAGCGGGTAACATAGCCAAACAATGGTTTTTGCTAGGAAAGTGTCAAAGGTTAGAGGTTTCATGGCAACAAGGAGAGGCTGACAATAATGATGGGTAGCGCGACATATAACGATAGCATCGAGACACTAAGCCTGGCAATGATAGTAAAGGTATCCAAGGGTATGGTCATCTTGCCTGAGATCCTGCAAGGAAGAAGAACGGATCCGTGAAGAAGATGAAGAAGAAGCCTTGAAGAAGAACCACGGGTAGACGAACGAATCCTCACGAACGCAACGGAACAAGCACTAACGAGAAGAAGCAAGCAACACGGTAAACACACCACACGAGACATGACAATATGCTCAACCAAGTATGATGCAAGACAATTCTATATAGGATGCACTACAAGTCTATACAGGAAGCAAAACATGGCAAGGTAGGAAGCACAGAAAAACAACACAAGTCTATATATGATGCAATACATGGCAAGGTATGATGCATGACAAGTCTATACAGGAAGCAAAACATGGCAAGGTAGGAAGCACAGAAAAACAACACAAGTCTATATATGATGCAATACATGGCAAGGTATGATGCAAGACAAGTCTATACAGGAAGCAATACGTGGCAAGGTAGGAAGCACAGAAAAACAACACAAGTCTATATATGATGCAATACATGGCAAGGTATGATGCAAGACAAGTCTATACATGAAGCAAAACATGGCAAGGTAGGAAGCACAGGAAAACAACACAAGAACATGACAATATGCTCAAGCAAGTATGATGCAAGACAAGTCTATATATGATGCAAAACATGGCAAGGCAGGAAGCACTCAAAAACAACACAAGTCACCAAGTTTAAAAGAGGCCGGAAACTACATATTACAAATCCGATAAGTCCCCATATGCATAGTTTGAAATTAGTACAGATCTTAACTAACCTTAAGTTAAAGTTGATAAAGAGCAGGTTAACATGCACCATGATGATCTACACGAAATTCTAGTCAAGTTTCATATAAAGTTTGTTTAATTCAGAGCTATGGCCTAGAAGATATGAGCAAAACAAGACAAGCAAGGCAACGGTGCAAGATGCACCCAAACCATCAAGCAAACTCACTCCAAACATGAAAACAATATGATATTATGAATCTACATGCGAAATCACACAAGTTTCATATAAGGCACACCCAAAACGGAGCAACGGGCTAAAAGATACACATGAAACAAGATATAACAACAAGCTGAAGTTAACAGCCACATAGCAACTTTGGAGCAAGAAATATATACTCTACAGCACTCAAACATGGTGACAAGAAGAATGGACATGAATTAGACATATCCTACAGCAAACAAATCCATTGGAGCATCTCCATAGGAGGCATGGATCAATAGCAACAAGCTACAACATTTTGAACATGACGTTAAAAACCTGACAGTAATATTTTATAGCAACTTGGCAGCAAGAATTAAAATAAGATAAAACAAGCCAAATGAGCAAGTGAAGGCATGAATGGATAGACAACAACATATACAACAAGGAATGACCAATGGCCACCCCAAAACTAACATGGATTTGCCTAGGGCATCAAGCAAACATAGCATCAGGATATGACAGATTCCAGACTTAGTGAAATTTCACTAAGTGTTAAAACAGTAGTAACAACATGGCATGTTTGCAAGCATATTTAAGTCACCTCAAGGCATATCATGGAAAGTTAAATGCACCACCTCAAACACCATATAATGGTGCTTCTAAAACATCTAGACATGTGGCATGAGGACAAACACATCAATAGCAAAGAGCAATTGAAATCAGCATCTCATAACAAGTAGCACATAACAGTTGTGACGCCCGAAGACCGACATCCCAGAAGATTCCAGAAGATTCCCGAAGATTCCAGATGTTCCGGGGTCTCCCGTGTGTTCTTTGTGCTTGTGTTATTTATTTTTTGCATTGCATCATGTCATCATGCCATCATGTCATATTTAATTTGCATCTCAACCTAAATAAATCGTGTGGACCTTCGGTCCATTTAAATCGAGGGAAGGTGTCTTCTCTTTATAACATATAAAAGCCTCCTAATATTAGGGAGCTATAGAATAATATTCCATTTGTTTGGAATTAACCAACACACGTGCATAATTTTTCCCCATGCCTTCCTACTTGAGTTTCTCCTTCAAAACCCTCCCTGTAATTCTTTTCCGTTGTTTCGAGGTTCCTCCGAAAATTTGAACATTTTTGGACACTTCGATAATCACGTCTTAGTTCAAACCTATTTGAATTAAATTCAAATATGTTTGAATTATTTTCCGATCTGGCCTTTTATATTTTTCTCCGGTCGTGCTCATTTTTACGAGCCCGAGAAAATTAACTTTTGTGTAATCTTTTCCCTAACCTCCCTCCTCATTCTCTTTTTCTCTCTTTTGTTTTTTCTGCTAAAATCAAATAGAAAGGTAGAGGG